>JAHSPW020000009.1:23788535-24388535 GCA_019985065.2 Arctostaphylos glauca | reverse complement strand
GTTTATTCTAGTGTAGGTTGGTCCGGGTGGCCTTGCTTGTCTTCTTGCGCATAGTTAGTATTTTTTCATATAATGTGTCAGGATTAGGTGATTCAGTAAAGCTGATGGAGGCACTAACATGTCCAGTGCAATTCACAAGGAAGTATGGTGGGCCATAAGTTCGGTACATCTCTCTTGAGCATACTTGCTCTGTGGTTCTGTGGTCCCAATGAGGTGATCACAATTGTGTGTATCAGGTTGATGGCCAATTCTAAAGATAGAATAGAGAGTTAGATCCGAAAGTGAATATCAATGACTAAAGTTTCTTCCCGGCTAAGCCTGAAAGAAAAAGAAAGAGAGTTAGATCCGAAAGTGAATTAGAGACATTATCTCATAAATGAAAGAAAAGAGGTCACTTGTTTAAGTCAAGCATTCGTAAAGACCGAGAAGAGTTTGCAGTGAAAATTATCTCTCTACAGGCCTCTTAAAGGCAGAATCAAAGAGAGTAGGTGAAGACAATAAGAAAATAATGTCCTCACGGCAAGGAAGAGGGGAAAAAGATGCTGTCATTTATTAGCTTGACCAGTTGCATAACCATTCAAGTCTCACATAAGTCTTGTTTAACTTTAATATCACCTTTTGTCCTTAAAGCAAACTTTACCTAAGAAATTGTACTAACAAACACAAGAAATTTAAGTTCTCATAATAACTACTTCCCACACATGTCTGCTTCCATTTCTATGTAACTTTTATCATCATACTTGCTCAATTGTCAACTTCCGTTATCATAAGCAATAAGAGCAATACTACAGTTTTCGAATTTAGACCAAGAAAGTATTCCTAAATTCAAAATCAAAAGTCACAATTCATTTAGAAAAATGGTCTCGTTAATCTAAATGAATCATGATCATGACCTTTGATTTTAAATTTGAAAATACTTTCTTGATCTAGATTCGGAAACTGTAGACTTTTCCCAAGTAATAATCACTTGCCAATTCTTTTGGTAGGTCATCACCATAGCTAACTCAAAAAGAAAAAAGTACTCATTACTGCAAGAATTTATGAACACTAGACTTTACGTGATATAGGCATTCAATTTTCTTTTTCTAAGCTTTTCTATGATGGTCATTTAGTGTGCACTAAAACTTTTCACTTTATATTCGTGACAGGATGGTATCCAACAAGAATTTTCTTATTTTAGGAAGGACTAACAAGTCATCCTATTGTATACAAAGTCTTTCTTTACGGATCCAATATTATTACCCTTCTTCATATTTCTATGTTTTGAGGATATCCACACTATCCCATGAAAGTCACATTTTCATCCAAGTAAAATGTAGTGGATCGAATTGTCGGGCCACCGATAATGAGAAATTGTGCCAAAATTCTAGGCTAGGCTCGAGATGAATTGAACTGTGTTGGTAAAGTAGGCCTTTGGCACTTTGTATTACCAAGCCAACCAAAATAAGGCCGACCTGAGACTGGGGGTTCGGTGCATAGACTGTCGTTATGCCGAGCAGCTGACCCACCACTAGATCATGCGGCTAGAACCTTCTGAAATTGGAAAGCATGTAAATAGGAAAATATAGGTTTTTGAGAATGTTACTGTTTGGAAAATTCTCATGGGGCAGGAAAATAGTTAGATTTGACAAAGTACAAATTGGAAAAGGATCCAATATTATTTAGTTATCAAACTAAGGCACTTGATGACTTATAAATAAGAATCCGGGGAGCCTGTAGTGCACTTTCCTGTAGTGCGCATGTAGTGTGGGTAAAATAACATAGTTTTACCTGCTTTGCACTTGAAACTACCTCTTTTTAATTTCATACATTTTGATATCACATGATAAGCCAAAACGATATAATTTTGAGTGCAAAACGGGCAAAACTATGCCATTTTGCCCGCACTATATGTGTACTACAGCTCCCTCAAATCCTATAAATAAAGGATCAGAAGGCAAAATACATTATCAGTTACAAGTACAATTACTATTATGCTTTTGTCCTATAGGTTCTAACTTAAGTATTAGAGTACTTTTTGGGTGGCAACGACCGGGTGACACTAATTGGTTGTTCTATGCACAGGCTGCAGGAGCAATTTGAATTTTGAAGATGAATCAAATTAGATATGTGAATCTTCGAAACCCCACGTAAAGAATAGTTCTAATTTGCTAAATATCAAATACCTATTATGATATTTGTAGCCAATTCTACCATATTCAACATGTCACAAATGCCACCTAAAAAAACATGATAGCCCTTAACCCCTTCATCGTCAATTAAAAAAAAGAAAAGAAAAGAAAACATTACTGGAACAATCCTAAATTCATGTCCCTATCTAAAATAGAAATGGTTTCACAATTGCAAACCGGACACAATTCAATTTCTAAAGTAAAAACAATTCATGGTCTAGTCAAACCCACGACTCCGACTTCTGAAAACAATTGTATTTTTTTGTTTTGAAAGACAAAATAAATAAATAAATTAGAATTGTGAAATAGCCTAACTATTGCACAAAGATACAAATTAACCAAATGACATTCTTAAATGGCATTAGATAAGAGGAGATAATGCACCAACTACTGTCCTATACCTCCCTCAACCACCGTCATAAACCCCTTCTCCCCTCTTAAAATCTATACTTGACTCTCCATCCCCTATACTTCTTCACAAACCTTCCACTGGATCCATCCTCCTCGCAGCACACCAGCAGGATTATATAGGCCTTCTTGGACTTCTTTTGTTATCTTCTCTATTCCTATTCCTCTTTTTCTCTAATTATAATCTTCTCTATTCCTATTCTTCTTTTTCTCTAAAACAATCTACCAAAACCTCAATAATTTTCTATGCTATAGCTTGTCCATGTAATTTTCAAATTCTAGATACCAAGATGTGTCAAAATTATGATCTTAATAATTAGCTAACAATTTTAGCCACCAAAGTAAATTTTAAATTTAGTACTCAAGTGCAATATTATAAGACCAAGGAAAGTTTAAGCAATAAAACTTAAATTAAGTGAACAAAAAATAACTATGCCTATGTCCATGGGATTTAAACAATCATTAATTTTCTTAAATCACTTACATATATGTCATGAAAGCTAAACCCACAAAAAAAACCTCATAACACCTCATGGTGTCTATACCAATTACCAAATAATCAAAATTATAATGGAATCAAAGAGTTACGTACGGTCTTAAATCACCAAAAAATTCGGTGTCTCTTTCTACTTTACTGCCAAAATGAAAGCTCCCACTAGCAACAACACAATTAGCCACCAAATTAACTCTCAGCCTAATTTTTTAATAAAATTTCTATCCTAAATGCTAAATCTATTGTTACCTCAAACACACAACCCTGATAATGGAGGTCCTCTCTTTTTTTCTCTAACACTATTGTGATTCTAGTCGTTGTGACTCTTAACTATTTGGGCTCGCTTCTCCGAGCCGGAGTGGGAGTGAGCTAGAAGTTTCTGTTCTAGTTGTCTTTTAATATTCCTGATTTCATTCTGTTAATCATTTTTCTCAGGTCGGCAATCCATCTCTCGTCTTGGCAATATACACGTGCCCCAAGAGCACTATTTTGCCGAACTATAAATTTAATTTATTTATTTGAAAAAACTTAATTCAATTTAATTAAATTTTACCTTATTCATGAATTTTCTCATAATGAATTTATTTTTTATACCTTATCATAATACTTTATAAAATTTGAGGTTATTAATTTTACCTCTTGGATCCGAATTCATACCTGCTGCCTGCCCAAGAAGGAAAAGTCTACTACGTTGAGTCGCTCTAGAATGGCCGGTGCGCCGACCCACTTGTGATTGTTTGCCATCACGTACTTACGTGTCGACTTTCCATTTGATGTGTGATGTAAGATTTTCAGTCCCCCATTTACACGACCGACATCTATTATTTCTCATGTGCTATAATGCTGCCAAAAGTGGTAAGATATTTCTCGTGTGCATCACAAGTCCACAGTAATATGACACCTGGCATCTATGTTACCGTTCCCTTCTCAATTGGGAAATGTCTAAAAATATCAATCTTTAAAATATTCTTTCAATTATGACATCCCGAGCAGTTTATCATCTATATTACAAGGGAGGACGGTGTGGGGCCCTCCAAACATATTTTCACAAGAACGGCTGAGATCGTTTTCATTCGACGGTGAAGATTGATTTAGGTTTCAACTACTATTGCCTATAATGATGAATAGAATTTGGAAAGACTTCTTTTAGAAAAAACAAATAAAAAAGCATTAGTTGTATCACATGCCTTTCTCGATACCATCACGTTTTTAACTACCGAGGAGAAGTTGAAAAGACTTTATTTTGGAAACAGTTGTATCCTTTTTTATGGCATCAATGTCATCAATGTCTTCCCGTGGGTCTGGCTCTTGGACTGCTAAGGAGAACAAAGCCTTTGAAAAAGCTCTAGCTGTGTATGACAGAGACACCCCTGACCGTTGGCAAAACATTGCCAGGGCCGTGGGTGGGAAAACTGCAGAGGAAGTGAAGAGGCATTATGAGATCCTTGTGGAGGACATCAACCACATCGAGCAGGGCCAAGTGGCCTCTCCAGACTACAGGAACAATAGGAGAAACAATTGAAGATGAACAAGGTAGTATATGCCAAAAGTCTTTAGTATTGATATTTACACGTTTCACATATGAATACAGACATCCACAAAAAGTGTAACGCTATACAAGCACCTAGGTGGCTGGCTAGGTGTAATACTGAATTTCACTTTTGTGTTCTTTTCCCCACAAACCGACACATCCACCCTTATGATTTGTAATTTCCAAAAGACACTACACTGTAGCACAATTCTAGATTGATTATGTGCGTATAAAATCATTCCCAAACAATCTCGAGAAAGTATTTTATATTGTATTTTGTGGCACTTTTCACATGGCTTTGAATTGTTTATTTTAAATTTCAATCAATCTCCAAATCTTCTTGTTCCTTATTTTCTTTACTTTTGATTGCATCAGCTAATAGTCAACTATCACAAGTGTTCGTAAAGTCAGATAACGAACATTAATCAAATTTATTCAGACGTAACGTCAGAGAACATATCAGATTTTCCTCATAGCTGATGATAATTTCCTTTTTTTTTCTCCAATATGCAGGATGAAAAATCTGAATCGCCGTGAATTACAATAACGGAATAGCTACAATGATTCTCTATAAACCTAAGCAATTGAGGAGTCACAGCTCAGTGATTCTTCTTTCTGTTAAACGTTTTATCTTCCGGAAATGTGTAGTATTCAGGAAGTAGAAATCGTGAGAACGAAATTGAGCTTAGGGAGATCGATGATAGTCTGCTCTAGCAGTGATGCACTGACATTGGCGGGAAATGAATTAAATCTCGAAGAAATTCGCCCCAGTATTTTTCCAGAAATACTATTAGTCAAGAATCCTGTAGGAACCCCCCCCACCGATCACGTGGCTGGGGGTCCGCTTTCGAAACTCTTTTTTTTCGGAATAGAATATGGAAAATTTGGGAAAATTAGAGGGAAACGTCTGCTTTGGTATCATACAAAATAAGGGGAAATTAGGAAAATTTTCCAATTAGAAGAGGTTTGGATCTTATACATTCACAGAAAATTTTGATTTTAAAATTTCGATCTAACGGTTGACGTTGATAAACAACATGGGAAATATTCAATTTAGCAAGACAAGAAAAATTGTGCAAGTGGCAATATTTAACACATCATCAAGTGCAAGTGACTAATTTGGCGATTGGCAAGGTACAAATAATATTTCAATTTGAATAATTTTGGTAATATTTGGGCCCCAATTTGATAATAATTAGGAAGAGAATTTTCTATTGAGTTCGCGTAGTCTAATTCAATTAGGAAGAAAATTCAATTTTAATTAGGAAGAGAATTCCGTAGATCAAAGGAGAAAATTGAGTATTTTGAAAACTTTTCTGAAAACAAACATTTACGAGAATTGGGTATTTTGATACCTTTTTATTTTGAAATCGTTTCCAAAAATTGTTCTCTGACTTTTACATTGTTCACTGACTTTTTTTGGGAAAAACAAATAAAAAAGCATTAGTTGTATCACATGCCTTTCTACTACCGAGGAGAAGTTGGAAAGACTTCATTTTGAAAACAGTTGTATCTTTTTTTACTACGTACCGATGTCTATAATACCGCCCCCTCTTTATATTAATTTTCGCTGGCTTCTTTTTTTTGTCTATGCATCTTCTGGGTAAATTTCTCTCCTGTTCACTCTCTCTTGCTTTTGTTCCATTGACGGCCTTATATTGCCAAATACTTATATTGCATGTGATACCATTCTTATATTGCCAAATACTTTCTTCTGATTTCTACTATAGGGCTATTTGAGAGTTAAACGGGCAAGACTCTCGCTCGCTCCTTCTCCCTCTCTCGCTCGCTCGGTACCTTTCTATTATTTTTTTATATTTTGTTTAGGTGTTTCTGTGCAATATATATGTGTTGTAAAAGTTTTTATTTGGGTTCTATGACTCCAATCATGAACTCAGTTGAGTTAGTACTCATTGTTTTTCATTGTATATTCCTTCTAATTATTTGAACATAGACATCATGTTTTTTATAATTTTTGTTTTTCTTTTTGCGCCTTTGTCGTCCTCCTATTTGATCATGTAGTTGTTTTTTCAATGGAGTAGATTGTTTTGTGCATTGATTTCAGATTTTAAATTTTTATGTAATTAAGACTTTTTTTTGGAAACAATTTCCAAAACGTCTCCTTTTTGAAAAAATTTTATGGAACAAAATAAGGTAGTGCAGTAGAGAGCCTCGAAAAATATCTATAAAAAAATCTATTCCCTTATAGATATTTATTCTCTTCTTTCTAATAGAAAAATGTCTATTCCCTTATAAAAAAATATCTAAACGATTTTCCTAATAGCATTATTCCTCATGGAGAAGAATGAATGGCAAGAAGGAGATCTTTGAAGAAGTATAAAATGGATGGGCTGCAATTACGCGTAAAAAAGTATTAGCAACCACTATGCAAAAGTCAATTTCTTTCATGTAGTCATTAGTTAGAATAAAGGTGTGTTTTTTTCCATTTTTTTTTTTTTGGATTTGAGTCTTTTCTCTTTCGAAGTCCTAGCCAAGCCAATATTCTTTGAGACGATAACAGAGTTTGACACTATGGTAATTTGTGTGGTTCTGTGTATCTAGGTATACGTGGTAATGTTGTTCGTTTTTTTTTCTTTTTGTATTCTCTAAGGTTTCTAAACTTTTTTTGTAGTTAATAAAATAACTAATCTTTTACTTTTTTTGGAATAATTCTGTCAACTTTCCCTAATAACATTTTCATTGATAGTCGAAATGTGTTGACTATTTTAGCGAACATCTTTGTTACATTTCTGTCGGGTTGTTATTTTCCTTAAAAAATCTTTGCATTTCATTTTTAACGAAATTTGTCCCCAGTAGAGTGTTTGGATTGGAGTGAGCTGATAGATTTAACGAAATTTGGTTCATAATAAGAATCTCACTATTCCGAAGGTGGCAAATTTTGAACCAAAAGTCTACTCATCTATATTACAAAATAGGCGTTTTGCAAGTTTTGGAAGTTATTTCCAAAAATAATGTATAAAAATTATACACTCCAGGTTAGTAAGGTGGCCTACCCAAATTTTAGTAAATAATGTATAAAAATTATTACCAAAAGTCTACCCATTTTCCTAAACTGACTTATTTATACACTCTAACATACCAAAAATTATACACTCCAGGTTACATTTTTGTATGAATTTTAACTCTATTAGTTAGGTGTTTTTATCTTATGGTTGAATGTGGATTCTGTCAGTGCAATATTATGCATAACATGGATTTAACTTTTTTGATTTAATTTTGCTGCGTCGTGCCGTAGGCACGGGTAATACGCTAGTTTATATACATCTCAACTAATTTTTCAAAAATAGATTTTATTATTTATTAGCAAGAATTCAATTAAATTATATTTTCATCCTTATTTGAAAAAGTAAATTTTTTTGGATTTTATCTACTTTTGGTAGATTATTGATTCATCTCGACAAGATTTCTGAAAAATTCTAAATAATAAACTAAATTTGAAAAAAATTCAAGAAAGAAAAAAAAAATGATCTGTTAATACTTATTTGTCATCTTTAATGAATTTTTTAACTTTTAAATATGTAATTTTATATTTTTAAAATTTCTTTGATTGAGACGGACCAAGATAAGCTTTGTTATTTTTTGGACAACAATATCCATTGATCAACTTCTTTTGTTATTATTGGTACTGTTTATATATATATATACATATATATATATATGTGTATTTATCAAATTTGTGTCAATTTTATTGACGAAAAAATGTATGAGCGAAAATCTCTAAAAAGTTCACTAAATATGATTTGTTTGTTAAAAATAGAATTTTTTTATTTTTTAATATTTTAGCATCGTTTTATTTGAACATTGATCAATTTCAATTCATATTTTTATTCTTTTCTTATTTCTCACATCGAGACAAATGAAAAAAATTAAAAAAAAAGTACATAAAAATTACAAAATATCATTAGTACTCACTGTTTTTAGAAAAAAAAATAGTGAATTAGTTCAAACTCAACTCGGTCGATGCAAGTTTATGCATGCCTAGTCTACTCATCAAGATATACGGCAGAACATTGAGGATTAAAATGTTATCCTTGGAGCTCTCAGCTCCCCATCTTACCAACGTTATATGTCTCGTATCGTACGGTCCTCATAACGCTATCGGCCCACCCTCATACTTTTCCAGCAAAGTACACCCTATTTCAGTGGGTTCCGGCCCACAAATTCTTTTTTCTTTTTTTTATTGATGATTTTTTGGGTAGTTAGTTAAAAATATATTAATTTTAATAATAAATTAAAAATGGTATGCAGATACAAATCGATACCATTATATATTTTACCGACAACAAAAATAATATTCCTGTCAATACGAAATTAATAACTTTTCACTATTTGTACTGTGATCCGACTTATTTGTCAAAGACCCACCATCTTGTTAGTGTCCTTTCTTTTGCGACTTTCTTTTAAAATTGGGCCCTACTTTGATATGGGTGATTATACGGTATCATTGATGTATCGAATAGTAGGATTCCGGTCGTCAAGGGCATGTGGAGATAGGCCTGTAGTGAGGGGCTCACTATATGAGTGCAGTGAGTCTATTTGACCGTCTATTTTGATAACAGACGGCTTAGATTCAAATCAGTATATATTAATTATTTTTACAAATAAATATTAATTTAAATCTGAACTATCTATTATCAAAATAGATAGCCGGATGAGCTTACTGTACATAATGAGCCCCTCGACTCCCAAGGAGATTTATAGTTTTCCCAGTTATAGGTGGGAGTCGTGGGACCCAGTCTCCTAATCTCAATCTTACCTGCATGTGGTGAGTCACGTGTGTGGGTGCAGGACTGCGGTGGTCAATAATGTCCAGATGCTTGTGACGATGCCGTTCTCATCCGAAGGATAGTTTAGTTTGTTCGGATGCATTCTATATGTTATCTCTACACAATTCGTTTTAGGGTTTTATTACACATTGCGATAATTTCATTCGATTCGATTCCTTCTGTTTGTTGCTCTATTCGGATTAGAGTTTTGGAATTTTTTTTATCAGAATAGATTGAATTTAGAGAAAAAAAACGAAGAATGAATTAGAGGCGGGTCTTAGTTCCCCACCCCGTTTCTCACTTCGTTTTAAATAATTATTAAATAAATATTATTTTACTTTTTAACCCTTTTATGTATAAGTATTTATAATGTTTAGTTTTTAATCCCTTCAATATTATTTTAATTTTTAACAATACACAAAGTACAACAGTGATCAATAGGGCTTCTTCAATTGTTCGGGCATTACTCATTACTCATTAGGGCTTCTTCATCAGTTCTTTCTCACGCCACCTCACAGCCTCACTGCTTCAAACCTTCGCCCTTCATCCTTCTATTGGTGTCTACGACAATTTAGAATTTATGTTTTTATTAGATAAAATTAGACTTTATGTTTTGTGATATTTGATAGAATTTAGAATTTAGACTCTATATTGTATGTGTTAGATATAATTAATCTAGACTATATGTTATGTTATGTATTAGTCTTACAATTGTAGATTTGTCATTACTAAAAAAAAAGGGACGGGGCGGAGATCTCCGATATTGATCCCTGCTCGGAGCGGAAATAGAGGGCGGGGATCATTCTTCGTTTGCAAAACAGGACGAGATTGGAGGCAAATTTCGAATTCCAAGAACAGGAACAGGGATGGTCAAATCTCCCTCCGATATGTCCCGTTGCCATTCCTAAATTTGCACGAGAGTTACACAATGATTTCGCACAGAGATCTTATATACAGAGCTTGGTGAGATTTGAATTGTAACTATTTGAACATTGATTTCTTTTGAGTGTTTGTACTGTAGATTTACATATGTAATTATCTTCTTTGTCTCTATTCATTGTTTGATTGCTTGTCTCTATTTACACATGATCTTGTTGCTACGATTTGATTGACGCTTCTACACAACAAATAATGGACAAATCCTTCTTAATTTTCTTAACAATTGGACAATGGTTTATTCATGGATTTTGACTAAATATCCTATTGTCCCCTAAAACGACTGGCCATTTGGTACAATAATGATGCCATTTTTTCTTTATTGTAATCAGTACGTAGGATATTATTCGCAGATATTATTGTATGAAACGGAATAAGAAACACTGCGATGACTATGTTAGAGCTCGCAACAATGAAACAAAGTTAAAAACAAAAAACACGAAATGATATCGTAGAGGAAAAAAATAAACAGGAAAAACCCATGAAAAGAAAAAGGACAATTGAATTGTTATTTTCAATAAGATTTGACATTTCCAACCCTTGAGAGTGTATACGGATAAGGACGGATTTAATAGGTCGGCCTAGTTTTTTTGTATTGTATTATTTAATGTTTTATATGTTCGTTAATTTTACATTAATTTTTTTTGTAAATTAATTGTTCATTTAGTTCAGTGAAACTAGAAAAGTTAAAAAAAATAAAATAAACTTAGGAAAATTTCAAAAATAATATATAATTTAATTTACCCATTTTTAATTATTTTTATAGGTAGTAAACTTTTAAAACTTTTTGGTCACAACTTTTTATTTTATTTTGTTTTTTAGATTTCTCTTATTAAGGGAAACAAATAATCTATAAAAATTTAACTAAAAAATATTGAACTCGTAAAAATTTGAATAGAGACAAAAAATAATAATTAAAAAATTAAATTAACCCAAATTGGGAGTTATTGAGTTTTCTATTAAATGATAAATTACACACTCTCTTTAATTATTTTCAAACACAGCCTTTCTGTTTGTCGTAGATCTCCTTTAAATTATAATATAGTAATGAACTACAAATATCGTGGTTTCCTTCTTTGGAAGTTCACCTAAAAGAAGATTGTTGACGTACTAAGATATACACCTACTAGGCTAGCAACACGAGTGCCTTGAGCATGAAGCAAGAAGGAAGGCTAATATGGAAAGTTAATGCCTCAATTATGTCCGAACAAAATATCTCACAATTTCTCTTAAAATTTAATTTTTACAAAATAATAATAAATAGTCAGATAAATTTTGTCTCTAAGACCAATATTTTTTTAGACCAATATTAGACCAACGTCTAATCTCTTGATTCCCGATTAAATTTTAATGATCCGAACTGTTCAATGTGTTTAAAACATGTTTTTAAGGATACCCCCGAAGAATCAACTCAAAATATTACCAGAAAGAGTTTGATCCAAACAGTAGTTCAAGACAATCCAATAATTAAGTCAACACTTAAATCAATAGAACTATCAATATAATATTGTTAACAGTTAATTGCTACGTACTTTTTACCCTAATGGTGTGTGATTTTTATAGAGGTTATCCCTCAGTAATGTACAGATGCTTGTGACGATGTTGTTCTCATTCTTAAGTTCGTTCGGATGCATCGTATAAGTTATCTCTACACGTTGATCTTGGTGAAACTTGATTTGTAACTCTTTGAGCATTGATTTCTCTTGAGTGCCGGCTAGTGAAGTAAATTTACATTCTGAAAGCTGAATCAAGTGAAATAAAGATCTTATGTAATTGTTCTTCTTTGTCTCTATCTTTTGTTTAATTGCTTGTCCGTATTTACACAAAAGATCGAGGTGCGAGTGCTCACATTGACGTCGTAAAAGGTAAAGGTTTAAGATCGAAGTCCAATGGTAGTTTGTCTCCAGAAACAAACCTTTGCCAACTTCAATAAAAAGGGTCACCAACCCAGTCTTAGAAAGAGTCGCCAAAAGGTCGAACCAGACAGACACAAGCAACTTAACCGCCTTACCTGTCACTGAAACACAAGCTAGAGACGCGTTGGCCTATTTTGCTACTAATTTGATTTTCAGTACGGCCACAAGATACCACATCTTTTGGTATTCTACAATTCACCTCCGAATAATGATTAGGTAGTTCAATCCTTCTCATTTTTTTTCTTCATAGTAAACTGATGAGTGGATGTGGAGCAATAGGTCGAATTACTCTATAAAGAAGAGTTATTGTTATCTAGACTATTATTAATTTGTTATGGAAAGTAAGACAGAAATATCAACAAAAATAATGAAGACAGAAACTTACTTCACTTGCGAACGAATTCTAGTGACCAAACAATTAGCGGACGAGTCGGTAGAATACAAATACTTACTAATCGAGGTTTGTGTTGGACACAATCTCCTTAAGACAAAATATGCCATCGCTACGAGATGAATTGGCATCTATCTCCTAGGATGCAATAATCTATACTAGTATACTAGCAGCACTACATACTACTAGTCTGTCGTATCAAATCGGAATGTATACTGCACTTCTCTCTCTTGAACGAAATTTTATGCACTAGTTTGATATGGAATGCAAGAGTAATGGATGGTAGATGCACGAAATTATTGAGCATTGAAAACGGATGGGAAGCCTTTTAATTTATAGGCAAAGGAAAGACGCAACTCTACCCAAGAGTTACACTGGTTCGGCCCAAAAAGGTGCATCGGTTCGCGAGAAATTAGTTTGGTTAAGTCGCATTGGTTCGGCCATAGGGTCGCAGCCGTTGGGCCTTGAAACGGTCAAGACCAACAGTTAAATCCCGTTGGATTACGCAGGTCAGAAACGGACGGGTTAACTGGATCCAATAAATAAAATTCTAAAAAGAAATTAATTTAATAATTAATTTCTCAACAAAAAGAATATTATTTATATGACCCGAACCCGAACCTGGATTGGCTCAGCACAACACTGCACGGTCAGCACCGGCGTGCGTGCGTGGTAGTTTGGGCCAAAACTCACGCTACCTAAGTCTTTCACCATCCACAAAAGTGAGGTGCCCCTTGAGACCCAAACTCCTAACCAATGTCAAGCTATATAAGCTACTTGAAAGTTTCACATTTTTTCTACGTGGGACTAACACTATTTTTATCTCTTCCAACCAAACTTTGGTGCTTATTTTGCATTTCATATGCAAATGGTTTTGTCTAACCAAATACATAATTTTAATCTCCAAAACTATATGTAAACACATTTTCACTTAGATCCACACATAAAAATATGTGGAGCCCACTTTTATGTTAGCTAAAACTTAACTAAAACTATGTTTTTCCAAACTATTTTTTCCAATAGTAAACTACAGGTTCAAGTAGGAAGATTTCGGCTTTTCTTATTCTTACTATGATTTATTTGATGCTACTGTGCAACAAATAATTCACAAAACCTTCTTAATTTCCTTAACGATTTTTTATTTTTATTTTTTGATACTTCTTGGACGATTAAAGACAAAAATTAACCAAAACCAAATAATATGCAACAAAATAGCTAGCAATGGTATAATTGGGGTACTTTTATTATAAAACCAAATTTCTGTGGACAAAACAAAATTCGATGTCCCTTCTAATATTAAATATTACAAGAATAAAGAAAACGTACATTTAGAACTAAATTGTAGGCCATACAATTTTTTTGTACAGTCCCTCATAAATAGTAATGAGTTTGATTGTTTATATGATTAATAGGAATAGAAGATATAGAACAACAATTGGGACCTTCAATTATTCATGGATTTTGACTAGTTGTACTGTGTTTCCTAAAGCGACCAGCCATCTGATACAATAATGATTCCATTTTTTCTTTTATTGCAATCGGAAGGATATTATTAGTAGATATTATCATATTAAGAATAAGCAAATACTACGATGACTATGTTGGAGCTCGCAACAAGAAAACTAAGTACAAACACACACACACACGACATAATATCGTCGTAAAGGGAAAAAATAGACACGAAAAACCCATGAAATTGTTATTTTCAACAAGATTTGATCTTTCCAACCCTTGAGAGTATATAAGGGTAGGAGACTGATTTACTAGGTTCGGCCTAGTTTTCTTTCAATTAATTTATTTAATTTTTTTGTTATTTAATTTAATATTTGTAAATTATTAGTTCGTCTAATTCAGAGAAATCAAAAAAGTAAAAAAAAGTACAACAAACTTAATACTCAAAGTATACATGGACTAGACTTCTTATATAATCCACATAGATTATGGCACGATGGCCGAAATAACACATGGGACGATGCCTAGAACACCACTTGCCGTGATGGACACCAACATCTAGTTTATCACCTTTTCATTTAATGTCACAACTTTGTTTCTACACAATTCTACTACTTTATAATATTCACATAAAACCCTCTGCTTTCTTGTTACAAGAAACATTCGAACTGGTGTTCCTAACGTTATTAACTCTAGGTTTTCCCCAACATAACCCCAAGAGTCAACATCTGCAAATTGTTCACAAAACAACAGTATTTCTACAACGTCTTTACTATGCTCAATCCGATCGCATGACAATTGTATGGTAACCAATTCGGCAGCCTGACAGCTATAACTCCAACAACACCTCAGGTAGCACGACGACCATACTTGGAATCACTAGAACTCTAATACAACTAGAAGTCTAGAATTAAACGAAACTAAGTTATATTATGGTGTTCTTGCTACGCAAACATCATAACACAATCATCATGGTCAAACAAGATTAAACATGACCAATTGATTCACACGAGATCCCACGGAACCTGTTGACATAAATCAAGCATTGTGGATACTTGTGTTACGTGTGCATGCATTATGGACATATTATAGTCTCGAAACAGTGTCCATATAAACAGTCAGCATTTTGTAAAATTCTAAAATTTACACAGAAGCCTGCTCGAGCGAGCTCAGCTCAAGCGGTCTCCTTAATTTTAAATTCTGACAGAAAGCCCTTAAAAACAGAACAATGTTCTAGAGTTTTAACAAGGTCGCTTGAGTGGCCATAGCTTGCTTGAGCAAGCCTTTGTTTTCCAGAGCTTTCAACTTTTTCACTTTCTGAACAAAAAAAAAAAAAAAATCGAACTAAAACCCTAAATCATGCATCCTAGATCAGAAATAGTAATTAAACATATAGAACAAATCCTAAAGGGTTGGAGGTAAGGAATCCTATCTCAACTGATGAAAAACAACCACAAATCGAACACAGATAGATAAAAATGACAGAGCCTTGATTCAGGTTTCCTCAAAACTCAAGAACTATGACCTCTCTTCCTATGGAACTTCAAGAACTCAAAAATTTTTATTAAAATTATGGGTTATTATATCTAAAGTTAAAATTTTGACAAAGTTTTGAGATTTAGTTGAATTTCGACTTTAGAAAGATCTCAAAAATTCAACATAGGCTATTTTGAACGTGATAAAAATTATGTTATAATTTATTTTGTCAAAAAAAAAAAATCTCACTCTCGAAGTTTTGGCTTAACTTATGATGTTTATCTGATTTTAACAATAGGGAGGTAGGTACAAAATAGTTTAAAAAGTAAAAAAATGTTAGAAGAATTTTAGAAATCTTAGGGGCATTATATTGGTCGAAAACCTAGGGAAGGTCAGTGTAATTCACCCTAAAATTTAGAGCAATGTTAAGAATATAAACTATTCGGATATATCCGGACACAAATGTATCCGAACCGTCACAGACTTTTTCAAAACTTACCTCTTCTTTTAACATCGGTCTGACAAAACATAAAAAAAGAAAGAATTGGTCACCTTTTAAATAATAAATGCACACTTGTTAATCAGCCGACCAATGATATCCACGATGTTTAGATGAACAACTTAAAATACTATTATAATCCAATATTCTCTACTTTTAATCATTACTCAATCATTTTAATATTCAGTTATAGATAAGGACTCGGTTGCCTTTTCTTCTTTTTTGGTAATTAAGAACAAAGTGTTGCTTAATACCATATTACTTTTAGATTGACCTAATTCAGCTCACCTCATTAGTAGAATATGGTACATGGCGGTGCCTATTTAAAAAGCAATTGATAACGCTGCCCCAACTATTTTTATTTTTTTAATTTTTTCAAAGAAAAGATTATCATATCAAAAAGTCTAGAAACACAGATGTGTTCGGACATATCCTACAGACACAGATATACTCGAAATCGTTGGGTGTACATGGGGTGCACAAGTAATTGAAGGTTCTGTGTGCATCAAACGATTCTGTATCCAAATATATCCAAAAGATTTGTGTTTCTAGCATTACTCTTATCATATATGTAGGTAAAATTTCAATACAACAATGTCAAAAAGAATTAAAAAAGATGCAAACAACGTAAAAAAAAAAATTAAAACCAATCACAGATTCAGCGCGTAGTGTGAATTAGACTGCGTGCTATTATTGTATCTAAAAACAAATGCCAATCAACACCGCAATCATCAGGTGAAGGTGATAAATTTATTTTAAGAACACCGTGTAAAACACGAGTCTCGATTTAATTTTTAAAATACGTTCCTTACGTACGATTATTTCTGGTTTTTTGGTCGCTTTCGTATTCTGGCTTGACCATGATTTATATTAATTTTCTATTATATAATTTCCGTGATCAACTTAGTGAAAATTTTCCTCGATTATCCGTCATGGTTAATAAAATACAGTATTTTATTTTTCAAAACTTGTTTTTCCCACCAGGTGTTTGTTTATAGTATTCATGATATTTTGCACCAAATAGAATACGAAATTGTGAAAAACATATTTAATTTGCACATAGATTACTGTTTCAATTTTAACCTTTAAATATTGACGGTGGATGCTCATGACCCATGAGTGAGCAAAGGGGTATTTATGACAAGTCACTCGTGAGAAGTTGAATGGTCATAGGTGCAGACTTATGAAGCAGAGCCCATATCTTGTATTAAGTAATCAATTTTCAAATTTAAAAATTTTCAAATAAGGAGAAAAATAATTAAAAAGAAAAATTAGGCGAAATTCTAATTTCTTTTATGATAATTTTTTTAAAATTTTGAATATTAGATTGTGAATTGTGAATTATGAATAACGATCAGACTAGATTATCAATCTCTAAGAGTATTTAAATAATATGCACGGAATAAATTTTATGGTGGTAGTGTTTGGGATGTAATTTAAAAAATAAAATATGATGTATTTTTTGACCATATATGTTATCCTTATCTGGAATTTGTTAATAACATTATTTATTATATAGCGTACTACCCTCTTGTAGTATAACATTTTTTTGGTGGTGTAAATCTTTATTGCATGTCATACACATTCACGGTAAGATTTTGATTTTGTAAATGGGGATTCGGGGGTCTTGTTTTACATTGTACACAGTAGGACGTACTGTGCGACAAAATAATACTGTTTTCACATACAAAAAATTGTACAAATAGTCAGACAGTGTTCTGACAATTTTGTGTACGTTAAAATAACGTTATTTTAACGCATAACACACTGTGTTCTGCGCACTGAGCAACATGATTCTCATTCCCTTATTTGGATGAGAGGGCAATGTCACAACTTGCACATTTTGTCAAATAACACACAGTTGGCTTGAAAATACTTAGCCAATGACACTAGGCTAATCTTCAAGGTTCATGAGTACAGAGCATATATTGCAAATATTTTTCTGACCTCATGCACCTGACTTTTTTGGAGATGAAATCCACCCGATTTCATGAAAATTTTGATAAGATATTTTGCTAATAAAAAGTAGATATGTGCCATAAATTAATTCGACCACTCTTAAGTTATAAAAAATAATACTGCCGTCATGATACTGTAGTTTCAAGAATGATCTACCTCCAAATGCCTCTATGCTAACATATACAAATTAAGCGAAAAGCCATTGTGGATGGACTTAGTGCACGTATCTGGATAATCAGATATATTCGAAGGTGAAACTATGTGGAGGGGTAGTATTTTAATATATTAATACAAGTCGATTAGATATTTATCAGTACTCAAATAACTTAATTCTTTATTTCAGTAATTAAAATTAAATATTCGATTTCAAAATATACGATTTCAAAATTATCTCAGTAAATTTTATCCAAGTCTTTAGTTTTTTAATAAAAAATAAAAGCCAAGACAAAGTCCAATATCATAATGCTATACTTAATTTTTCTAATTACATATTTTCACACAATGTCGGCTCAATCTGAATTCTGGCTCTAGTCTCTACCCCTAAACTACAGTTCAAATATTGAGAGTCTTCAAACTCCAATGGGTTGCTTGGGTGGTAGAGCGGACGAGCCGTAAATCCAAACGTTTAGTAATTGAACTTCGGCAATTTAATATTTGGAGCCACTTAAAAATTTGTCAGGTCATTTCCACCCAAGGACTAATCAGTAATTTAAATAAAAATTCTCTCAAGTTTTATTTCAATTTGGTCTATCTCAATTATAAAAAAAGAAAAATAATAATGAGAGTCTTTACATATTTATTATTACTCGTTTTTGCTGCAAAAAGACTGCTTTTAAGGGAATGGACCTTTCATATGTCTCAAGGGGTGCCACGTGCCTCCGCTTCTCTGCCTCGTCTTTACATATTTATGATTAAATATTTAAAATAAAACTAATATTAACAAAGAAAATATAATTTAAAAAAAAAATGTTAGTGATGATATGAATTTTGTATAATTGTTATTTTTTTTGTAAAAATGAATATTGTATCATACACATAGTAAATATATAATATAGATAGATATAGAGAGAGATAGATACAAAGGCATTAAACATATGAAAGTAATTTTTTCTTTGTTCTTCAAAAATCTCATTGGTTTTGTGACGTAACATGAGCCTTTTATCAAACCCGTATCATATTTGACAATAGAGAACGCATAAAAAAAAACTAAATATTGGACACTGCTTGATATCGTTTGTAATATAATTTTGTTCTCAAATTCTAATTCAGGTTATCTTTTATCTATTTTATATATAAAGGGAGAACACCAGTTTGGTATCTCCCAATTTTGTCATTATGTCTAATTTTTAATTTCTATATTGTCTCTCAAAAATATTTCTAATTACTTTTAAGTTATCTTAATCACCCCCATAACTAGAAAGGTAAAAATGACAATTTTTTTCCACCAAATGCTCCACATACCTGTTCACTATCACTACTATCAAATAAGGTCATAATTCTTCAACTTGCACACACATCGTGTATGCTCTGGCCTCTTGTCTTAAGTAAAAAAAGATTAAATGACAATAACAACAATAATAACTATCATAATCAAGGTTCCAACAAATTACTATCCTCAGTTGTAAATTTCCCAAGATTCTTCACTATTTGTTTTGCTAGGGACAGAGAAACGCGAAAGAGAAAAATTGACAGCAAATCGACACATTTGTGTTATTAATTTCCGAATTTAATATTTTTCTGTCCTCTATAATTTTTTAAGTAAAGAATTACCTCCACCTTTCATCTCTATTTTTAATAATGGAAATTGAAGATTTCCAAAAAAAAAAATATATATATATATATATATATATATATATATATATATATATATATATGAGAAGAAAAATCATCAAAAATTCAGTTTTCCAAACAAAGAAATGACAAGGATAAGATTGGTAATTTGGTGTAACGTTCAAATTAACGGCTAATTTGGTGTAACGTTCAAACTAACATCAACTATGGCCAAAAAAAAAAAAAGTTGTCTAGGAACACAGATTTGTAGTGTATATTCAGATACAAATATGTTTGAAATCATCGGATGTACATAGAGCTTACATGATTTTGAAGGATTTTACATATATTTGACGTTTTCAGACATATCTGTATTCGGATGTGCACTAATGATACGCGTTCAAAGACTTGTGGAAAAAAATTTAAAAAAGGAAAAAATGGGCCGCAGCAGTAGAACGAAAGAGAGAGCACACGTACTCTGTCTCTGTTTGTGTACAGAAAGGCCAAACCTTTTTCTTTGTATGTTTCTCCACCATATTAGAAAGATCTACTAACACAATCACACAACATATTCAAATGGATTGTGATCCCTTACTAATTGGGATTTCTCGAAACCTCTGCTCCGAAGGTCGGAATTTCTTCTCTACGGGACTTCCGGCATCATTTTATCGGTCATCTTGTCAGTTTCCGGCCTAGTGTTGCATCACTTTTCCGACAAAACTCGCCGGAAATTAAGGTCTCCCCGTTTGTTTCTCCGTTATTTCATGTCGGTTTTTGTTTTTAGTTGCTGAGAAAATTGAGGAAAATGAAATGAAATTTTGGGTTTTCTGCAGTTGAAGCAGGTTTAGCACTATCTTTGTCGATAATTCTAATTTCCTTATGGGTCTTCACGTATAGAGTCAACGTTTTCTTCTTTCCGTGAGATTTCCCCTGTTTGTTTGCTGAGAATATGGAGAAAAAAAAAATAAAAGAACAGTTTGGGATTCTTGCACTTGCAGGGGCTTAGCCGAATGTTTCTTCATAATTTCTATGTGGGTGTTCATTTATAGTCATTCCTTGCTCTTTTCTGAAAAATTACACCTGTTTGGTTGCTGTAATAGAGGAAAGTAAAAGAACAGTTTTGGATTTCGACAATTGAACCGGGTTTATCTTTTGTTTGTTTACTTCTTCTGGTTCCTGAACTCAAAAGTGGGTAGTTTAAGATTGATGTCGTCTCCTTTCTGCGTGTGTACCTTTTTCCATGCTACAAAACAAGAGTTACATACATGTAGTGTTGGAATTCCGTGTAAGACTGAATATTCTCTGCTTTCTGCTTGTATTCCATTTTTATAGTTCTTAGATTCTTATCTTTCTGACTCATATGGCATATTTTTCTCAGCTGGGTATGACTATTCATTTCCTTATTTATGCTATTGTATACATGCACATAAATGTTTTTGCTGACAAGATTGAATCTGAAACCGGTAACCTAATTATGCAGAGAGGGTGTGACATGGGGCATTTTTCATCCATGTTCAATGGATTGGCGAGGTCACTTTCAATAAAGAAGGTCCGAAATTCTGGGAATTGTGGTGGGGAAGGGGCTGTGGAAGCGATGAGAAGGGAAGCAAAGAAGAATGACTTGATTCTCCGGTCTTCTGGCACTGTTAATGCAAATGGGACGAGGAATTTTGCATCAGTTTTCTCCAAAAGAGGCGAAAAAGGAGTGAACCAAGATTGCTTTATTGTGTGGGAGGTATGCTTTTGATAGTTTTCCATTGGATGTTGATCAATGTAAGAAAAGAAAAGAAAAGAAAATAAAATAAAAGAAATGGACTCCTCTTACTTCTTTGGAAGAACAAAAGAGGTGAGAAACAGTGAGTAATGAAGAGGATTTGTAGTTTTTATTGGTCAAATTTGTTTTCTCGTTAAATTTCACCATTTTGGTTAGGTTCAGTGAAAAACCTTATATTTTCTTTTCTCACCATCCAAAAGGGCTTTTAGTTTCCTTTCACTTATTAACTCCCTCCACAGATCTGTGAGCCAATCCCAGATTACAAGGTTCTCAGTTTCAATTCTTCTCACCCTGAGCTGTTTTCGTATCTAAGTCCATAATTGTACTTATGTTGCTTCCAACTGTGATAACAGAAAAATGGCAATGTGCTTCAGTTTTTCGGAATTTAAGTTGATAGATGTGGGTTTGGTGTTTGTTTGGCATATAGGAATTTGGTTGCCAAGAGGACATGATTTTTTGCGGGATTTTTGACGGGCACGGGCCATGGGGACACTATGTGGCAAAGAGGGTTAGAAAAACAATGCCTTCCTCTTTGTTGAGCAATTGGCAGGAGACACTTGCAGAAGCTTCGCTTGACCTGGATTTCGATTTGGAAACAGATAAAAAGCTTCATAAGTTTAATATATGGAAGCATTCCTACTTAAAGACTTGTGCTGCCGTTGATCATGATCTAGGGCAGCACCGCAAAATCGATACGTTCTACAGTGGAACCACTGCTCTCACAATTGTTAGACAGGTATTGGTTTCGTATCGTAAAAATTTTCTTATAATTCCTGGAAATGCATTGTAAGTTTCTTGTTGCAATCAGATTGTTGTCGCAATGGGTTGTTAAGAGGATCACTGCTTCAAGAGGTCCTTTAGTTGTGAGTTGCAAATGGACTCCATTAAACCTGATCAAACATTATGGTTGTTCAAACTTCTTTTTGCAATCGGCTATATGGGTGTTCAAACTTGAAGGAACTACTTTTCGGTTTTTATACTTGCTGCAAGAGTTTTTTTGTAATTCTCAAGGACACCATTAAACTCGATGAAACATAACTAGTGTTCGACTTTAAGAGGAGCAACATTTATCTCAACGAAATTTTTGTATGGCAAGTTTCTTCCTTCAAGTTGAAGTGTTGAAACATCATTTGGAATAAGTCACGTTTATTTCGGGCACAGCTTGAGAAAATTTTCAATGTGAGCTCCAATATTCAATTAATGGATTTATAACCTTCTACTGGTCAACATGTAGTTTCAAAACAATCTTTACCTTTTCTTTGAATATACTTTCTCACCTAAATTTTTAGCCATCCCTATTCTATGTGGCTATAATTTCCCAACTGGAAAATGCGCTCGTATTATTTGGACTAACCTTTCACCATCAACCGCGTGAACAACGTGTTATTGCTTCTGGTCACATCTCTTGGAAGTGGTCCTTAAGTTAGCTGGTGGGGAGTGGGAATAAATTTCTTTTTAGGTGGGGACTAATTCCAGTTTGTGGACAGGACCCACATCAGTGGAAGTGTACCCTCACCTTTTTGTGGTTACAATATCATTCTGAAGGTACTAGAAAACTGGTATTGCAGAAGTTTTGAAACTGCTTATACACATCCATAAAAAGTTAAAGGTTAAGATTGTAAAAGTTAGTTCTTAAGTTGGTCTCAATCGGTTCCTGTTCTTCGTAGGCATAAGCATCAGGTTGTTGTTCAATTTCAAGATATTGGGTAATGTTTATTTAAGTTTTGGCAGCTAATTTATAGGTAATAGGGAACACTTGCTGCTGCAGATTTGGCCTTAGAAAAGTTGCGAGAATTATAAAGTAGTCTTTCTAGCTGATTGATTAGTTTGATGCCTCCTTTTAATTATACCTATTTTACTGTTTCTCTCGTTATCTTGTTCTATTTCAAATTCTTGGTTGTTTGTTTGATTTACTAAAAGGATTTGGCAAATGCTAAGAGTCTATGTCATGATTATCTTATGCTTCGTGATTATGGTTATTATAGGGTGAACTTATATTCGTTGCGAATGTTGGCGACTCCCGTGCTGTATTGGCTACCACTTCTGATGACGGCAGCTTGGTACCAGTTCAGCTTACTATCGATTTCAAGCCCAATTTACCCCGTTAGTCTCTCTCTCTCTCTCTCTCTCTCTCTCTCTCACAGAAGTAGGTGGCATGTTGTGCCGGACACATTGTTCGATTCTGACACGACACCCATCGAATACTCCTACACATATGTTTGAAAGCATGTCCAGATATCCTACTTCTTTGCAATATTTCACAATCGATTTTATCGTGTTGATGATATTTTCAGAGGAAGCTGAGCGGATAACCCAGTGCAACGGGCGAGTCTTCTGTTTACATGACGAGCCAGGGGTGCACAGGGTGTGGCTGCCAGAGGAGGAGTCACCTGGATTAGCCATGTCTAGATCCTTTGGTGACTACTGTATCAAGGATTTTGGACTTATTTCAGTGCCCGAAGTGACCCAAAGGCATATAACCGACAGCGACCAATTTGTTGTTCTGGCAACAGATGGGGTACGTATGGCATCATTGATATTTAGCTGTTTCAAAACTATAACTGCTGCTTCTGTGAAAAGAGTACCTACATAAGATTAGTGTGACTTACACATTTATATGAATTTATTGAGATTTCGTACGTCATTGGTACATCTATAAGCTTGTTTTATGTCTGTTTTGTTGTTTTGTTTTTTGGTTACCCAAACCAAAGCAGAAAGGAATAAAAAACAAATAACAAGAAACAACCAACTCCAACTATGGAAAAACTAAAGAAAGAATTGAGTTCAAATGCTCCAAGCAACAAGATCCAATTTCGCCACCTCAGTCAGTCTGCAACCATTTCTGCATTCTCTATGACTTATTTATTTTTGTTTTATCTTTTTAGGTATGGGATGTCATCTCAAATCAAGAAGCAGTGGAAATTATATCCTCGACGCCAGACAGGGCGAAAGCGGCTAAACGTCTGGTAAAGACTGCCATTTGTGCATGGAAACGCAAGAGGCATGGTATTGCAATGGATGACATTTCTGCTGTCTGTCTCTTCTTTCACTCTTCTCCTTTGTCTTCTCAGCAATTTCATCCTGTGACTGATCCAAAGCAGTGAGAAAGAGAAGCAAGGCAATCCCTTTTTCGTGTCCATTTTTCTCTTGTATCGAATAGTTTCATTTCTCCCTAATGCAGTTCTTGAACATTTCTCACCAAGTATTAGCATGTTTATGTAACCCGTATCACGGATGCCGACAAGTTCCCCAATATGTATCACCGACAACAACCATAAAATCTCAAGAGGTTGACCTGGTGGTTAAGACTTGGAGCTTAGAGGTACGCTCTCTCTTAGATCTTAAGTTCGAAATCTCTCGTATGCTATCAACTCTTATAGGTCAGTCCATACACGATAAAAAAACTACGGACAGTTGAATTGGTCCTCCGATGACTAGTCAGTATTAGGTTGGGAGTAACTTTAAAGCCCGCCGGATATCTTGGCAAAAAAAAAAAAACAACTATAAAGTATCCCGGTACGTTTACTATTACAAAACGTGCAGTGTCTGTGGGGCCCATAGGTATTGTGAGTGTGTATGTAAATGTGTGTGTGTAGTATTTCTTTTGTGTAAAAACAAGTTTATCTAAAAGCCAATGAGGCCTTTAAACTGCCTGTCCTCAATTTTATTGCACTGTTTTTCTTTTCTCTTCCCTTTTTTCCTGCAATACACAAACAACCGATCCCTACGTTCGTTCCTGCACATAAGGTTTTACTCCCGCTAATTGAAACAAACTTCATGAAACATCTAGCGGAAATGCATAAAACTCACTCTCAATGAACATGGGTCTCAAATCATATTGTGTCATAAAGTATCCCAATACGTTTATTAATACAAAGACGCGCAGTGTCTGTGGGGTCCATTCGAACCCTATTCTACTTTCTATCTCTCTTTTCCACTTCCTTTGCTTCCCCCTTGACAGCTTAAACAAATATTATTTAGAGGATGGTTGAGGCTACATGGAGTGAATTAGATCACTGGGGAAAAGCACAAACTTAAAAAAAGCTATACCTACTTATGATTTGACCAGTTTATTTTTCTCTTTATTCTCATAGTGATGCCAACCCTCCTAGTAGCCCCCTTCAATCTTTGTAACTTTGTTTCAAAGATTAATCCATTTTCTTTGCCAAGCAAAAAAATAAAATAAATAAACAACTTTTGGATCAAGAATCTGTCAGTTTTTTGGTTTCTGTTGCAGCGTTGCTCCAAAAGATCAAGGGAAAGGTCTTAACTTTTATGCACATGGCAGACATAAACTTTTAGGAGAATCTGAGTAGTACAGAACTACAGATGATGACCAATTTCACAATACAACAGGTCTCTATTTACTAGAGACAGTACACTGAGGTATATCTAATTAGTTCAAGGGTTTTGGTTTTCACAATTCTGCACAGAAACCGAAACAGTATACTGAGGTAAATCTGCAAGGTTTTTGGTTTTCGCTTTGGGTCGTGCAAGACACTGTCCGAACATTTTTGTACAGTGTTTTGCGTATTAAAACGACATCGTTTTGGCGCAGCATGCTCTGCTCCCCTAGTCCCGTGCTAAGTTTATAAATCAAAATGTCATTGAAATCTCACTCATTTTACTAAACTTCTAAGAAAAATCTAAGAAATAAGTATATAAATGCAGATGTAAGTCATGCTTTGTTCACTTTGGCCTTGCCTTTATAAATGCATAAGAATATATTGGGAACTCTTTGGTTTTGGCATCATCCAATATTCTATCGGATGTGCATGTGCTCTTTCCTTTCTTCTCGGTGATAAGCTTTAGCATTTGTTTGTTTGGTTTAGGTGCTCTCTGATTGCCTTCTCGATCTACGCGATGTAGAGTTTTTTTTAAATAAAATTCTCTTTTTTTTTCAATATAAAAGAGAATAGTTCAAATTACGAGTACCAGTAACTATAACCCTTCTCCAAAGAACCTTCAAAAGAAAATACTTATGAAAAAGAAAGTATTCCTATTCAATAACAGGAGTTCACATAACTGGGAAATAAATTCCTCTGTGATCATCATCTCTTGTTTCCAAAATTGTTACGTTTTTCTCTCCACAGAGTAGATGAAATAATAAAGAAGTTAATGAAATAACAGAAAAGCCCATGAAATCTCACCTCCCCCCTTGGAATTAGGAAACATAGGTTTCATATTTAGGCCTCAATTCAATGCTTTCAACAATAAGCCCTCCTTTAAAATGATCACCCTTCACCTCCATTAAACTCATCTTCACTTCCTCATCACCTCCACCGCAGTAAAATTCTCCCAGCTCAATCTCACTCCACCCATCTTGTTTCTCAATACGTACTCTGCATTCTCCTCTGTTCACCCTCTGTCTCAACATTTCAGTTCGATGCCCGTAAAATAAACACTCCATCTGCTGCTTATTAATGTCAGGTCGACACAGATGAACGGTGTTGCTGAACACATGATTTTCCACTTGAATCGTTGTTTCGGAAGGCATTGTATCAAGCCCATAAGCATTTTCTGAAGTTTTGAAAATGAGATAGGCGGCGTATGTTGTGTTTGAAGAAAGGATTGTAGTTCTGATCTTGGCTTGAATTTGTAACTGGCGAATTATGTTAAGCATAGCCACCTCTCGAAATCTGCAGAGACAGGCATCACGCATGCTTGAATAGTTGCCATGGTATATATTGAGTGCGGGATTCAGAAAGTCAATTTAGAAAGACACTTTTGAGTTATACCCTAGAGAGACATCATGCTTGAATATGGAACGAAGGCCTGCTATGCGCAATGCACAACAAGACGTATTGCAGGCTAAAATAATTTCGTTTTTACATGCCAAAACGATATTGTTTTGCGTGATATGCCCTGCTATGTGCAACGCACAGCAAGCTCTCCATTCCGAAATTTATAGACTACATATGTTTATTGTATTCAAAACTATATGAGAGGAGAAAACAACTAACCTTAATTCAGGAACATATATCCAGCTCCAGTACATGGGTTGATTGCCCCTTGAAATAGAAAGTTCTCTTGCTGAGAGTATGTAAGATTTCTTGCCAGAACTCTTGTCTATGAAAATCTACAAGAAGAAGAACAGTAAAAACACCATCCTAATTCTTTTAGGCTTCAAAAAGATGTCTACCTTTGTGTTGGCAATTCCATCAGCAAAACACATAATTCTTGCATCCTGATTATTGAGTTATAATTTATTTACTATTTGAGTCTAGAGAGTTTGTATAGGCTTCGTGGAAAGGAACCATTGTCAAAATATGTTTCCATTATTGGCAAGTGGCTGCGGATGCAATCTGGCCAGGGCTCGGGCACGGTGCTCGCTGGCTCCAAGGTGAGGCTCACATCGTTTCGGGTGGAATGGTGATTTTTGAAAGGTTAAATTGTGAATTCGAATATGGCTAAGTACTTGTTAGCGCAATCACTCAATTACACACACAATATTGAATACGTAACTGTAAAGAAATCAACATAAGATTTACGTGGTTTTCCAAAATTGGGTACGTCCACGGGAGCAAAGCGAGATTTGTTATTTGATACGATCCCAAGAATTATACAATAAAGAGTATTTATAGATATACTCTATTCCAATCCTAATTTGATTCTAATTAGGTAAACCAACTCTAATTAGAATACAAATTTAATTAGGTCGTACAGTCCAACTCTAACAGAATTAGGTTGTACCGTATCGCGGGGGACTTCGCCCCCCGCACCCTCCAAACCATTGGGCCTTCAGCCCAACCTCAACAATTTCGCTTTGCTTCGGTCACTTCGCTTCTCTCGCTCCGCTCAACTTTTGGCCCGCCCATATAAACCATAAGTTCCAACAGTACTTTTTTTTGGGGCTTGTTTGGGGCCATGGAGAAAACCTAGCAAAGGCACAGGTGTAGACCATTACGAGCACTGACATGGAAGACTGACGCCTAATACGTCGAAAAGACGCCAACCGCAAAACTAAGCCAGATAATGAACGACGGAGCAAAGTCGCCGAAGTGCGTTGATGGGATTTTGTCACTGAAAAATAGGTGATGAGACTATTATAGGGTCATCATTCGAATGTGAACAGTGCCCATAAATTCAAAATGCATCACAAAGCTTTAAAAATGAAGTATCCAACATAAAAATGAAAAGAGGACGATTGAATTATCTAGATTCAAAACTGGAATTGCCTATATGGTACTTGTAGATGAAGATTAGAAAGAGTTCAGAGCGCAAGAGCAAAAGAAGTTGCGGAGAGATTGAGAGAGGAAAAAGTGAATCTCTCTCTCCTCTCTAAAAGATAAATACGGAGGAGATTAAGGGACGCACAAAAACCGAAGCGGCATGATTTTGGACTGTTTGATGCCTGTCACGTGGCAAGATCCTAGCGTAGAGTAATTAATGCGCTCGAGACGATCCGTGGGAAGCGAAATGTCAGCCTGATAGCTGACCAACCAGAAATCGCAACATTTGAGCATATAGCAACTTTATCAGTTCGGCCACTTGTATGAACCAACCATCAGTGAGCCAACAGATGGTTGAGGGACTATTATAATGGGACGAATTGCCAGGCTAACTCGATGAAGAGATGATGGGCCGAAAGTGGAGCTAGGTCCAAGATGTATTTGGGTTGCATCGGTAACGTGGGCTGTTGCCACGTTGCCTTGCCTATAACGTGACCTGGCTCTGTTTTTGTTCTGGGCCCTGGGCGTTTGTCGTGCTCCAATTTCTAAGTAAAAGGACTGAATGTGTTTGGGCTCTACTTCTTCCATTCTCTCGTTTATTTTGACCAATAATCTCTTAAATAACTATTCGTTTAGACACATTCCAAACGAAATAAGTTTCGTACTTGCCAAGAGAACCTTCAAACATGACTGATAAACGAATCAAACTACTCGAGTTTGAACTTATGCTTGCTCGTTAAAATTGAGTTGGACCTCGTTTTGTTACATAAGTTAACCAAATTTGAACATACTTTTAAAGCTCGCTAAGCTTTCAAACCAAGATCGGACAAGTTACTATTCACCTCGTTTGACTTAATATATGTAGAAAATTCAAGTTACTCGAGATTGGATAGCAGAGATGAAAAGAAAGAAGGATACTAACCATGTTGCCACCATCTATGAGAACTGGATTGCAGAGCTGAAAAAACAGGTCTTTCTTTGAAGAGAACTTCAATGGAGTTTTCAATCTCTTCAAAATACTCCGGTAATCACTTGGCAGGAATCTTTCCCACACAATGTCGGAAGCCGCAGCCGATCGGAAGGTGGATGAAGCAAGAGATGATCTACATGCATCCACAGGAGAGGTGAGAGATAGAATTATGGAAATACAGTCCTCTGGCAGCATGGTATATATGGATTCACAGCCAAACAGGGCCTTGAGAAGTGATTTCCTCTGGATCTTCTTCTACTCTGAAGAATCCATTGTTGGTTGCTAAGGCATATATACAAGGATGGACCTCTTGGAGATCTTACTCTTCTGGGTTGGAACTGGGGGACTAGGTAGGGCCTTGCTGTGCCTGCAAAAAAATAAGTTTATCTGTCATCAGTGACCGAAACACATTACTCTAAAAAATAGAGTGGATTTCGAAAAGAAAGATTTCGTTTACTTCCGTCAAATTACTTATGTAGGAATTAGTGTAAAAAAATAAATTTTGAGCAAAATAAGACAGCAATGACGTTGAATGAGATTCGTAAAAACAGAATAAAATCCTATTGCTGGAAAGCATCTATTACGGAAGAGGGATTCGATTAAAGACTCATACAAAACTTATTCCAAACCTATCCTTTCCATGCTTCTAATGCTCGAACTCGTCATGAAAAATAATATATCGAGAAATGCTCTTCAATATAATTTCATTCAATTATGGAAATCGATCGATTTAATTTCTTCGAGAAAATGATTTAATCGTTGAGTTATAGAGTGTGAGAAGTTCAGATCAAAATTTTCAGTAAGGCCTGCTTGAATCCAATGGGTCCCACGTGCATCCAACGGTTCCGCACACATTTATATCCGAATGTGTCTGAATAATCTGTGTACACACTTTTCCTTAGATTAAATGGGTGACAATGTGATTAGGGAATAGGTAAATTTGCTGGGCAGTCAATGTCAATTAAGTTGAATAAAGATTAAAACATGGGGTCTGACGGTCTGAAGATAGTGAGTGATATATCAAAAAATCAAAGTAAAAGCAAACAAATCACGTATTTTATTGGGTAATTACGTATAGGTTTTGACGTCATCAAGCAATTATATATAGAACTTAAAATAGCATAAAAGTGAGTGTATGCTTGTACATGCTCTTCTATGTATACATATCAAATAATGCTCATTTGTTTTTATTGATTCTTCTAGAAACAATATTGTGACTTTCAAAACGAAGGCCTCACTTTAACTCCAATTAACCAAAATATGGGCTAAAGATTTGAGATAGAATTGGAATCAATAAATTCCAAATCAACACATTCTTGCAGTTTTATTCACATACATTTACGATACGTTTGTTAATAGTTAAAATTATGGAAGAAATATGGTGGATATAGTAAGAGGAAAAATATAGTAGAAGGGGAGATTTATTATAGAGTGATGAATGATTCTTATAAAGGGTTTATTTGAATATTTTTTGAGAAAAGGGGTGGACATATAAATTTTTGGCCTATTGTGAGTTGTCACGCATTCAAAGTCTGATAAATAGGACACAATATTTGGCCAATTAAATGTTGCCAAGTTTCTATAGGTTAGAAGTCAAAGCTACACGAATGGCCCAATCATATGACACCACGTGTTAAAATGATGCCGTTTTAAATTTGTCAAGCTCGGCCAATCAAATTAAGTCATTTAGCGATATGAGAATTATATATAAATGGGTAAATAGAAGGATAAATATGAAATAATAATTGTCTCATTTAAATAAAATAAAAGATAAATATGAGAGAGTTAAGATTGGGCTATACTCTTCATATACAAGGCCCATAAATAGAGGTGGTCACCATCATATTTGAGACGGAACTCTCATTCATCACACAAGTATTCTCAAGTCTAAATTAAATCGGACACCTCTTCAGATAATGTTTAAAAGTCCTTAGGAACAGTCAAATCCAACGGTCATCTTATGAGCAGAACTTGGAGAAGATTCTGCTGACTAATTCTAGATCAAGCTATCAAGCTCTCGATTCAGCATTCAAAGAGAAGCATCAAAGAATTTATTTTCCTTGATTAGAAATTGAATTAGAGATTGTAATCCTATCTTCTATAAATTAATAAATTGATTTTGTTCATCATTAATCCTTTTTTTTTGGACTCAAAATGTGTATGTTACAAATTTCTGGCCCGTCTAGTGTGACCATCTCTGCCTCTCATCTCTTCTCTTTAAAAACTAACACTCTCAATGGCTCATAAGAATAACAGTTCAAATGCTTCTCAAGTTGCTCTAGGAAGCTTCAAGCTGCCTTAAAATTCATATTCTCTAACCTATTTAAGGGGTCACTAGCTAGGTTAGGGACTAGATAAGTTTTCACGATCGCTACACAGCCTTTCATTATTGCATACACTTTCTTTCTTTATCGAACTAGTTTTCGACACCATTAGGGGTAATTTCATCATTTCACATGCAATTAGCAAGAAGAAATGCACCTTCCATCACAACACCCAAAAGTAATAATGTTTTCCAAGGGTACAAGTGTGACTCCAGTTTTGTTCATCTATGGGTAAACAAACTTTGTTCATCTTTAGTCCTATGAGACCACTTTGAGATCTCATTTTTGACGATCAAAGTCGTCTACTTTATTCAGATTAATTTCTTAAGTTATCATGAAAAAACTAAGCTCAATGAAATATTGATAAGTGCTTCACCTAAATATCTAATTTTTTAGTTTGAAAATTAAAAGGTTTGATGTGAACAATTAAATTTTTAAGTCAAGTACTTACTGATATTTGATTGAACCAAAATTTTTCGTGAAATCTTCACAAATTGATGTGAACAAAGTAAACGATTTCGATCATCAATGTAAAATATCTCAAAGTGATCTCTTAGAACCGAAAGTAAACAAAATTTGTTCACGCGCAATTGAACAAGACAAGTGATGGGTTTTGACGTTCACAAGGGTCAAAGTATTTTTTAGTCAAAGCACAGTACTTGGAGGTGATAATTTTTGACGTTCAAAGGGTCAAAGTCTTTTTAAAGTCATTACCAACACAATTGTTGATTTCAAAAAACCTCAGTCATTCTATCATAATATTTATTCTACATAATGAAATTTGGTGTTAGCATTTTTTCATGAAAAAAGAAGAAGTATAAGAGTAAAAAATTAAGTCGCTAGGGTTAATTTGGGTAATACAAAATATTTCAAAATCAACAATCGGAGTTCACATAACTCGTCATAAATTCATTTATTTGAAATTACAAACATTCTACCATCTTTGAAAATTGTTTGTTCACAAATTAAATAAAAGTAATGGAAAGAATTAAAGAAATAACAAAAAAGCCCACATACAATCTCATATTTTTGCACTCTTCCTTCAACAAGGCCTTCAATTTTTAGGCTTCAATTCAATGCCCTCAATAATAAGTCCTCCTTTAAAATGATTGCCCTTCACCTCCATCAAACTCACCTTCACCTCCTCATCGCCTCCACCACTGGAAAACTCTCCCAACTCAATCTCACTCCATCCATCCTCTCTCTCATTAGGTACTCTGCAATCCCCTTTGTTCACCCTCTGCATCAACATTTCCGTTCGATTCCCATAAAATAAACTCTTCATCTGTTGCTTATTACTTTCATGGTGGCACAGATAGACTGTATTACCAAACACGTGATTTTTCACTTGAATCGATGTTTCGAAGGGTATTGAATCAAGCCCATAAGCATTTTCAGAAGTTTTGAAAATGAGATAGGCACCATATCTCGTGTTTGGCGAAAGAGTTTCAGTTCCGATTGTGGCTTGGATTTCTAGCCGACGAATTGTTTTTAGCACCGTCACCTCTGAAAATCTGTAGGGGAGAGAGAGAGACAGAGAGAGAGAGAGAGGAGTCATAATCTGTAGTTGCATGAGTATACATAGACTTGAATTTGGGAGACTTGCAGCGCAATTTCTAGTAGTCGAGTGTAATGTGTGTAAAACGACATAGTTTTGTCCACTTAACCCTTGAAATTACATCATTTTGATCCCCGTATATTTTGATAACAATTCGAGTGATAAATTAAAACGATGTCGTTTTAAGGACAAATCGAATAAAACTACGGTATTTTGTTCGTACTATAAGAAACTACACTTGAAATCATTGAGATTTTGTTTGGATTCTGGAGTCAAATTCATACCTTAAAGGAATGGGAAAATGTAAATTATATTATAAATCTCGACAAAGAAAGGAAAATTGCAATGGTATTGATGAAGGTGATCGGGGAAAGAAAGTAGAAAAATAAAAAGTCCAAAAACACAAATGTTTCGGATATATTTGGATACAGATGTGTTTAGAATTGTTGGATGCACATGGGGTCCACAAATATTGGGGGCCTCATGTACATCCAACGGTTTCGAACACATCTGTGTCCAAATATGTCTGGAACATCTGTGTTTCTAGCATTATTCGGAGAAAAAACTTACCTTGATTCAGGTATAGATGTCCAACTCCAGTACATTGGTTCAGTGCTCAATGAAATCGAAAGTTCTCTTGCACAGAGGATATAAGATTTCTTGCCAGATACTTTGTCTAATGTAAAACTCTGCACAACCATGAAATAAAATGAAGGAAAGAAAAATGTCCTCAGTTATAAAAAATGGTGATTCTTGTAATGTTTTAAATTGCTACTAATTTATAATTTGTGACGGAAATGATACAAACACTGGATACACATATATACTTGAAATAAAGGTATTCATTATCATAACCAACACGTAAAAAACCCCGTTATATTTTATGATCTGAATTTGACTATAAATATATTGGTGACAAAATTTATTGAATAAAATAGTTTGCTTAACCGATCACAATTTAATTAAAACTTGAGTCTCAAATTTAGTTTGATTTGATTATAACTTTTGGTTAACTGGTATGTACTAGTGTCTTATCTTTATTTATATAAGTTTATGAAATTCCGATTCTATTTATCAGCAAGCCTCCATAATTTAAAACAAAAATAAAATATTTTTTTGCAATTTCAATTAGTAAAAAAGAAAAAAAATGGACGTGTCAAAATCATTTCCCTTTCAAAAAGATACAATCCCCTATTTGTACGTGTCAGATTTTGAAACCATGTTTACCATGGAGTCAAGTCAATATGGCGAAGACCTGAATAGGGATTAATGTGCTCCACTTCATAAATTGCCCCATTTGGCCTTAATTATTGCTTCTTTAATTCTTTTCGTCGAGACCAATTATCTAAACTAAAAAATGACTTGGGTTAGCAGGGCGTATTGTGTATCAAAACGACGTCGTTTTGGTGCACAAAAAACTACTCATGTTGTCGGCTAGCACACGGGCAGTTTTTTATGCGTAAAAATGATGTCATTTTAGTGCACAGTAAGGTGTGGTGCGCACAACAAGATCTCTCATTCCAAAACAATTAAACAAAAAAAAAATCCGTAAACATCAATAATAGATGTTGTCTTTACGAATAAGATAAATTAAGTTAGCCATAAACCTTGTTGCCACCATCTACGAGAATTGGATTGCAGAGTCGGAAAAACAGCTCTTTCTTCGAACAAAACTTCAATGGAGTTATTGAGCTCTCCACAATATTCCGGTAATCGCGTGGCAAAAATCTTTCCCACACAACATCGGAATCCGCAGAGGAGCGCAAGGTGTAAGAAGCGAGGGATGATCTACATACATCTGCAGGAGTAGTGAGAGCAAGAATTTCTGAAACACAGTCCTCTGGCAGCATCGCCATGTCGAACCCTGTCATTTCTTGTTTTTAGAAAGGGATGTGTAGAATCAAAGCCAAACAGGGCGTTAAGAAAAAAAACTCAATGATTTTTAATGTGGGTGTGATGGTTGAATCCCATTAATTGTGATTGGTGCATATATATGTTATTAAGCATCCAAATTTGACCAGAAGCTTGAAGAGAAGCTTCCTAGCTAGCACGTGAAAGTGGTCAACATAGAATAAAGGAAAAACATAAGTTCAGTGGTAAGTGGGGTAATTATTATCACTCGCATGAAGCCATTTATCCAAATATGAAACACATGGAACTACCAAAATATAATAATTTTATCGCAAAATAATGAAGTTAGAATAAAATATTCAGTTAAATAATCGGGTTCTAAAGGAATTTATCAAAAATAGTCCAAAGTGCAGCCACCAAATGCATTTATGTTCACATAGGATGGTCTGCCATTGGCAGGACATAGGATGCCATTCTGGTTGGTATAATGCATTTGTTGGATGTGTTTTATTATATGTCATAGTCAACAAAGTTAAAAATATAAAGCATTCAATAGACGTGTGTTATGTTTTTGTCGCACTGGTTACGTGTTGGCAGTTTGGTTTGGGTATATATGTCTTCAAAAAAATTATTTTTGGACATTTGAAACGAGTATGGGTTCATGAATCTTGAGAACAATAGAAATGGAAGAAAATTCACACAGGCGTGGTTGGTGGATAAGCATAGGTGAGGTAAACGTAGAAATTAACAATGAAACATTAAAGGTTGGCTACTTGTAATCAACATGACATTAGGCGTGGTACCCAAGGCTAGGATCCGGAACCATTCGTGTTGACCCTTGCTTACTTTAGATCACTAAGTTTTTTCTTTTTGTCACATGAGCGATTACTAGGAGGAGAGAACTTGCGCTAACAAGGTGATAGTTTGGCAAATGACTAATCCAATCCCAACAAGGAGCGTCCATCTGCGTGAGGACTATCTATCGATTCCATGATTGGACTACAGCATGACACTTTACAATAGAAGGAATAAACACATTTTGTTGTGCCCAAAGTCCAATACGATGCACCACAAGATGTTTATTTCATGTTGGACTAGAACCAAACTACCTTTGAGGGAGATGTTGTTGCCTTACTTGAATGACTAGACCTATTCATCCATGGAGAAATGCTCAAAACCAAGTGTCGTGAATATTTGGCAAAGGTTCCAAAAGCACCGTCCATACAGATGATTTATGAAAGAAGAGAAAATTGGCCAAAGACTTTATGTCAAGATTCAGGCGATGACTAGACTCTTCATATGTTAGGCTGGGCTTGATCGCGAATGTAATGAGAGATGTCAAGAAAAAGAGATTTGGCCCCCATCCTTAATTAGAACTACTAGGTGTGCACTCACGAAATGGGTCCAATATATCCAGAAATGTTTGATTTTTCTAAATAGTGAAAGTATTTGTAATGTAATTTTTTTTGCCTTTGGTTTGCATTATTCTTTCAATTTTCTTACTCTATGTGTTGATTAGTTATCAAGAAGATGATAGCAACAATTATAGGCGACTCACATTTGTTATGGTTGATGCTTATATTTGAGTCTTTATGATGGACCATAAAGTGATTAGCTACAAAGAAAACGCATTCTTATGTCTATTGTATAATGCCCATTGAATAGTTAAATGATATATCAGGTGACATAATGTGAGATATGTCAAGTGATATTTTGTGAGTATAGAAGATCCCAACCCAAAATTTGGACACGATTAGCCAAATTGGATATATCAATTTACATAGGGGCTAAATAGAAATTATTAGCGAGCACATAAATTGTTTTTGAAAAGACATCGGGTACACAGTCTAAATAGAAATGATTCACAATATCTAAATTGTCTATATCTTATTTTTAGGTGTTTGTTGAAGATTAAAACGCCTATCAATGAAGATGAGCATATTTTGAAGCTCACTTGTTTGTGGATGAATGAACATATTTTGAAGTTCACTTGTTTGTGTATAAATGAACTTGTTTTGAAGTCTTTTATTTTAAATATATTATTAGAACAATGTAAGTTGGGTCTCTTTGTGAATGAAACATGTTATTGGGTATTTCCTTAATGAAAGATAATTTGAGAATTATATATATTTTTTTATGTTTTGAATAGTTACTGTTTTTATTGTTTAAAAAATTATGTTAATTAGTTGTGCGGTTTAAGACTCAACAATTTTTATTTGCATGTTCTGTTTTTCGCAACGTCAAGAAATTGCATTGAATGAGAAAAATAATACATATTGGGACCAAATTACAACAAGAAATTGTTCACTGAAAAGTAATTCGATTGCGGAAAATAGCTTTTGGTGACATATGCCTCCAACCCTACGAGTATGTCGTAAAACTTAAAACGCTAACTTGGATTCATGACATATGTACTCAGGGAGGAACCTTGGTTTCGAAAAAAATCTTGTCCTTGAATATTATACTAAGTTGTTTAGCCCTAATTTTTCCTATGTAATTTGTTGTGTCTTGGGCACTGTGTAAATATTCATCTATCTCCTTTATTACTTTAACATAGTCCATACAACCCTGGCATCTTGCGGTCAGTTTCTACAGACATCCTTCGACAGTGCAAGTCAACCGATAATATGTTCGACTATTGTCCAGGTACTTGAATTAGAACTTGTTCATTGCTGCAAATAGTGTAATTGTTTACATAAACATGTCTAGATTGTCGAACAACTGTCCATCCGCAGATAGAATGTCATCGACTAGTTCAGAAGAAAATGAAACCAAACCAAGCTCATGACATAAAGTAGTGCCGGCTTGGCTAGATGGAGTGATGGACTTACATCATATGCAACTTTCGACGGGCTATTCCCTAATAAGTTCAATTCCCTAACGTCATAAGGTGAAAAACAAAACATTAACACCAAATGAAATGCTATCCCCTATTAGACTAACCGGGACCATATACAATTACCAACAACATAACACTAACCTATTGCTAATGTTCAATGTTGAAATTTCATGAGATGACCCATCCTTGACAAATAAATCGACCTCGTCCCCGTTCAACTAAAACATCATATGCACCCCATCATTGTCCTTCATACGCAAATGTTTTGACTTGTCTCTCGATTTGTTATAAAAAAAAATAACTTCCCCTCGCGTTCAATACTCATTCGAGCATATATTTTCAATGCAATTTCCTCAAACAAAATACGCTCATTGATGGTCATTGCTTCAGAGACACTGCCAATATATGAACACATTTTCCATTTTCACCTACCAACCGCTCACCACTGTTGTAACAAAAACATATCAACTTTCGATGACTAGTATTCATAACTCAAATACTACAATACACCCACCGTTATACTCAAAAGTAAACTTCATACGATGCAACATTACAAACAAAATAAACTCACACTCATGAAAACGGTATATGTCAGTCCAAGGAGAAAGTCAATCTGCCCTAGGGTGCAAGTATGCACTCCCAGAGAGCAAGTCTTTCAAAAAAGTGCATGACTTCACCTTGGACTACTTGCTACAAGTCTTGCACTTTGAGAGAGCAATTCCTAGAAACAATGCATGATCACAACCATAAATGTGGGTTCAAAGTCATGCACCACCAAGAAAGAATCAATATTTCCTACCTAGGGTGCAAATTAGTACAATCCAAGGACCAACTATTTCTTACACAGTCCCCCATCAATGTGGGTCCTTGGTTTACCCGTAAGCACTTTCGAGACTACCATTATGCACCTGTATTGCAAGAGAAAAAGGGACATCCATTTCTTTGCGATCCACAATGCTTCTCAACAACAGAACAATGCCGCATTTGTGGGTGGGAGTGGTGTTTCCCCTTTACTTTCAGAGGTGAGCCACAACTTGTTGTGTATATATATATATATATATATATATATATATATATATATATATATATATATATATATATATATATATATATATATATATAGGAAAGACTATATAACACTTTTTTAGACCAATATTAGATCAACATTCAAATTCTTCATTTTTGATTAAATTTTAATGATCCGAACCGTTCAATGTGTTTAAAACATGTTTTTAAGGCTACGTGTGAGAAATCAGTTCAAAATATTATCGAAAATGGCTTGATCCAAACAGTGGTTCATAAAACAGTTCCTATCAGCGTTTTAAACCACTGCTTAGATCAAGTCTTTTCCAGTAATATTTTGGGTTGATTTTTTGCGGGTACCTTTAAAAACATGTTCTAAACACATTGAACGGTTCGGATCATTAAAATTTAATTAAGAATGAAGAGTTTGGATGTTGGTCTAATATTGGTCTAAAAAAGTGTTGGTTTATGGAGCCATCCCCTATATATATGTATATTATATATATACATATATATATATATATAGAGAGAGAGAGAGAGAGAGCTTTCAATTAAGGGTTTCTTATTTTGCTACTATGTGAACCTCTTATTTCTTGATCAAATTTTGATGATCCGAATTGTTCAATGTGTTTAAAATATATTTTTAAGTATTAACGTGAGAAATCAACTCAAAATATTATCTAGAAATACTTATCCATTTAATTTTTTATAAAATTATTCTTGTCAGCATTTATCAAAAACTGTTTAGATCAAACATTTTTCGATATTGTTTTGAGCCGATTTCTTACGGATACGCTTAAAACATATTTTAAATACATTGAACGGCTCTAATCATCAATAATTGATAAAAAAAAAAATAAGAGGTCCGCACCGTGGCAACATAAGAAATCCCTTATTAGAAGAAGACTGTATATGAGAAAAGGTACACATTCTTCACAGACGAAGTTACTGTACACACACGCACAGAAGTTACATGTTCTTCACAGACAAAGTTACTGTGGGTTTGTGCGGGGAACACCAGAGATTGATTACGAAGGGTGAAATGTTTCGGAGGAAGAAAACTGCTAAAGGGTACATCTGTAAACCCAACAATGATTACCATGCATGTATTCATAATTTTTTTGTGCAATTATAATGGCAATCGTAATTTTGAAAATGAGGACCATAAAAATAGGATTATTCTTGATCAATGCCACAATTTGATAATTTTCACTTTAGTTTATCTTTTGTGTCAATATGGTTGTCTACGCATTCAATTAGATCAATTTTGACATTGAATCTTGGGTTTGTGTCAAATTGGTGCAACGAAAACGATGGCTACTTGTTTTGACAAAAGAAAGTCATGCAACAGGTGGTCAAATTATATAATATTTGTTAGTCTACATTCCCTCTTCTTAAATCTGTGGCCCCCAAAATCCTTTCTCTAAGACAGCGGCAAATATCGAAATCTAGTTGAGGCGCGTATTATTAGGTACAATAACGAAAAAAGTAATAAAAAATAGTACTAAAGCCTGTTAGGTGTAATCAAATTTAGTAATCATACTGGGCTACAGTATTGCTTGTTCTTGATGGTTTTGATGATTAATTTTTGGTGTCCGCTAACTATCGTTCACTAAGCAATGAATAACGTATAAAAGGTACAACGATATTTGTAAATTTCATATTGATATTCGTAAATATACATTGATTGATACATACCTAGAGGTTGCCCAATTGGTAAAGTTGAGCGTCTGGGGAAAATTCCTCTATATAGGTTTGGGGTTCGATTCCCCAGTGGGTGATGAGAGCATCTACATCAGTTTTTTTATTTTTTGAACCAAATTAAAAAGAAATTCTCACTTTTCTATTTTAGGGAGCCACATTTTCTAATGTCTCCCGTATCAGATTCTCTATTTTATCTATATTTTATTAAAATATTTTTTTCCCTTTCATATTGATCAATTCAAAAAGAAATGAGAAAAAATAAAATCTTAAAGAAGCTACGGTGACTCATCAAATATAGAAAGTCACTGTAATATTTACAAAATATAAAGACTATCAAGGAAGCCTAATAAAGAATATATCTGAAAGAATTTCTCTTGAAAATAGAGAAGGAGGAATGAAATGAAAACTAATGTGGATGCTCTTAATGTGAGAGAGAGAGAGAGAGAGAGAGAGAGAGAGAGAGATGAGTTAAATCAAGCTTTTGACAGAGTTAGGTAATGAGTTAGTATTGAGTTAGCTAAACCTCATGAATAAAATACCTAAACTGAAGATATGTCTCTAATGCTTATCTATAGTGATCACGTGTGACGCATGCAAGCTATTTCTGTTGAAAAAACAAAAACAAATTAAAGTTGGTTGCCAACTGCACTAACTTAACACAAATTCAAAATTTTGGGATCAAAGTGGACACAATTGAAAGTAAAGAGACCAAATTGAGTCAAAGAATAAAGTACAAGGACCGTTATCATGATTCACCTTCAATTTTTTGTATTCGAATTATCTTTGTATTTTAGATAATTTGGAGAAATTATAGAGATTAGCAATCTTCTCCTTGTTTGTTTTCTGAGCCATGGAAGCTATTGAGTGCCAATTGTGACATTGTCAATTAGTGCTTCCAGTCGAACCCGAGGGGGCGTTTCATGAGTCCGTGCCTAGTTTACCAAGTGCAAAAGGTTGACATCTTCAGCAGACTAGGTTGACTCAGACCAAGCCCATGACTCATCGACCATAATGCTCTCTAGGCAGCCCAAGGGGCAATTCATGAGTCCCAGCCGAGACAAAATATGTACGATCGAGGCAGAGTTGTTTACACAATATATTAGTCCACTTGGCAGATAGGTATATAGATTGTAACACGTTATTTTACAATTTTGAAATTTATCATTTGATTGACTGATGTCATAATAGAATTCAATTACGGGTTACTATCACTAGGGAATGTGTTCTGCACATGCTAATCTAGACTTGTCGCTCAAGCTAAGAAATATATAGTACAATATTTGAAAGATTGAGGGGCACACAACCTTCAAAACTCTAGTTTAGTTCTTTCTTTCTTCTTTTTCTTTAAGTACTGACTTAGACATTTAAGCACTTCCTGGCCAAATTTCAGCCGATGAGACATTGATTTTTTTTGTCATGGTTACAAATCTAGACATTCAGAATTTAGAGTAGACAGAACTGTGAATAAGATTGTTATACGAATTAAAAGGCTCTACAACACCTTATATTTTTTCATCACTATATGTTGAAGTTTTACAGAAATTTGGGTTGAATTTTAAGATCCACAAAATAGCGAGTTGTTGGTGGTAGGAGTGTACAAAAAAACTAAAAAAATCACTAAATTGGATCAACTAGACCGAACCGATCTTTTTGGATTGGGTCTGTGGTTTAGTGAATTGGTTATGATTCTAAAAAAAAAAGAGAACCGAATATTATGGTTCGATCGGTCCATAGTTTCATAATTACAAGCTGTGATTCGAACCGAATCAAATCAATTATATATATTAAAACTCTTCCAATACTCACCCAAAAAGGTCACAACCCTTCCACTCTCAAAACCAAAAACTCTTTCAATTCCTAACATAGTTGTGTTTCCCATAAACTTATTAGATGTATAAAACTAGTGTTATTCTATTCATATTGATGCTGAAATTATTATGTTATTTATTTTGTTTGCAATTTTAAAAACCTAGTGCTATTCTATTCAAATTTTTTTCGACAATTTTTAAATGTTAACATGGTTTAGAATCAAAACCGAAATCAAACCGGACCGGCCAAATGGTTTAGTTCTCGTTTGGTTCCATATGTGTAACGGTCTTGTTATAATTTTCAATTCTTTAGAACTGTTAGATATATATGATTTTATTCTTGGATTTTTACAGAACCGGTCCAATCTGAACTATGTACATTCTTAGTTGGTATGTGATGGACCATGCATGACTTGATCACGTTGGTTTGCCAACTAGCTAGTAGGACTAGTTGGAGTATATATGAACGTATATATTTTACATGATATACTCGACCAAAGAAACGGAATTAATTGGAAACAATAGTCAACAAAGGTGATATATAATTTAATTTTTTTTAACAGAAGTGAGAAAACATTATCAATATATAAATAATGCTTTAAACATCATGCAGCATAAAAAATTATTGTCGATGATGTTGACATACCAATAACTCCTTTTTGGCCTGTCGCAGAGAGAAATAAAAATAATGGAATACGTAGTAAAAAAAACACATGTTTCACTCTACTAAAAATTTATTCTTTTTAAAAGTTTGCAAGGGTCAAAAATTTAAAAGTCAAACTAGACATGTTTCTTGCTTCAACATGTTTAAGTAGTAGATCAATTCCCCTTTTGAATATTTTGCTACAAAACAATTTAACTTTTGACGTACTATATATTTTAGAGAACTTGATGAGAGTTGCCAACTAGACTATGTTTAGACCCTTCTCATTGATATTAATTGATGAATAATCTAATAGTTAGAGGACTAATGGATAAAATAATAAAGTTGAAAGGGTATAACGTGTAACCTATGTAAAAGTGAAAATGGGTAAAAAAGAGAGTAACAATATGATTGGAAGTTAAAGAAAAGAAGGAAAAGGAAAGAAAAATAAAAATTAAATTATCACATACTTATTTCGTTCTCAATATAGTGAAAAAATAAATAATAAAAAGAAGTCTTCAGAAATGTTGAAAATGACAAAAGAGAGTAAGGGAGAAAAAAAGACGTGAATTTGAATCTTTTTTTTAAAATTTTTTTGTATTGCATAATAAATTCTAGTTATTTTTACCTTCCATGGTAAGAGCACTGATAATTTTTTTAAAATAATAGAAGAAATTAATTTTGTATTCAAAATCTAAAGACATTTAGTTAATTTTTTTTCATTTTCTAAAAATCAAATAACGAAAAATATTTTTCCTATATACTTTTTCTTATTTACTTTCTAAAGTCAAACAACATATTCTTCTTCTTAATTTTTCCCTTAAATAGTTTCACTTTCTTTTTTTTGCTTTTCACGACTTCCAAACAAAGCGCAAGAGACACTAACACTATGTTTGGAACTTAGAAAAAGAAAGAGAAAATAAAGGAAAATAATTTTTTTCCCCTCCTCCTTATTTGGTTTTCAATGCAAAAGGGAAAGAAAAAATACAAGAAACAAACAAAAAATTTTTCCTAAAAATGACAAAAGAAGTAGGAGAGAAAATACAAAAAAAATCTTCTGGAAATTCTCTAGCATTTACTTCATTTTATTTTTTCTTCTCCATTTTTTTTGAAACCAAACAAAGAAATTTTTTTTTCCTTATACTTTTTCTTATTTATTTTTAAAATCAAACAATAAAAAATAATGAATTTTCTTTACAATTTCCCTCTTAAATACTTTATCTTCTTTTTCTTTTCTTTACTCAAGTCCAAACAAAACCTAGGATTTAATGGGAGTTGAAACTGATTGACAGTCGATGAACGGTCGTCGTCTCAATTCCGTCCGCGATCGATGATAGAAGGATGAGATCATGAGATAGGTTGCTGCGCCGTTTTGCTGTTGCTCACATCGCTCAACGTTCTTCTTCCTTTTACCTCGGTACTCTCTCTCTCCCCCTCTCTATCTAGGGTTTCTTTTGTTCTTGTATAATTTTTGAATCTTCCACCTCCCCTTTCCGAATAGTGAAACAACAAGTAGCCTTGGAATGAGATCGGAATGCAGTATATATCAACCTATATTGTGACAATTTATTCAATTAGGCAATTAGCTTATTTGTTTTGTGATCGATGTCTTCGACGGCAATTTTCCCCAAAAGGATTATTCGCAAATCATAAGTAGCGGGAACGGCCTTTTAAGCACATGTAAGTGGAAACGTTGAACCCATTGTATAAGTTTTCAATTTAATTATGCTTGCCCTTCTTGCATGATGCGTATAGGAAACCTCGGATTTTCGTGAATTGATACCTTGAGTTAATGTTGTATGTTCTTCACGGTGTGTATTTTATCTTTTGATGGGCTGGTAATTTTTGTCAGCACCAAATTGCAAGTCGCATGGAGGACCACAGTAGATCTTGGTTTTAGTGAATTAGGTTTTCGTTGAAACTCGTCTCCTTAAGGATTTTGAAGTGATTGAACGTACCATGTTCTTGTGTGACCTGACATATTAGTATGGAGGATGACAGTGCTCTCTGTCTACCGTAATATTGTTATCTCATTTAAATCCATGATACTCTCAATGGAAACTAATCAAAGTTTCAGGTGGAAAATGCCATCTTCAACGGCATTATGTCGAGATATTTTTTTTAATTCGGGTATGTAAATTCGTGCTTCCAGTTAGGAGGAATGTTGATGCGCCCTGCTGTATTAGTGCAAGCAGATGTTATATTTTGCCTAGTTGTTTTGATTCTTCCCAGCATCTATCGGGATTTGAGTGTGATTGTTTCGTCACTTGATCCCGGGAATAGCAATGTCGTCTTTCTGGCCCACTATGTGTTCGGTTGGTTAGTGGAGTACTTTCGAACCACTTTGCACACCACGTAAGTTGGACCATTCTCTTATGCCTCAGTATTTGGAGGAAGGAGGAGCTTGATTATTTGAGGACTTGGAAGCGCAAGATTTGTTTAAATCTTCAAATGCTAGCTTTGGTCAGTCATGAGAAGAAAATAACAGTTCATGATTTTAAGTAGTTCGCTAGCTTTGGTCAGTCACTTGACTTTGAGTAGTGGGGAGTACTTTGTTATTGAGCCTTATGCGCCTCAAAGATTTAGTACTCCCCACTTCTTAAATATGTGAGATGCACAAAGCTTAACAACAAGGTACTCCTCACTCCTTAAAGTCAAGTGACTAAACTAAATTCTAGCGAAGTACTCAAAATCATGAATGGTTAGTTTTTGCTCATCAACCATGCTTTCCTGTTTCATTAGCTTCATGGTCAAATGATGCAACACCACACCTTTGCAAGATTTAAACAAGTCTTGCACTTCTAAGTCCTCAAATTGTTGAGCTCTTCCTTACCCCGAATACCGAGCCATGAGAGGATAACCCAACTTGCTTGGGGTGCAAAAGTGGGTTCGAAAGTACTCTGCTAACCAACCAAACACATAGTGGGCCAGAAAGAAGACATTGATATTCCCAAGATCTAGTGAGAAAATAATTACACTTAAACCCTGATAGATGCTGGCAAGAACCAGAACTACTAGGCAAAATGTAACATCGGCAACTATTTTGCTTGCAATTTTAAATACAGTAGGATGCATCAACGTTCCCCTCCCAAATGGAAGCACAAATTTACATAACCAAGTCGAACGAAATGCTGCTAAGTAGGTTTGTTATTGGATGGCCATTTCGATACCAAGACGGGTAAATACCTCTTCTTCGCCCGTTGTTCGAGTTCGAACTGAACTAATTTTTCGTGAGGGGTTATGTATGTCCTTCGATCGTTGCGCCTTCTAGGTCCTCTTTACGGGCTTCTCATGCATCATAGTGCCTTTAAACCAAAATTTAATCCATGTGGAAATCCTTACCACAGGGCTCCCGTTTAGCTCTTTTACACAAACGATGGAATGTTAGAAAAAGATACTGGCAGGACTACGGAAGGTCAGGCAATCTTTTAGCTGAAGGGATTGCGTCATTATAAAATATGCCTTCAATTGGAAGACCGCCAATCTCTCGCAGATCCCATAAAGAAATAGAAACTTTCCCAATGGAAGTATGAAGAGATTGGTCGAAAGACACCAACACTTTAGGAAGGCCTTGAGCACGTTGATTTGACAATAATAAGTCAATAGGGAAGCAACAACATCATATATTCTATTCTCTTTAAGGAATTTATTGTGGCGATTCAAGATGTCTTCTATCCACTCCCAATATCCCAGAATAAATTAAAGATCTGCTATTGGATTTAAACTACTCAATTGTACCTCTCCAATGCAAATGCATGCCCCAAGAGAAGAAAAGGATTAGAAACATTGGTACTTTCATGAAGGGAAGAAAGGAGTAGCAAAGTCTTGAAGTTCGCATCTTGAACAAGAAGACTATTTTAAAATGGTAAAGCTTGCAGTGAACTTCTTCTTACCAACGAGTGAGGTAAAGCGGATTATTTGGTTGAAGCACATGCATCTTGTCAACGCCAATATCACTGACGTTGTCAAACTAGTTCCATCATTTATCTCATTGATGCTGTCAAACTAGTTCCATTATTTATCTCATTGATACCCTTAAGAATTTTCACTTCCCTCTTGCGATGAGTCAACCTTTTCCTATTCCTTGCAGTTATTTGCAGTCTTTCTTGAAGGTGTTGCCTCATCTCCCACAACTTTCCTTGGCCAATGGAAAGGACTTCAGTTGGGATAATCTCGAAAATTGAATCAGAGTCCTTGTAAAATTTTGCATCTACAAAGTGGGAGTCGGGTTTGGTGAGCGGCTTGTCATTTGCTACAACAGTTTTTGTCCCGTCTTGATAATATTTAAAGCATTGATGGAGTGTTGATGCCATTACTCCGTTTACATGCACCCAATGCATCCCAAGCAATAGGTTGTAAGACATCTTTGCATCGATGACATCGAAACTTTTCCCTGATCTTCTTAGATTGATTCTCTTACAACTAATAGGGCCTGGTTTGAGTTTGACTTGATAGCCGAAATAAAAAAGACTCAAAACCAAGGTGAGGTTTCTATCAGCTTGGAAAACTTACATAAGTTTTCCCCTATCCATAAGTAATACGATTTACGGAGAATAGGGTTTGAATTTAGTATCATGTAGTTCTCTTTTGCGCGAACAAGCATGGTACTATAGCCAAACTTCATCTTTGAGGCTTCGGTCCATGGGAAATTGAACTTCCTTATGTAAGTGCTTCAATCTTGAGCAATAGAGAACAACGATATGATATTTCAAATCTCTTCGGACTATACTTGACATTGAATGAAATAAGTCTAAGTTGAATGTCCAAACCCCGACCATTATAACATTTGCTAACTCTTATGACTTGAATGGTTCCCAAGCCATCATTATCTTGCCACTTTCTTCTCTGGGTTTTCATAGCCAAAGATATGGACTCTCTTGCACATTAGCATCTTTTGAGGTTCCTTACTCAAGAAGAGATCATTGTTTCAGTGAGAAAGATAGATAGCATTAATGTTTTTTGTTTTGAAATTTGTTGGCGTTTTATAACCTTTTATTCTGTTGAATTTAAAAGTACTCCTTTATGAGTAACCGAACTTCATTGGAAAGTCGTGATATTTTGTGTGTACTATTGTTACAATCTCATGTTTCAGCGGAAAGGGAAATGGTTCGCTTAGTTTGGTTCTCTTGAATGATGAGTTGGTTATGTTCCACATTTGGAAAAGTGACTGTCTGTTTGCATGTGTCTGGCATCAAGATAAACGATCATGAATCAAGGATTGCATCTCCATCATGAAACAAAGATTGCAGTTCATGGACGGGTATACAAACCTGCTGAGTATTTACATGTTTCTTGTATGTTTGGCGATGCACCCTGTGCATCTTTTGCTTGTATGTTGGGGGGTGGTGGAGGGGGGTGTTACAGCTTATATATTCTGTTGAATATGCAGACTTGCAATTGCTTGAATAGATTCTGCGTTAAGTTTATTATTGCCACCATGTTTTATAATCAACCCTCTTCATGTTCAGATTTTTGCTTTCATTTATACTAGTATACTACGAACTACAAGGAAATCGGAAGTGAGTTGAAGGGTATTTTTGTTACCTAGTTATACAAGAAATACAAGTATTAAATGAGACACCTTTTTGGACTCTGCGTGGATGTTAGATGGGTTGATCGGAGAAGTCAATGTGACCTTCAATATAATGGCTGAATCCATCGACTGAGTCTTAAAACTGAAGTTTATTTGCTCTAATCCTAGATTAGGAAGCATTGCCTGATTACATAATATTTCTCCTCAAAATTGACCATTTCAGGTGATTTGCTCAGTTATAGTATGAGGTTAATATTTTCATCACTCTATGGTAATTAATGAATTTCGACAGTTGGATAAGAAAGCCATTTAATTGATTGTATTCTCCAACGTGTTACATGAAGAAATTCCATTTCTGATGCTCTCCGTATGATAAGTATCGTAATTTGAGCTATTAAAATTGTGCTTGTGTTATTGTATGTGATTGATGCATAACTTTTGTTAAGCAGAAATGGTTATTCCTCCACCAGTCCGACCAGAAAGACTGACGAAGTTTCTCAAACCATATGTCTTGAAGATGCATTTTACAAACAAGTACGTGTCTGCCCAAGTAATCCACTCACCAACTGCTACGGTAGCCTCTGCTGCCAGCTCGCAGGAGAAAGCACTAAGGCCAAACATGGAATCTACTAGGGACGTCGCTGCTGCTGCAAAGATAGGAAAGATTCTGGGAGAGCGGCTGATGGTCAAGGACATCCCTGCCGTTACCGTTTTATTAAAGAGAGATCAGAAGTATCATGGTAAGGTGAAAGCTGTGATTGATTCCTTGACTGAAGTAGGTATCAAACTGGTATAAGCCTAAGCCTTTATTGCATATGGTTGTGGTTCTTGTGGAACTAATACGACCGAGATATGTTTACAAGAGGATACAATATGAAGGGTGGAAGGGGATTACATCTTGTTGATTTTCTGTTTGAATGCTTGGATTCTCTGTGATGGTAGGTTGCTAAATTTGCACTATTAATGAATGTGTTTTATTTATTTTTTACTGTTTGTAGCAAAGCAATTATAAGATTGTCTGCGAGGAAACAACTGCTCTTGTATCAGCTGCGTGGTCGTGATTGTGGTGGTGATGGTTGGAGATGGTGGTAGTTTGGAATTTGTTAACAGGGCAGTTCTGAATCTTTTGATAATGCTAGTACGAAAAGCCAGATTTTTAGTCGGCATTAAGTTGTTAAAGCCGGGCAGATATCTCGGCTATAAAAAAAATGACGGAAAGAACTTAAAATATGGTTAAAGATTAAGTAGAGATACAATTTGTATTTTTAAAAAATTTTCTCTAAGAGGATCTAAGTGGAACCTTAACTTTTATTATGATATCTATTTATTCTATTGACTGCTAAAGTCTTCGAATTGGGTTTTAAATACTACCTAGCACTATCTTATATTGTATTCTGTCATTGACTATTTAATATTTTTTTATTCATACGTAATTATTAATAAAAGAGAGCGTGCCTGTTAAAAAAATAAAATAGTTAATATGAAATAAACAAAACTCTAATTGATTAGGACTTTATCCATATCTATGTAACTCTCCAACGACTCAAATTTAAATTTTGATCACACCCCTTAACAATTTTCACCTCTCTTTCTAGTCCATCTGTACATCTACGAAATATAAATATTTTTGTACCTAATAATAATAACAATTGAAATATAAGATCGATTTTTCAAATACTTGAATATTTTGCCTTGCAATCCTTTATTTAATAGCCGACTTCCTTTGCAAATCTATGACTGGTCTTTGTACGAATGATCATCTCTATAATGTTGTTGCAAGTTAAGCAATTTTTTTTTTTATCCAATCCAATGATCTTCTTGATCATTGGGTGAATATTAAATTATTTTTGTTTGAATGCATATACAATCACCCCATTTATAGTGGTTTGCAATATTCAAAGACAATTGAGATTAATTATACGTAATAACTTTATCTAGGCTGGACATACTACGAGTCAAATGAGGTCACCTGACCCCACTCATCTGGTAGGAGGCATATGACAAAGAGGGTTATATAAAAGGAAAATGAAGAAGCGCTCTTTGGTGAATATTAAATGATATTCAAAAAATTAACCAATATGCCACTTGTTCTCATTCCTAGAAATCTCACTAAACAATCATTTACTTTTTTATTATAGTAATAAGGTGGAGCAGAGAGCAGGGTAGTGTGGCGGAAGGCACGTGCAGGGCAGGTCTTGGGATAAGCTCCGCAAGCTTTTGGGCTCGAACAATTTTTCGGTACAAGGTAATTTTTTTATTATAAATATAGAAAAAATAATAATAATTTACCAAAAAATTATTATTATACTAAATGGACAATTAAATTTATCAGATTTGAACAACTTAAATGTCGAGACCGACAATGAACACCTGGCGTGGTGCTTGTGCTTTATTCACATGGAGCAATGTGGAAGTAGTTTGGATTACGATTCATCAACAAACTAGAAATAGACAGACTACCCTTCACATCATTCTCTGGGGCTGGGGGGCCCATTTTCTTCTTTAAATTTTTAATAGTGCTCACTTTACCTAACCATGACAATGAAAACGGGCCGCAGCAAGTGAGATTGTCATATGACGCAAAAGTAGATATGTTTTGATATTTTCTAATTATTTCTTGTTATCAAATAAATAAATTATTTTCTAATACGGAATCAAAACTTTTGAGTACATGTACAACAATTTACTAAAATATCCACTCTGAAGTTTAGAGCAATTTATGGATAGAGAATTTACGAACTCGTTATAGTCTTCACCGCAGTATTCCTGGTCCTGCTGCTCCTATACACCTGGTATGATATGCTAGGACATCAATTTACACTATGAGTTGTGACGCTTGGTAAAAAACACCAGCTGGAATCCTCAATACAAAAATACAAGATGTAACATATTGCAACAACAAAAAGTTATTGGTTGCCAAAGATTTTGAACGACTTGGGGAACCCAAACACTTTTTTATTTGACTAAGCCCTAGGTACCTTTGTAATGGATCAACGAAGTCGTTTTCTAAGAAATATTAGAATGAATACTCGAGTCATGATAGTTGGTGACTTCGCCTAGATCCATCTGACTTGGTCTGTTAGGAATAGTAGGCAATCGTAGATGAGGATAAGAATTCGTAGGCGAGACAGATATTGAAGATTGGGTCGGTTGAACGCGAAGCATCAAAACTTTTCTAGATCCACTCGATCGAATGCTTTAACACATGCTCTTCTCCCCAGCGCGACGTCAACTAGGAGAGCTACTAACTCCAACTACCATCCATGTACAATTCATACTAGATCTGACCACTACCCATCCTACCTCCTCTATGTTCTTGACCACCCATCTTTGTCTCAATCGAGTCTTTCAGTGCCATGTTTCGATTCTTAAACCTCAGGTATTGGAGTCCAGAAAGTCCTGTTGCCACATGGAGATGTGAAAGACCATCTTTTCCGCTTTCATTTTTTCCTCTCCATGGAGTGGGATCAAAAGTCGAATCATTTTGCCCGTATTTTTTACTTCAAAAGAGCTCTTTAAGCACTACACAAATGGAGACTAATCTAGTATCTTCTCCTTGAAAGTCCATCTTATCTTCCGACTTTAGTGTAGAGCCCAAAGTTAGGATTGAATGGTCCTTACCTATAACTTACCCTTGATGAAGTCAGTCTTAAGTTATATACCTTGGTAAGTCATTATTGACCTTGTAAGGATGGGACTTTCAACCGTCCACTCAAGTCAATTCCATCATCACGTCACCTAGATTTATATGAATATGGAGTATCAGGTCCAACCAACGCATCTTAACTACCTCACATTCATTTCAGTACTACATGCGATTGATATTAGCGCAATTCCCGATTGAAGCTCGATTGTGAAGTCCAACTCTTGTTTCAATAGTAGTATAGGTAATTCCTTTGGAAATACGTCCTTAAACCTCGCACACAATCTTTAATTATCCCAAATCTATCAAGTTGATCTCTTTTAACTTCATACTTGCTAGCCATCCAGCTAACTTGGTGTGCCAGCTTGATCATGTCATCATAGTAGAAGCTAGGTCCTATCTATCTCCTTTGAATTTGAAGCAAGCTCCATCCGATGAATTAACGATCACGGTCTTCTAATGACAATTGATCATAACTCAATGGGGAGATAATCAATCAATACACAGTATAAAGTCAAAATCTACCATCTCCATAACTCGAAGGTCACAGGCTAAATGAAAACATGATACTTCTAACTCACACGTCCTATAGATTTTACTGATATGGCACACATTGGTGTTCTCAAATCCTCGATTTGTAATTCCAATGATTAGGCGCATGCAATAGATATAAGTGAATGTGATACTTTTGAATCAAATAAGGTTTGAACACAAGTACTAAATAATACGAGTGTGCCTTAGATAACAATAGGATCGTACTCTTTTTTCCTGACCTTGCAGTGCAAAAAATGTCCCTCCAGTGGCTTGGTTCTAAGTAATGGGTCCCTTGAATGCTCTCACATTCTAATTCTAACACGGTTGCCAATCGTTCTGTTAATTCTATCCATTAGAATCTTTGTTTTTTGTTGGTCTCCCTTATTGAACCTGTTGATTACAATACCCTTGTGACTATGGGCAATCCATTTTCATGTGGCTCATTTGATTGCAATCAAAACAAATTATGCCATTAGCGTCTCTTCCGGGTCCTTGGTTCTAGTTCTTTGTATTGTTACGATTGCTTATGACGATAGTTCTGATTTGATGGATTGACCCTTTGGAAAGGCTGTTGCTTTTGATTATTCTGGAAATAGAGCTTGTTGGGAACAAAATCCCTGATTTTGTTGTTGTTTTGATGTTATTGTTTGTCACTGGTCCTTTCAACCCCTAGTTGTTGCCCTCTTATGTTGTTCCCAATACTATTAGGAATCCAGTGCCTCCCTATCGAGCATAAAGGCATTGCATATCAATTAAGCATAGGTCCCAAACTGTTGTGGCATGACACTCCTCCTAAGGGTGGGACTCAAACCTGATTCAAACTTGCGAGCTCGAGACTCGTTCGTTGGTACTATGGCAGTGGCCTGCTTCACAAGCGTTGGAAAGTATTTGTTCAATAACAGGACCTCAAATTGCGCCCATGTCATAGCCTCGACGTCATTAGTGGCTTTGATGGCATCCCACCAATGGTCTGTTTCTCCTTGCATATAATATGCAACCAAAGAAATTCGGTCACCGATAATGGTTATTTCTATGGTATCGAACAACTTCTCAATCTACTTTATTCATGTCTCTACAGCAGTAGGATTTGGTTCTCCGAGAAAGATTGATGATCGACCTTATAGAATTTAGACAGCAACATACTTAGATTCATTGGAAACGATAAGGTTAATACTACATCGGTGGTGGTAGAGGGTAAGGCATGCCTCTGTTCGTATTCAGCATGTCTAACATAAAAATAAGATCATTAAAAATATCTTAACAACTTAGGATAAAAATTTAATGGGTGGAATGTTCTAAATTTGGGGTAAAGGTGGCGATGTCCAAAGTTTGGCTGATGGGCGTCATCTTGTCACTCTCAACTTATGCATTATTGTAAAAACTTATGCTTTATAGATTTTGTTAACTAGTAATATTAATATAAATTAAGTATTATCTCATTACGATTATCTATAAAATTTTCATAATTATAATTAATTAAATGTCTCTATTACGTTAAATATCTAAAGTCGTCGATCTTCTTAAATGTAACTAGTGTGTAGTGGAGCCAGACAAAAGGAGACTAAATTACCCTTTTATACCCTAAATATTCAGAAAATCACATATAAGTCATATACTTTCGGGCTGCCTCTCTTTTAATATTACTTTTGTATGAAAGTAAAAAGAAGAAAAGGATTTGACTAAACTTTCTTTTTGGATAATGAGGTGTTTTAATTTGATTAATGAAGGAATATAATATATAATACGAAAGGTATAACTTCAAACCATTGGAGAGATCATTCCATGTGTGAGATATATATTTGTTATTTTATTTGTAGTGATAAGGTTAAAAGATTATTATAGCAACACTTGGCATTATGTTTAGGTTACGTACTTCTTCACCATCACTTTTTGCCAATAAAAAATTAAAAAAATTACTTTCATCACCATAAAAAATTTAAAAGAAAGATGGGCTTTGTCATACATATCAATCAAATGAAAAAATTATATAAAATTACCTCATAAATGGACAATTTATAACCAAGTCTTTGTAGTTTGTAATCTTGAAGAGTATAGAGAAATAAAAGTATTTTTTTCTTATTTCTTGATCACCTGATGAAATAAAAGTACATAAATATATGCTACATTATCCAACATTATCCAAAATGCAATTAGTTTCCGTGAGAGAGTGGTCACTTTTTGATTAAGTAATATATTACTTTTTTAAAATGCCTAATAAATTCTTGGTAATGGCTATGAGAATACAAAAAACTCTCTCTAAGACATACAACTTTTGTTTTTCAATTTGAGAACAAAATATGCCATTATGGAGAAAATATCATTTTTAGAGTCACAAATAATGAGAAAAACAAAAGAAACCTGTGAGGATCCAAAAATTTTAAATCAATAAAAATATTTTTTATCAATTTGAGCATGATTTAGTTAGATTTCTTGAATAAATAAGAATATTTTCATTTTTGAATGGAATGGATAATAAAAATGTTAGATGCATGAATTTTAATTGGGTTGCATAATTTCATATATGATTTGTAAATGCATATTGAACCCAAGCATAACCCATTAATTGGTAGCCCAAATTCATTTTCATTGACTCGTTACTTGATGACCCATTTCATTTTTGTGTCCAATCAAAAAATATTTGGCCCAAATTCTATTCCATCTAATTGATTTGTGTTAGGTGTCAATCACACAAGATCATTTCTTGTCGTCATCATCATCCCCACATGTTATGTATCGGTATATGCTAGAAACCTCAAAGACAATATGTGACGAGCTGGATTTTGGAGATACTTATGAGCAACACTTGATTTGGGTTGGAGAATCATTGACACAAGAATTATCACGTGCTTACACCGTCGGCACTCCAATTGTGAGAGACAACGGGCTCTGACGATCAACTTAGAAATTACTCTTAGACTATTGTTATTGTCTTAATTTATTAATTTCAGTTACATATTATATCAGTACTTGTTTAATATTTTCGCTTATTATGAAATGTTATTTGTGTCGCATTCTGATTTCATTCTATAATTTATCTGCTTATAACTTCTGATTACTTTTGAAAGTTAACGACAGAGGGTAATAGTCTAATAGTTTCAAAAGTATTAGAGGTGATTGTATTTTTTAAAATTACATAGGAAATCTTTGTATTTATCAAAATCTCAAGGGAGGTCAATGCATTTTACCCTTTTTGTTTTGGCATGCCAACTAGCAGTTTGTTGTTTTGGATAAAAAGTTGGTTGCAAGTTTGCAACATTATAGAAGCCTCCATTACGCCTTGCAAAAGCAGAGTACTCAATATCCTTCAATAGTTAAAGCCGCCAAATGGGCCTATCTCTTCTAGTTCCCACGAAACCTCCCACCTGAAATCCTAAACAATTACCCATGTGTCCACTTTCCACAGGAATAACTCTCTCTCTCCCCCCTCTCTTTCCTTCTCTGCACATGAATTTATTCATGACTCTGTCCATAGAACAAATGTTGTCGTCGTGATTAACAAAAGCCGAAAATGTCGGTGGTGGGTGGCGGCGGCAATGGCGCTGTCTCCGACGGCGCCTCTACCAAAAGCCTAAGTGAGATATCGGAGGAGTTGATGGTGAGAGTGGGCATAGATCTGGTGGCCGCTGCCAGGCGAAATCTCGGGTTTCTGAGAGCAGTAGCCGAGTCTCATTGGCTCCAACAAAGACCCACTATACTCGAAGCGATACGAAGGTTATTGACAATTCATTACCTTTGGCCCAGATTTATTAAATTTGTTAATAGTAATTTCGTCAGACTGGTCGTAAATGACCATTTGGGTTTTGATAAAATTTTGATGTGTTTTATGCAGGTATGATCAGCTCTGGATGCCGTTGATCTCTGACATAACGGTGGGGTCAACTCCCCCAATGGTTCTTCCTCCGATTGATATTGAATGGGTCTGGTTTTGTCACACCTTGAATCCGGTAAGCCCTGGAAATTTTCCCAGTCGAACACTGTTCGTTTGCCGAGAAAGCGAGAAAACCAAACAGAAAAGTAATTCTACTCTATTAGTACTTTATGTGTTTGACCAGACTAACTGTCAGCGATATACAATCAGACATTCTCACTGTCATGTTTTGTAGAATTTGATTGATCCTCTGTGGATATGTAATCGCTCCACACTAATTACTGTATTTAAATACCGGAAATTTCCTACTGGCTGTGTAATCCAGTTTCATATCTAATCTGTCCACTCAAACGTGCTGTGAAGTGATTTGGGTTCTTTCCCATATTCGAAAAAGAGTCTTAGACACAAGGTTTACTTCCTTCTATCCTGAGCACCCAAACACAATATGTTGTGAATTTTCAGGCCAGTTATGCACAATACTGTGAGTCAAGATTCTCAAAGCTAATAGGAAAACCGGCCATCTTCGACGAAGGGAATGAAGAGTATGCACTGATCAGATGCAGGGACATTTGGATCCGTAGATACCCATCTGAGTCATTTGAGAATGAATTGGCTTCTGATGATTCTATCTCCTTTGTTCCGAACGAGGATCTTTTGGGTCAAGTATTAAAGCAGAGAAATCTGTATGCCAAGTTATCCGCTCCTTATATGTTAGAGACTGTTTATTTAATTGCTGCCAGACAACGATACAAAAGGTTTCTGTATATGACGCAGAAGGTTTTGGATTCGTGTCCTCGTTTGGTGCCTGCCGCTGATATTCTTCTCATGTGGGTGAGCCATCAGGTGGGGAGTTCGCATCTTCATCCATTACTCGTTAGTAGTCTATTCTGACATACTTCACAGAATTAACTTGATAATCTCATCAATAATGACTCCAGCACAGCTCATGGAATTGGTCAACAAGCATTTTTTGAGCAGTTTTTCTGAAATAGCAACGTTCAAATTAGACGGTCGCAGTTTTATCGTATGAGTGGCTTAGTCTTCAGTTGTGTGTACATGTACTCCGGGATTACTGAAGTATAAGAGCTTAATCAACTATACGTTGAAATTGTAACAATCCAAATATTATGTGAAATAACCTATCTGCATAAATCAAGGAGAGGCCAACACTGGTTCAGTGGTCAAAAACTCAGACACAACCAAGTTTATGCAGTTTATGCCGACGGTTAGGTTTTTACGCTATCTACATTCCCAGACAACTGCAAATAGATACTAATGGGGCATAGTTTTTGACCCATGTACATATATTGAGGGTGTCCTGTCATTTACTTTAATTTGTTTGTTTGCTTGTTGTTAATGAATCAGAGCTATCCCACCGTCTATGCAGCCGATGTCAAGGAGATGGAGGGGGATATGGCGAAGGTGGTAGCGGTGTGGGAAGAAGGCAGTGAAGCAGAGGTGGAAAAGACCAAGAAGCTATGGGAGGGAACTTTTAACCAACCGTATGAGAAAGCTGGTGGTGCTGCCAATGGATTGGCTCCTATGGTCAATCCCCCGTTTTACTGGGAGGTCACGGACGAGGATGTCAACACAAGATACAAGTCCATGCTACCCAGGCTCTTGTCCGAGGTAGGTTGAATTTGGGCAGTTTTCAGCTCCTAACAGTAGTTTTCTTTTGGTTTTCTTAGTAGCAAAAGAGAGTGGAAGGAAAATAATATAACCTAACACAAGCATGTTTGAACAGTTATCTTGGCCTATTTTTTACGTGCTTACAATTTTCTATTTACCTCTGATCCTGCGTTGGAAGTACTTGCCCTTATTTGGTAAGAAAAACTATTTTAAGCCACTAAACTTCGGTCGTAGTTCACTTTTGTTAATCCTTGAAACAATTGTAGATATTTGACATAGCTTTATAATACTACATGATCTATCATTGAAAACCTCCCAAACAAAGAGCAATAAGACGGGGTTCTACTCCTGCATGATATTTAGCGGTACCGTGAAATGGAAGATCTTGTCAACTACTATCTCAAGAGTTTATTAGAGTCGTGAGACTTCCTTGTTGCTTGCGGGGTTGCCTTGCATCTCGTAACCACAGGGTAAAGGTTTCAAGGTTATGTAGCACAGAGTTAGTTTAAACTGGCGATTCCCCAATTCTTTGTGCTTTAAGTGGGAAATTAAGTCCAGTCTAAATTCCTTATGCATCCCCCCTGAGGCATAATGTATTTGTTTTACTGCTATGATTTGTAGTTTGTAGTTTGTACAGACCGCGAGTTTAGATTTCAAGGTTTTGTGCTCTCTATGGTATATGGGCTTACTTGATCTTACATTGTTCTCCCCTGTTTGGTCCAAATTTTGTTGCATGTTCTAGTTCTTTGGTAATTAATTGTTTTTTTCCACAATAAATTTCTTTTGACATTGCATGCATGTATCAATCCAAATTTAACACATCAAATACTTTTAGAAAACTTCAACATGCTTCAGCCAAATGGAATGGGTTGATTTTTGGTCGTACGGTTTGGCTCCTAAATGATAAAGAAATTAAGCTGAACCCCAGCCCTGCCCATTCCACACGGATTGCTCCAAACAGTGATTACAAGTCAGTCTTCCATCCTCGTTTTGGCATGTCTATGACTTTGCTTCAAGTTTTGACAGTTAAAATCCGTCATTTTTACAGTGTCGAAGCTGTATCAGGGCAGAATTACTTGCAAGTGAATTGACCTTAGTGATTGAGTCATGAATTTCCACTATTTGAGATTTGGGTTTCTTTGTCAGGGGAGCTAATGCTTTATTGGTAGCTTCATGTATGCTAGAAAACCCGCTAAGTCATGAATGACGTGTTTAATGCTAAACTTTCTTTAATCCACATGGAGATTACAACCGTAATTCATTTTGCATTGATATGGATTTAGGTAAAGTGGGACCATGGTTTTCTCTCGGTCTCAGCCATGTTCTGAAGAACTCATGCCTGAATACTATAACCTTTCTGACCAAAGGAACACAGATACTGTGTAGTCTATTTGAAAATTTTCTAATTGTTCTTGCAAACAATACCAGGGTTTTCTCTTTTTGAAATTCTATGAAATTGAGCTGGGGTAGTCTTAGCATTGACACAAGCGTTTTTTACTAGGAAGGTCTGTGTATTTGTGAAGCTTGACTTCAAGATGAAGGCAGTGGAAGGCAAAACATCTCGTGAGTTTCTGCGTCTTCGGACGGTGAGATGTCACAGGGAGCTTAAGAGTGATAAACAGATATCCAGTTTCCCCGTGGGCTCGTGGCAAAAAGCTTGGCATCTGTACTGTGAATTTGGAACAAGGGGAGTTGTGCTCGAGCTTCATGACCGCGGTGGTCTCTGTTTCAAAGGGAATACAATGAAAGACACAGTCATGTTTCTTTGGAACGACTTACTACGAGCAAACTCTCTTACTCTAGAGAGAGATGTTGATCAAAGAATGAGAGTGGTCGCTTCGATGACTCCCCCAGTTCAAGCACCATACTTGTTGAAATGCGTGCCTGACAGGGTCACAGACGATTCAGGAGCCATGATATCTGACTTAATTCTCAGAATGAACGAGTACCATCCTCAAGAAGGTCGGTGGTTGTCTCGCACTGTTCTAGATCATGCGGGTAGAGAGAGTTTTGTTGTTCGGATGAGGTATGTTTTGCCAAGTTTTTCTCTTCACGGAAGGACCTAGAAGTATGGATACAGATAGGGGATAGTGACACGACATGATCCAGTCACGTCAAATTGCATACACGCTGAAGCATCTGAAGAATGTACTTTTGAATTCAGATAAAAAAGCAAAAGTATTATTTTTCTCAACCTACGGGTAAAACACAGATATCATAAACATTATATAGAGATAAACCAACGGTCATGAACAAGCATCTGTCATAATTTTTTTTATCTGGCCCAACTGTTAAAAACTGCATTATGACCTCTTAATGTGTGTTTTGGCTTGTCCCCAACGTGTCCTAGTGTGTTCTGACTTGAAAAAATACAAGGACAAAAAATTTCATGGACGTATTTAAGTGTGTTGGACACATTGCACGTCATGTCATGTTAGGCGGGTAGACCTGTCGATGCTTTTTAGGAAAGGACTGTATGGATTCGCTTTAGTATATTCTAACCTTTTTCACATATGATAGAATGGGGGGAGGGTTTTGGAGGAGAGGTGCTGAAAGTCCGTTGCCTGTGAAATGGGAGGAGAGGATTATTGAGATACGTGAAGGTTCTTGGTCTTATGTTGCTGATTCTATTGGCCGAGCTCCTGGTACGTTGCCATCTATCTTGTTTTATAATACTCAGTGGAGGATTATGTTGCTATTATCTGATGTACGGACGAGGCATAGGCAACAAGTTTCAAGCAAACAAGAGACAACTTCTGAACATGATCAACTTGAAGGAAAGTTATACCTGAAATTGTTTGGTTGCTAGGAAAATATAAAGAAACGGGATGATTATATTTAGTTGCATATTATGTTACCAGGTTGTCTTGTTTTCATGTGGTGTTTTTATATGCCAATTGAAGTTTTAACTAAAAGCACGAAAACATAAAGAAAGTCACGTAAACTGCATACAATATTATCACGTAAACTGCATACGATAGTATCTTATTTGGCGCAACTGAGTGCAAGAGCTTTCTTGAAATCTAAAATCTTTGAATCCAGTAGATTCGAGACCAGGTTGGTACTCACTTCTTGCAGTCTCTTATTTAGCCATCTCTAGGAAGGTCTATGGTCTTTTGGAAGATCCGAAATGCTCAAAAGAAGCATTTTTTGCCCCTAGAATTCCGTTTTTTGCTGTACTTGCGAAAATGGGATCATAAAGTCTGTTTACTTTCTTTTCCTATATCCACCATTAGATTCTGAAAGTCCTGTTTTCTTTTAATGGTTGTGTTGGCCATCTAGTGCAGTGAAAGTGGTAGGAACAGCGACTCCAAAAGAGCCATCCGAACAATGGAATGCTTCATGGGAATTTTCAACCGGTGATGAACTGATGATACGTTGGGAATCATCCACATCCATATCAAGCCTGAATTTTCACCTGAACAACGAAACATCTCCAGACACGAAGGTAAACTGCAAAGATCCTATTACCTGTAGGATCTGACCAAAAAAACACTTTTATGTGCAGAGTCTCTTTTAAGTAAAATTGATAGAGATTGATTGAACATTGCAGGTGAAGTTGTTAGCAGGCCGGAAATTGCAGTATCAAAAGAGGAACACGGGTTCAAAAAATAGAGATGATGATGGAAACACAATCACCGAAGAGGAAAGTTGGCCAGAAGAAGAAGGGTTCGTAACGCTGGTTCGATTGTCAGAGGATAACCCAAATGGAAAAGCAACGGCACTTCTAAACTGGAAGCTACTGGTGGTAGAATTTTCGCCTGAAGAAGACGCTGTTTTCGTTCTCCTACTATGCATTTCAATACTAAGAAGTGTGTCGGAGATGAGAAAGGAAGACGTGGGGAAGTTGTTGATTAGAAGGAGACTGAAGGAAGCGAAGCTTGGACTTAGAGACTGGGGATCTGTTACACTCCATCCTTCTTGTTCATTCTCTCCATCGGTTTCATCTTCCCCTTATCTTCAACCTTGGTATTGGAATGCAAAGGTAGTGATGGCATCAGACGATTTCACGAGACAACCAGCTTCTACTTATTCACCGGTGGAAGGTGGTGACAAGTTGTTTAAGAAAAATATTATTTCTTGAGAAGTGAATTCGCACTGATAGTTCAATACCCAAAAAAAAAAAAAAAGGTTAACAAATAACACAAGTTTGTATGATCTTATATTTTCGAAAGATCTGGGCAACCATAGCTCCTTCGCTCTATGATGGGTCTAAAAGGAGAATGCCATTGTATATTTATGCCATATGGGTATGGTGCCAACAGTGGTTGCACGCTGCAAATATAAGCAACTGGTAGTATTAGTGACTCGGGATCTATGTTTCCAAATTTATTTTCGAGAGATGAGAGACAATAATGTTAGGACGCAACAAATCAAGAAAGAGAAACAATCACGCAATCGAAAGAACATGACACACAGATTTACGTAGTTTCGAGTTAAGCAAACGGCTTAATCGTACATTCACAAGTTGTTGGGGTGTTTCAATGATGAAGGAAAAGTAGGATTACAGTTTAAGTGTCCTATTAACTTTGTTTTTATAGCTCGAAACAGTTCAAAATAGAAACTACCTACAAAGGCGCAAAAGTTAATGCAATGTCATTTTAACATAACAAAAGGATCAAATAGTGTAATGTATACACGATGGACATGAAAGAACGACATTATGAGCATTGTGGGGTTGTAAAATTTGAAATTAGTAATTCGAAAAAAAAAACGCAGAGCAATTGAATCAGTAATAATTTTCAAGTATGGGTCAAGAATCGATTTTGAATCGATATGTATTGGGAACCGACCGATACAATGTGGTTTTCACTTTCATTGATATCCTGGAGTGTAATGCATACACGATGGCTGATATTTAAAACCATGTTGAGTGTGAACTCTTAGCCGCGTAACAGAGAATAAATTTAGAGAATCGAATGGTCTGCAGAAGAAGTCTACTTAGCTAGCAAGACAACAATAAAATCAGGGAATATCACTGCCCACACCACAAGGAAGCATAACTTAAAGCTTTTCCACGGGGTAAAGGCTGTGTCAAAGTAAAACAACCCTTTTCCTTTCACAGCTACAATCCCATCAAATTCCTCCACAGTTATTTCTTTTCCTGATAAAAGCCCACAAAACATATGGTTTGGTTTTCATTTCATGATGCCCCCTTCACAGCCTGAATTACCAATGGCATTCCCTAGTTTTCTTCTTGCTTTCATTCTTTTACCTTCCATTCAAGTCCTTTCAAGTAACCAAAACCAAGCCATACACCCTATGATCATTCAAACTTGTAACAAAATCGAAGACCAAAGCTCTTGCCTCTCCAAAATCCAAACCATGCTGAAAAACTCGGACGACAGAAACCCAACATCAATCCTCACAGCCGCGCTACAGGCCACGCTCAACGACGCAAGACAAGCTATCGAAATGGTCACGAAATTCAACACCTTGTCTGTCAGTCTCCGAGAGCAAATCGCGATTCAAGACTGCAAAGAACTCTTGGATTTCTCTGTGTCTGAGCTGGCCCTGTCTTTAGCCGAGATGAATAGGGTGCGCGTCGTTGGCTCAAAAAACCCGCATTCAGAAGGAAACTTGAAAACATGGCTAAGCGCCGCGCTCAGTAACCAAGACACCTGCCTCGAAGGGTTTGAAGGAACGGACAGGCGCGTGGAGAGTTTTATCAGGGGAAGCCTAACACAAGTAACACAACTCATTGGTAATGTGTTGATTTTATATAGTCAGTTACATACTTTACCCTTCAAACCACAAAGAAATCATACGACAACCAATGAGAGCTCCGATTTCCCCAAATGGATGACTCAGGGGGATAAAGATCTCCTTGTTTCCAGTCCCAAAGGAGTGCACGTTGACGCGGTTGTGGCGTTGGATGGGACCGGGCAATATCGGTCAATTACACAGGCAGTTTATGAAGCTCCGAGTTATAGTAACAGGAGGCATGTGATATATATCAAGAAGGGAGTTTATAGGGAGAACATTGATATGAAGAAGAAGAAGAGCAATATCATGTTTGTGGGGGATGGAATTGGACAAACTGTGGTGACAGGGAACAGGAATTTCATGCAAGGCTGGACCACTTTTAGGACAGCCACGGTTGGTAAGTTCCTGATTATTATACTTCATTATTCCCCTCTCACTTTTTTCTTTTTTTTTTTTTTTATATTTATGTTGGTGTGACTGTTGATTGAAATTTGACAGAGCAATATCATGTTTGTTACTGCTGTTATTGTTTTAGGTTACATTCATTTCCACTTCCATACTGCATTATTGTGGCAGCACTAAAAATGTTGTATTGGGCCCATTGGCATCACTGCTGTTATTTTGGTTATGTGATCACATTCTCTGTTTTTGTAGCTGTTTCTGGGAAGGGATTCATAGCAAGGGACATGACATTCCGAAACACGGCCGGACCTTATAACCACCAAGCTGTCGCGCTTCGCGTTGACTCTGACCAATCGGCGTTCTACCGTTGTAGCATGGAAGGGTACCAAGACACTCTCTACATCCACTCTCTCCGCCAATTCTACCGGGAATGCAGCATCTACGGCACCATTGACTTCATATTCGGCAACGGCGCGGCCGTCCTACAAAGCTGCAAGATTTTCACTAGAGTCCCTCTCCCACTCCAGAAGGTTACAATCACAGCCCAAGGCAGAAAAGACCCTCACCAGAGCACTGGCTTCTCAATCCAAGACAGCTACGTCTACGCCACGCAGCCGACTTACTTGGGCCGCCCTTGGAAACAGTATTCCAGGACAGTTTTTATGAACACTTTCATGAGTGGAATGGTTCAGCCCAGAGGTTGGCTGGAGTGGTATGGGGACTTTGCCTTGGACACATTGTGGTATGGTGAGTATAGGAACCACGGGCCGGGTGCATCGCTTGCTGGGCGGGTTAAATGGCCCGGTTACCATATTATTCGCGATGCTTCCGTGGCGAGTTTCTTCACCGTCGGGCGATTTATTGACGGATTCTCCTGGTTGCCCGGCACCGGTGTCAGGTTCTCTGCTGGATTAGGCAACTAGGTTGATTAAGCTTTCAATAGGAAAAAGAAGAGAGAAAATGAGAAATAATCTTAAGTAACTATTTAGACTATGATAATTATTGACTTATTATTCTTTTGTTATTTAGTGAAATTTTTTTATAATTTTTTATTTTGTGTCAATTTTTTTATGGTTATTGATTCGTCTTGTTAAGAGATTTTAAAAAAGTATAAAATTATGTTCAAAAAATTAAAAAAATTCTGAAAAAACAAAAAAAATAAGCTCAAAACAGCGTCTGTATTGACTTATTTTTGTCTTCAGTGAACTTTTTTTAGCTTCTGAACATAATTTTATATTTTTTAGATTCTTTTCGTCGAGACAAACCAATAATCACCAAAAAATGACGCAAAAATATCAAGTACCAAAAATATTTGAATAAAGACAAAAAAAAAGTAATGAATTTAGTTAATTTTAGCCAAATAAAACCTTAAAGTGCCTATAGATATGATGCACAGACAGAAAGGAGTATGAAAGCCCAATTTCAAGATACAGTGCTATTATGTTAAGACATATTCTTTTGCAATTTAGTGAAGATAAGGAGGCTGATCAATATAGCTAAGATTCTTTGTATCAATCAGCACGCTTCCATCTTTTTTCCTCGCTCTTTATTATGTCTCAACATTTGCATTTGAGGAAATATGAGATTAGTCAAACAATGGAGTTATGCTCTACCACATATGCGTATAAAGCATAGTGATTGTTGCGATACCTAAGATAGGTACACTCGTGGTTATGAGTTTTACCATACCAGATATTTTGTAGTACTAGAAGGGTACATTGATACAAACTTAATAATTTATAGAGAGGATTCAAAATCCACAAGTAGATATATTTTCAGACTAGTTGGTGTAACTGTATCATGAAAATCTTCCTAATAAACATGTATAGCACAATCTATGATGGATTCAGATTTCATTACTCTAGTCAAGGCAACTGAAGAAACAAAATGACTACACCAATTTTTGAAAGATATTACTAGGTGGTCTGAGCTAGTATATGCGTGTATTGCGATAGCCAGTCAGTAATTGAATGGGCACAGAGTTACATGTATAATGAGAAGTCTAGACATATTTGTTATAGACCTAATACAACTAGACAATTTCTCTCAATTGGGGTTGTCTTTATTGACTATGTGCAATCAAAGAACAGTATTGTGGATATGCTAACTAAAGAGTTAACTTGAGATCTATCTAGTTGTTAAAGTATCAACGAAATGGGACTAAAGCCTATGACGTTAAATGCCACCGTGATGAAAATCTAATCTTATTCACTGAAGATCTTAAGATTAATGTTCAATTGGACAGTCAAATTGCGTGTGGGTATAAAGATCATTGAAAAGACTAATTCTCTTATCATTTCCTATGGTGCAACATTGATGTTAGGCAAGATACGCATTTGACTCTTTTGTGTTGAAAAATTGGGATATTCTTGATAAGTGGTCGCGTATGTCGGTGTGAAGTGGGATGTCTTCAATAAAAATTTGAGAAGGCGAAATTCTTAAAACACTTGCATAAATAGGACACGTGTTCATAGTCAAACGAATACAATAGTGAGAATTGAATTGTAAGAGAAAAAATTCCTGTGTGCCGAATGTTGTCTAGGTTTACACATTCAACAAATTTGTCAATCAATTCGATAGGCTTTCAAGTTCTCATGAGATATATGCCGGCCATCGGAATCAAACGAAGGTCGAAGGACTATTCGATTCATTAAGGGACATAGGTCTAGGCCTATTTGTTCAACATTCAACAAAATAGTTCAAGACATTATGTTTACTGTTAAAAACAATTGCTCTCACAACTACTAAAAAACCTATTCCTACAACTACTAAAAAAATTATTCTACAAAAAAAACTACTTCAATCGAATAATTACTTGAGAAAAAAAATTCTACATAACAACTAAAAAAATTATTAAATCGTATTTATACACGCATCATATTCGTACATGGATCGGTTATTTATACATATACACACATACGTGTAGACGCCCATGCACACTGCCTACGATTAAGTGAGTGAATCTCTCCCCTATTATTGTGTTTGTATAAAATTATTTATAATTCTAACAATTGTTGATTTCTCCGGACCCGTCGAAGTCAACCTACGGAAGCTTCTCATTGGGTTCTTATTTTATGCCTTTTTCTTCCTCTGGGCAATGACCTAAGTTAATTTTATCGATTAATTATTTTGTTTTTATTCAAAAAAATTATATTTGTTATTTTTATGATTTATTGATTCGCCTTGATAAAAAAAATTTAAATACATATAAAAAATTAATACAAAATAAAAAATTCAAATACATATAAAGACAATTAGATAATTATTTAATAGTTACTATAATTCAAATATAACCTAAATATGTTTATTTCGCTGATTCGCCAAAGTCTGTGCGCATCAACTCAAGAAGTTGGACTTTGACTTTATCGTGGTCTGTCGGTGTGTTTTTCCTCTTTAAGAAATGTTCGGTGGGAAATTAAATGACTTCATGTATATATAAGATTAGGAAACAATTTTTACTTTCTCTTTCTACCCTTTATTTATTATTATTATTACGTTAATAACACAAAGTGTTTGAGCCTAAGTACACTGTGACTAATTTTTAAAATATTAATTCCACCGTATATTAGTGAATTTTCAATTAAAATCAAGACAAAATTCTATATGAACTGATTTCATAAAAATTAATAACAGTTGTAAAATTTTGGACCTGAAATCTTTAAAAAAAAAAAAAAAACAGATTCTTAAGTCTGACCACCAATCGAATCCTACTGGATTCATTGTTTTTGTTAGTTGATTTGAATAAATAAATCAAGTTTTCTTGTAATAAATATTAGAAAGAACAGTGCTACGGGCAAAAAGATCGTGCAAAAAAATAATTTGTCAAAGTATATCTCATGGGTGGCTTCCACTCAAATATAGTTGTTAGATTTTTTTTCAATCTCTCTCTCTCTCTCTCTCTCTCTCTCTCTCTCTATATATATATATATATATATATATATATCTATGTGTGTGTAGCACGCGCGCATGCTTTCAAGAAACATGATGGATAAATAAAAAAACAGTTCTACTAACAAGTGCCCTAAGGATAGTTAAGGACGAAATTAGAAATTTAATTTAATTTGGACTAAAAATAAATCGAATTAAAAAATTTATTGAACTGCAAATAATATATAAGATGAGCTAAAATCATTTAGACTAAAATTTTATATAAAAAAATAAAAAATTCCACCTGGGACCCACGGGCTATGTACTTCTGCCCTTGAGCACAGTTGTTAATGTGCAATTAATACGCCTATTTATATAGCTTGTAACCAAACCAAACCAAACTGAGCCTTGTGTCCCAAATCAATTGGGGTCGGCTACATGAATCCTTTTCCTCCAAAGAGTTCTGTCAATTGTTGTTTCCTCACTTAGCTCTAGTAGACTTAAATCCTTGCGCACTACCGCATCTAATGTCAATTTGGGTCTTCCCCTCCTCGGAGCATTGCTATGCAAAGCTATCCTATCCGCTCTCTTAACTATTGCCTCCGTAGGTCTACGATAGACATGTCCAAACCACCTAAGTCTATTTTCCCTCAACTTCTCGTCTATAGGTGCTACGCCTACCATCTCGCGGACTGTTTCGTTTCTAATCCTATCTCGTCTAGTCTTACCACACATCCACCTCAACATTCTCATTTCCGCTACACTCATCTTGGTCACCTGTTGTTTCTTCATAGGCCAGCATTCTGTCCCGTAAAGCATCGCTGGTCTTATAGCAGTTCTATAGAATTTTCCCTTCAACTTTGTGGGTACCCTCTTGTCGCACAGTACACCAGTAGCACTTCTCCACTTGAGCCACCCCACTTGGATCCTATGGGTCACATCATCCGTAATCTCTCCATCTTGACTAATAATAGAGCCTAAATACTTAAAACGGTCACTCTTTGGTATCTCCTGATCTTGAATCATCACTTTTTCTTCGTACACACTTCGGGTATCACTAAACTTGCAAACCATATACTCAGTTTTACTCCTACTTATCCGAAAGCCCTTAGACTCTAGTGCATCCCGCCAAATTTCTAATTTAGTATTAACACCGCTAGCAGTATCATCTACAAGGACAATATCATCTGCAAACAACATACACCATGGAATATCCTCTTGAATCTGACTAGTCAATTCATCCATAACTAAAGCGAAAAGGTAAGGGCTCAAGGCTGACCCTTGGTGCAATCTTACTGTGATGGGAAATTCACTCGTCTCCCCTGCTGGTGATCTAATGGCAGCGACAGCACCTTCATACATGTCTCGAACAACATCGATATACCCTTTGGTTACTCCCTTCCTCTCCAGAACCCACCATATAATGTCTCTGGGCACCCTATCATAAGCCTTTTCTAGGTCTATGAAGACCATATGAAGATCCTTCTTCATTGACCTGTGTTTCTCTACCACTCTTCTTAGTAGGTAAATAGCTTCCATGGTCGATCTCCCAGGCATGAACCCAAATTGTTTCTCCGACACCATAGTCACCATCCTCAAACGATGCTCCATAACTCTTTCCCACAGCTTCATCGTATGACTCATCAACTTAATACCTCTATAGTTGTTGCAATTTTGAATGTCCCCTTTGTTCTTGTAGATAGGTACTAAGGTACTCCTCCTCCATTCGTCTGGCATCCTCCTAAATAAAATAATTTTGTTGAACAACTTTGTCAACCAAGTCACCCCCAAATCACCAAGGCTTTTCCACACTTCAATAGGAATACCATCTGGTCCTAAGGCCCTACCCGGTTTCATCTTCTTCAAAGCCTTGGCCACTTCGGACTTTTGTATCCTCCGATAAAACTCGTATTCCATTCTCTCGCTAGAAACGTCAACTTCCTCCTCACCAAAACCTTCTTCATGTTTCTCGTTTAACAACTTCTCGAAATACGTCTTCCACCTATCCTTGATATCCTCATCTTTCACCAACACTACTGAATCGCTACCTTTTATACACAAAATGTTACTTTTTAAGAATATTAATTATAAATGTGTGATATTTCTTAATAACAATATTGCGTACCTTTCTTTACTTTTTGAGATTTTGGTTTGTGAGATCATAAAGATAGATTCTCTACTAACTTTAATTGATAAATGAACCAATTTAAATTATTAAAAATATCAAGCAACAAAATAATATACTTAAGTCAAATAATAAGATAATGTACCACCCTCAATTTCCAAGTAATTGGGGTTGTTTGTGTTTGGACAACTCGTAATTTTAAGATATTCACATCTGTGAGACGCGTCGAGTTTGAAAAGGCTGCAACGGATGTCAATCGCATTAATGCAATGGTACAAATTCCAATTGACCTTTTGGAAATATTTGTTTGATATATAGATTCAGATAGGTTTTTCTATTCTAGTAGCTCGGCAATTAGTAAACAAAATTGGTGGGTAATTGAAAAAAAAAGTAAAACTTAAATAAAATCTATTAAGTTTTTTTATTAATTAAATCAGAAAAAATTGAGCTTGACATGAGAATGCTCTTGCTCACGTGCTTGTTGTTGAGACCATAATGGGTTAACCGACCTGAAAAATGCAGTTAATATGTTAACCGACTTGAGAAAGGCAATTAACAAAATCGTGTTAGAAATAGGATAAAACTTCAATTATCCCGGGAATGGTTCAAAACAAATAAGGACGAAGAGGTCAAGGCCAATTTAACTTAAAATGAGAAACTTGAGGTTGAATGAAACTCAAATGGTAGAAAATAAGTTTTTAGAGAGTCCAAATCCAATTTGTCTTGTTAGTGGTCACTGAGAAACCATTTGAAGTCCATTTCTAATGAGAAATTAGAAATCGAGTAAAACAAAGATTGATTAATCAGAAAGTCTATAAATTAAGATAAACACACAGAGTGTAAAGTACACAATAAATTGCTATTTCATACATAAATTCGAGAGTTTCTTTTGATTTAAGTTCTAACTTAATCATTAGAATGTTCTCTCATCACAGAAGTGGAAAGTTATTTAACGGTTTATTGTCTTATAAATCACAAGAATCAAGTGTGAGAAAGAAATAATTCTTTGTTGCCGTAACTGAGATAATTATCTTTTCAGTACGTGAATTTTTATCCACTTACACTTAGTACTTTTACCGACAATGAATGCCTTTTGTTAACTATCATCTCAATTCTCAATTTTAGCAACAAAGATAATATATAGAAATAAGATACAACGTTTGTAAAATGCTAATCAGGAGATAGATAATGTGTAAAAAAATGTATCGATATTCATAAACTATATATTAACATCCATAAATATGCATAAATATCAATATTTGTTAGTCTTTACGTATATATTATACAACGCGTATCTAGAGATAATGTCACAATACTGGATAACAAGATTTGAGACTTTTGAGGCAGTCGGAGTCGTAGCTGTATTGGAGGTTTAAATGCAGAAGGAGTCCAAATTGGACTTTGTAATACTACAGGATGTTTCGTCATATTAAAAAGTAAACAAATTTGGTAGGTAGTATCTATCTATCAGTAGTGCCATTATCAAATTCTACGACCACTAGTTTTTATATTCAAATAAAAGACTTCATGGCTAGGTAGGTGACCCCAGTCTTTAAACCAAACATGAAGGCCCGATTCCCAGTCAAACATCTTGCTGCATTTGGAGCTCTGTCGGGTGTTCCGCAAATCAAAGTAAGATGTTGTGCGTTAAAACGATATTATTTTAATTAGTGCATAAAAAATATTCAAACAATCAGACATTATATTGTGCAACAAAAATTATGTTTTACCGCACAATACGCTCTGCTGTATATTATGCGTAGCAAAATCCCTCATTCCCATCTTGTCACTGTGCCAATTTTTTCTATTCTTAGTTTTCTTCTCGAAAAACTCTTATTGAGCTTCATAATCATGTTCTTACATCGTTAAATTTTTTTTTTTAAATTCTAACTAATTTATTTTTACTTTTGAATATATTTAGTGTATTCTATCTAAAAGTTAACTAAATATATCTTAAAAAAATTTTAAAAACAAATACTTGTAAAAGGTCAGAATGACAAGTCAAAAGCCATTAAGTTTTCATTTTTACAAAATTGTTTTTTAAAGGTTTGATCTTTCTTAAACTTTCAAGTGTGTCTAGACCATATGTATTATAAAAGTAAAAAGATTAGTAAATTCATTACAAAGTTGACCAAAAAAAAAAAAAGCTACAAAACCCTATATATTTTTTTGCATCTAAAAAACTTCATTTCAAAACAATAAATAACATATCTTTTCCGTATCTTAATAATAAACAGAGCGGGACTCAGATCAAAATTATGTAAACTTACCTCCGATTGGATCTCTAATTTTTTTAATTTGTTGCCTCTAAATTTAATCTAATCCTTTAAAACCCTCCCAGAACTTTAGTTTGTAAAAGACAAGTTATAACCGAACAGAGCCAATCAAACAGGATAAGATTGCCAATCATAATCTGTAATTTATCCAGAAGATGCTAGTATGTAATATTGCCAAACAGGATAAGATTGCCTGGACGATCCCCCTGTAGTAAGTCAAGACACTGCAAGGGTGCAGTCCCCCTTAAAATTGTGTCGTTTCATTAAATGAACTCAGTCCTAAAACCCTCTAAAACGACATCGTTTTACTAAATGAACTTAGCCCCTTTTAAAACTACCAAAATTATATCGTTTTGACCAATTTGACCTGGCCCCAAGAACAGCCAATACTATACCATTTGACTGCTAAAACACAAAATTACAACTTTATTTTTCTAAACATGATTCACAACTTGTTTTTTCATTAACTGTGAAAACGTGAAACTTGTATTCACGACAAACAAATAATTTTAGAATTATGTAATGCCAAAAACACAATAATACAAAGAAATACATAACGCCAACGGATCTATAATGCCGAAGATATTTCATCACCTTTTTTAAAAAATATTTTCCAAAAAAAAATTATAGGTTTTTTAAAAACAAAATAGAATTTCCCTTTGGCTGCTTGCCAACTTGACAGCTTGTATGTTGGCTCCATCCTTATCCTCATTTATATATATTTTCTTTTCTGATAAAAAAAAAGAATTTCCCTTTGGACAAATATTACTCTAAACTTATTCTTTCACATTTTATTTTAATTATGTTGAGAATGTTGTGAATAACTTGAAGTAAATCATCACGATTGATATTCCCAATGAATTCTAAAAAAATAAAGAATATTCATCACTAATGAGAACTAGAAAATGGTTTCTCTGTATCGGGTTTAAGACTGCAAAGGACAGTTCGTTAAGAGCATCCTTATCAGCTTCTCTTGAATTTTTCCTTTTTTATTTTGATGAGTAATTTTTTTAGATACGTTTTACATCAGTCTCTCTTTATGTTCTTTCTATTTTTGATATTACAGTCATTCCTTATATTTAAAGAGTCGTGATAGTCTCCCTATTTAGTATGTGTAAAATTAAAACTAATCACTATTCACTTTATTTAGTGAATTTGATGCAGACGACATTAGAAAATATAGCTGTCTAAAGTAGAAAAGTGCAAATTTCTTCCTAAGTTAATCCAAAAAATAAAAAAATTGATATGAATGCTCTAAACTCGATCGTCCATCTGTGTTTTCAACAGTTCAAGTTTTGTAAAAGATTTCTACCCATTCTGGAATTAACAAAAAGACCTTAGTCAGTAAAAATTTTTACCCGGACAATTAAATGATGAGATGACTAGTGATATACAACTACTATGTGTAGAGAAGCAGGGTATAGTTCAAAAATACTACACACATATTACTTTTGCACATTACTTTTGAACATAATTTAAAATAACGTCGTTTTGAATTATGTACAAAAGTAATGTATGTATAGCATTCTTGGGCATAGTTACAAAAAGAACTCCAATTTCAAAATCGGGAAGGACCACCTAGGCGCTCATGGTTTCATCTGGTCTAGGCTCCAACTGACCTATGAACTCATTTGCATGCCAGCTCCACAACATGTCATCGGAGTTATCAAAATCAAATTCTTACACCCTGTGTGGCGGCAAAAGACAAAACACAAACAAACAAACAATTGTGTAGTAAAAAAAAAAAAAAACAACACGGTTTTGTGCATTCAGAGAAGGTGACTCCACATTTTTAAACTCATCTAATCCTCTTTTGCATTAAGACTAGTATAAATATTAGGCTTCCCCCCACCATAACTAATTGTCACAAACAAACATGGCTTCCACTTTCAGAATTTTCTCTCTCTTCCTCATCATTCTCCATTTCTCCTCTCCCACCCTAGCATTCTCCTCTCTCTCGTCAACACCATCATCCCCACCAGACACCGTTTGCAACTCCACTCCTTTCCCTTCCCTCTGCAAATCCATCTTACCAAACAACAAATCTGCCACCGTATACGACTTCGGCCGGTTTTCCATTCGCCATTCCTTAGAAACAACCAGGACTTTCATTTCTCTTGTCAATGCCTTCCTCAAATACCCACATGCATTGTCTCAAACCACCATTAGTGCTCTACAAGATTGCTCCTTTCTCATCGACTTAAACCTTGATTTCTTATCGAATGCTATTCGAAGTATCGATTCCAAAAATACCATTGAAAGTTCTCAAGCTGAGGATACTCATACATGGCTCAGTGCTATTTTAACTAACCAACAAACATGTTCGGATGGGATTCAAATGTCTACTACTTCTAGTATCCAAAACAGCCTTTTGACACCCTTTCGCAACGGAAACATGCTATATAGTGTGTCTCTAGCACTTTTCAAGCACGGTTGGGTGCCCGACACGATAAAAGGCCGGCGGCTAAAAGAAAGAAATCCCCCATTTTCTAGGATTGGTTTTCGTCGAAATGCTCGTTTGCATTCGATGAGAGAGAAGATTTATGAGGCGGTGAGAGGAAGAAAACTTGTCCAAATGGGTGGGGGAGATGTGAAAGTGAACCAAATGGTGGTTGTGAGTCAAGATGGGAGTGGGAATTTCACTACTATTGGTGATGCGGTGGCGGCGGCGCCAAATGGTACGGCCGCAGGTGGTGGCTACTTTTTGATTTATGTGGTGGCCGGAGTTTATGAGGAGTATGTTTCCATTGCCAAGAGCAAGACCTACTTGATGATTGTTGGGGATGGCATTAACCAGACTATTATCACAGGGAACAGAAGCGTGGTGGACGGTTGGACCACTTTTAATTCTGCTACGTTTGGTAAGTACACTTTTTAAATATTTCATTCACTCCTAAGATAAATATTACTTTCCACTTCTTACTAAATTATATTTACGTACATATATACGGTTGGACCACGCTACTTTTGTTTGACTTTTTAAACTTTTAAGTTATGAAAAAGTTTAGAAACACATATATTTTGTGCATATTCAGACCCAAATATATTTGAAATTGTTAAATGTATGCAGGGTCTTTTATAATTATATAAACTCCACGGTGCATACCGATAATACCGAACACATCTATATCTAGTTGGATGTACACAAATTATCTATGTTTCTAGACTTGTTCTTAAGTTAAATATTACTTCACTTTTTATTAAAATATATTTACGTACTATATATAGTACAGTCTTGAAAATCCCATGATCAATTCAGAGCACAATTAGTTTTGAAGTTTCATTAAATGTGTGTGGAGCCCTCTGTAATCATATACGTGCATCTGATGATTCTGAACACATCTCTGCCTGGCTAGATGTGCACGAATCATCTATGTTTCTAGACTTGTTCTTAATTTAAATATTACTTTTCACTTTTTAATAAAACATATTTAACAGTCTTGAAAATTTCATGAACTTTTCAGTAGGTCATCAATTCATGACCTACTCCAGAACGAGTATGATTACCTTTGAAGTTTCATTTGATTTTAGCGTTCTCACGACTTTAAAAGGTCTTTTACAAAGTAGGTTAATTGTGTATTATTAACATTGAACTAATTGCATCTACCAAGTCATATGCGACTCTTGACCACCCGCATGAATGTTTACCAAGACTCTCCTTAACGAACGCTTGAACTCACAATTGGCACCACAGTTTGAGCGGGTGTCGCGCTCTACCTAATACAAAAATCATAATTTGAGGAAATTGAAATATTAATCATCTACTGCCACGATCACACGACACATCCTCACCAAAAACATCCTGAAACACTTGCTAAAATATTACCTGGATTTGCAGTTGTGGTTGGACAAGGATTTGTAGCAATGAACATAACAATCCAGAACACAGCAGGAGCAGCAAAGCATCAAGCAGTAGCACTCCGAAACGGGGCCGATTTATCCACCTTCTACAACTGCAGTTTCGACGGCAACCAAGACACCTTGTACACCCACTCCCTCCGCCAATTTTACAGCGACTGCGATATCTACGGCACAGTCGATTTCATATTCGGAAACGCCGCCGTCGTTTTTCAAAATTGCAATCTCTATCCCCGGCTTCCGATGAACGGCCAGTTCAACGCCATCACGGCTCAGGGTAGGACTGATATAAATCAGAACACTGGAACTTCGATTCAACATTGTAGCATAAAAGCTGCTCCAGATTTGGCTGCTAGCAATGCCACGGTCAAGACGTATTTGGGTCGGCCCTGGAAGCAGTACTCGAGGACTGTTTATATGCAATCTTTCATGGATAGTTTGATTGATCCGGCCGGTTGGATCGCTTGGTCTGGGGATTTTGCGCTGAATACGTCGTATTATGCTGAGTATGGTAATACTGGACCGGGTTCGGATACGACGTTTAGGGTTACGTGGCCCGGTTATCAAGTGATTAATGAGACGGTTGCGAGTAATTTCACCGTCTCCAACTTCGTATCGGGAGATATCTGGTTGCCGGCGACCGGAGTTTCTTACACTAGCGGTTTAACGTGAATAGCCCCTTGGATATTTCTCCATTTATGTTCTTTAATTCTTTGATTTATTTGTTTCTATTAATTTGTTCGTTCCAGATTAGATTTATTTTGGTTTCGGAATTCCAAGACAATGTCTTACTTGGAAGTTCTACACACAATTCTAAATTGGTCGTTCCAGATAGTGTGGCTCCTAAAATGGCCCAAGTCTAAATTTGGGCCGAAGAACACTGTTGGGCCTTTTTGACATCATCTTGGCGTATAACTTTTGGTTGCATAATACATAAAGTCGGAAGAAACAATTTTTTTTTGGTAAACGAGGTATCCGACGGGGGCGCAGGGACATGGCGGCACGGGTACCCTTTTTCAGGGCTAGCCTGCCAGGGGGGAACCCCCGCCTACCCACCGACTAATCCTCGAGGCCCTGGCGGGTCGGCCGTTGAACACCCCCAGTGGCCCCAAGTTACCCTTTTTCAGGGCTAGCTGACACCGAGTTTCGAACATAGCATCTGGGGGTTTACAGCTTGCCAGTTTTACAGCTCGGGCAACCCCTTGGGGTTGTCGGAAGAAACAATTCCTATGGACCTTTTCTTCATTTTAATCTCTGCAGTTTCCTCTTCAGCAAAGAGTTGTAGGATCAACAGTAATGGAATGACTGCCTGTGACAAAATACAACAGGCAAAGGTGAGCTATGGAAAAAGTATTTCTGGGATTGTTTCTTTAAGAAATGTATTTTACTTGGTTTAGATTGCAATGGAACCAAATTCGGTGCGATTGTTGACATCAAGACTTTTTAGACATTCTTCCACCCAAAAAGGGAAGATGAAAGAATTCATGAAAGATCACAAATGGTCAAAGCATAGAGTTATACCAGGAGAGGCCTGAATGGATTGAATTGGAATAGATTTGTCCTATTGCAATAATTATTCATTATGGACTTGATTATAGGTCCAAAGTCACTCCTGATAGCTGGTCGGGAACCAATAGTATCCACAAGAGTTGAATGCATAAAGGGCATTGGCACACCTTGAATTAGGCCAAATTGCCTTCTATTAGCAAAATTCTGGCTAGATGCATGCAGATAATCCACCAGGAATATATTTTGGTACGAGAACACTAGCCCAAATATTTCTTTGCGCTTGGACCTCATTAGTCGCCAAAGAAAGAGAGTTATTCATTCGAAACTGTAGCCTTTCTGATGCACATTTAAATTCATTGAATGAACGAAAGTTAGGCCATTTTCCTTTCTTGCTCAAAGTATAGAAAAAAGTGAAATACTTCTGGAAAGAATCATCAGTAGATGTACTGCTCTATTTGACTAAAGATGCAAGCCCTTATATATAAAGTCCCTAAAACAAAAAGAGCTAAAGCTAACTTTTTCCCTTGAGCTAGGCAAATGGCAATATTTAGTTATTCTTTTGTACTCTTAAAACCTGGGACACATAGAAAGAATCTACAAATATAATACAGATAGAAATCAATTTTCTCTCATGCATTGTTGAGAAGGCAGTGAATTTATTAAGAAATAAAGTTTCAATTGCCTCTGATTAATTCAAACTATAAAGCAAACCAAAAGTTGGGTCAACTGCACCAGATGTTAACAAAACATTTACCTCAAGGCCTGTGAGAGAAAGGTCAGTAAGGTAAACAACATCCACATTAAATACAGAAAGCAAACCAGAAAGCATGACTATTGCATTGTAAGATTGCGACCCAAAGCATGCAGTGGCTCCTAGCATCCAATGATTCACTTCAAAGGAGAATTCTGACAAATAGAATGTCTCCCATATCCTTTAACATTTTCCAATCTTGATATAAGTAATGTTGCACACAGTTAACTCAGTCAGTTCATGCAAGTTTCGGATGATTTGGGTTGACAATATTTTGCGGAGTTCATAAATTTCTTTTTGTTTAGCAGAAATGATTAGAATGATAAGTGTTGAAAAAACAAATATGATTTAAAAAAGAATAATTTTTTATTTTTTGGATCGGCAAAGAAGGTATTATAAATAATAGAAGTAAACGATTACACATTATGAAATTGAGTTGCCAAGCAAACAACCAGCTCCCTACAGGCCCCACACTTGACAACAACCTAGAGATACATCAGTATAAAAAATTCCACGCTTAAGAACATCCTAGAATCTCAGATCTTGATCAGTCTGACTCCTTGAAGGCACCGAATAAAATCTGCTATAGAGACACCTTGTAGACGGAACCTTGACATAATCCATGGACCCACCCACCGTTTGATCTTTTCCCCCAACAGAGTGGCCCTAACTTGTTTCTGATTGAAAACACAGCCATTCCTAGCTTTCCAGACAGCCCACATGGTTGCGAAGACAGAGCTCTACTAGATAGAATAATGTTAGCATTCAACTATGTAGCTAAGAAGCAGTACTGTTATCTTTGCAAAGAAAAATGGGTGACCCAAAGCGATGAGACTTTAATAATTATTTGTGTTTTATTTTGAAGTCTTATTTATGTAGCATATGAGTGGGTGTAAATTATTTTGATTATTTTAATCTTTTATCGAGAATTGCTTTGTAATTTTGATAACTAGGGATGGACACCAATAGTGTTTTGTGTGCTTGCATCTTAATGTCATGAATTATTAATAGAGAGAGTCTCATATATATATATATATATATATATATATATATATATATATATATATATATATATATATATATATATATATATATATATATATATATATATACAGTAGGCTTCTAGTCAGGGAGCCTGGACCCAAGTTAGGTCCGGACTTTTAATCTCAGCCCTTGGATCTCATCCAAGGGCTGAGATCAAATACCCTTTAAAATCAAATACCCTTTAAGTGAAGAAACTCTGACCCTTGGATGAGATCCAAGGGCTGAGATTAAAAGTCTGGACCTAACTTGGGTCCAGGCTCCCTGACTAGAAGCCTACTGATAGATATATATATATATATATTGGCATATTTCATGTAATATCTGTTTGCTATGGTTGGCTTCATCATCAATTGGGCAATTTTTGAATTGATGGTATGGAAGCAATTTTGTATATAATGTTGTCTCCACCCCTCTGCCGTTTACAACCGTTAGTTTTTAACTAGGAAGGTGATGATGTCATCTTATTTCCTAAATTTAATACATAAACTGCCCCTTTAATCTCTTCCCTATTTTATGCGCATGGATCTGTCTTTTGTACTCACCTCCCCAAATTTCTAATTTATTTATTTTTAAATTTATTTCAACACTTTTTGTTTCAATACAGGATCCATCAAAACCGTAGCTTACATTTGATTTAATCTGACATCTTATTTGTTTTTTTATATATAAAAAAGAAATTCTCATTCTCATATTTTACAAACTATAGCTAAGGTCTGATTTGGTTTGAGGTCTTGTGTACATAAATAAGTAAAAACAACGGTAAATCACGCAACGTAATTTTGCGACAATAATGTACCTGAAAAATATGATTAAAAATGTACTTTTAAATTTTTATATTCAATTATTTTCTTGCTCCTACTATGGTGAAATCAGCTTGGGTTGGTAGGGATTTTGGAGTAAATTAAAGTTGGAACAAACCAGTTGGTTAGGAATGAATGTGTTGAATACCGATCTCGATCGAAGTAATTAATGGACCGAACTGATCAGTTCGGCGTGGTTCGTTCTGGTTGGGGATTTCTCAATTTTTTTTATTTGCATCGTCTTAAGGGAAAACATTTGATCGCATACAAGGGGAAAAAACTAAATATATTACACGTACATATATCAATTTTCCTATTAAATAGACTGGAGTCTCAAAAGTTTTCTATCTTGGTCCACAATATTAGATTGATTCAAAAACACTAAAAAATGAACATGCCATTCAATCTAATTTGGTTTGGTTGGGATCAGGTGGAATTTCACATAACTAAGATCGAAACAAAAATCACAATTTTTTCCCTAAAAATCGAGAACATCCGAACCCATGCTCAAATTAACCGAACCCCAAAAATTTTGGAAGATTTTCTTTTACATGCAAATTTAACATAGTTCTAGGTATTCTACAATTAATGATCGATATAAATCGGGTTCGTCTATTTAGATTCTAGTAATTGTTAGATTATTGTCTTATTATTTTTTTCTCTTTATTTAATAATTTATATAATTTTTTACTTTGCATCAATTTGTTGTTAATTGTTGATTAATCTCGGTAAAATATAAAAAAATATAAAAAATTATGTTCAAAAATTCAAAAAATTCAAAAAAACAAAAACAAAAAATAAGCTTAATCATGATACATTTTTTGTCTATAAAAAAAAAGTTCACGAGCCTCTTCCTTTAATCATTACGGGACCCACCTAATATATTTGCATATTTGTATAAACAAGACCTCAATTCAAATCACACCTTAGCTATAGTTTTGTAAAATATGGGAAGTTTTATTTTTTTCATATAGAAATAAATAAATATGAAGTCAAATTAAATCAGTTTTTAGCTACAATTTTGATGGATCCTGTGTTGAAACAAAAAGTGTTGAAGAAAATTAAAAAAAAAGAATAGGAATTAGAGGAGATGAGTGCAAAAGTCAGAGTTGGTGAGTGCAAAAACTAAGACTTTGTGCATAAAAGAGGGAAGATATTGGAGGAATAATTTAGGTATTAAAATTAGAAAATAAGATGACATCGTCACCTTCCATCAAAAACTAACAGTTGTAAATGGTAGGGGAAGGAGATGACATTATCAGATAAAATAAGAAAGGACAGTGTAATTTGAGGGGAGGTCAATGTTGTTGTCAGAAATCTCGTCACTCAAATTTACCCATAACTAGGGGTGTAATCGGTCCGGTTTAATCCAGTTTTCCCTATAAATTCGGACCAAACCGGTTGACCGGTTTGAGAAAAACGTAAACCGAAAACCGGACCGATGGTGTTCGGTTTGGTCCGGTTTGGCTCGGCCGGTTTTGGCTCCGGTTTGGGTGGTTTTGAGCCAAAGTCAGAAAAATAACTTAGTATATGAACCCACAAATCAAATGCGAAATCAATAAATAAATAACTCAAAAACATAACTTAGTATATGAAGACTAGAACTCAAAAATCACTAAAATAAGTACACGAACTCAATAAAAAAATACAAAATCAGAGGGAGTGAGACATAAAGAACCTAAACACTTAAAACTATAAAGTATAAAATGACTTAGGGTTAAAACCGGTCCGGTCCGGCCCCAAAAACTCAAAAATCGAAAACCAAACCGAAACAATTCAAAAAAATCAAACCGGACCGAACCGGACCGATCTGCTCCTAAAACCGGACCGGACCGACGGTTTGGTCCGGTTTACCGGTTTGGTCCGGTTTACCGGTTTGGTCCGGTTTTCCAGTTTAGTCTTACACCCCTACCCATAACAATAATAATAATTTTTCTAAGACCAACCAAATTTTTAAGGGTAAAATGCACTGACCTGCCCTGTAATTCCTGATAAATTCAGGGACCTCTCTTGAAGTTTCAAAAAATACAATTACTTCTCCTACTTTTGAAACTAATTAGACTATTAGTACCCCATGCCGTTAGTTTCTGTCAGTGAAATGTTAATTTTTGATGAGGTAAGCGTGTTACTTTTTTAAATGCCTAAAAAATCCTTAGTAATGACTATAGGAATGAAAAAAACTTTTTTTAAAGCATAAAACTTTTGTTTCTCTAGTGACCTCAATAAAGGTATGTATTAGTTTTGTTAACTTTTTTAACAAATGTATTACTTGATTGTTTCTTTATTTATCAATGTAAATGATGCAAAAATAATGAAAAAAAAAAAAGAAATTTCAAAAAAAAATGAAAAATGGAAAATATAAAATAAAGACAAAAAAATCAATGTACTTAGGTTAGACCAAAAAACAATGAGCATGTACCTCCCATTAATAAAATACATGTAAAAACAAAAAAAAAATACCAAACATGTAAATTCAAAAAAAAACTATTTTAATTAAAAATATTACATAAAATCAAACACAGTCAATATTTCATGTTTAAAAAAAATGTGTTAAAGGTAAGTTAGGTGGATTGTTTTAATAGACTTATAAGATTTTTTTTATATGATAAGTTATGATGTATATGTATTTTCTATTAGATAAAATACATATAATAAAATATATAGAGATGATGAAAAAATAATGAGATTCATTAAGTAAGTATATCATATTTATAAAACTAAATATTGATTATTAAAATATAAGATGAGTAAGTATTTTATAAAATTAACCAATATAACTCAATTTTAATTTAATTTTATTATTTAAAGCTCAAATAAAAAATATATATTAAAATATTAAAAATAATAAGTTAAATTAAAAGTCATAACATTCTTTTCATAAGATAGACTAAAAATATATTTATACTTTTTTCGGTAAAACAAACATACGGAATGCATTAAGTCATAAAGTAAAAGTAAAGGGTAAATTGCACTGACCTCCCCTGAGGTTTCTGACAATTGCAGCCACCTCCCCTGTGGTTTCGAAAAATGCACTGACCTCCCTTGCTTTAGAAACTATTATACATTTTTCCCCCTCCCGTTAGTTTCTGTTAAGAAGGAGTTAGTTTTTGCTGATGTCAGCACTGAACTTTTTCTTAATGCCGAAAGTACCCCTGCTGGTGGCTATATAAAGCAATAAAACCTCTCCTAGACTAACTTAGGTTCTCTCTTTCAGCTTACTACAGAGAGCAAAGGTAAGTATTTTTTTTTTAAAGTTAATTTTTATTGCAAATACATTAGTTTAATTTTTATTATAAATACATTAGTTGTTTAATTTTTTGTGGTGATGTAATTTATTTATTTATTTATTTTTTTACAGTTATGGACATGTCGTCTAGTACTGGTAGCGTCATTAGGGCTCGGAACAAAATATGTCATTGCGGAGCAAATGCTATTCTTAGGGTGACAAATAATGAGAAAAACAAAGGAAAACTTTACTATGCATGCCCTTACAAAGAATATGCGATGTGGGAATGGTGCAAAACAGAAAACGCTAGTGGTTGGACTTCTGAACCGATGAATGTGCCGCCAATGGAAGTTGAAGAAAAGCATAATTTGGCAAGCCTATCAACAAGAGTCCAAGTGCTTGAAGCAAACATGGCTATGCTGAAGACGTGTTTCATCATTTCCATAGTCATTAGCATAATTGCATTGGTTGCAGTGATACTTAAGTAACCGTAATTTAGATTAAGAAAGGGAACCTATGTCATGAAATGTATTTCCTTATGTAATCTATTTCCTAGTTTCGTTGTGTAATCCATTTCCTCAATTGACAAAATGGCAGGGTCTGTCTTTTGTGCAAAGGCACCCACTGTTAATTTATAAAGCAATGATTTTCCTCGTGAGTAGAAAATATAACAGTGCAAAAAATAAGTGGATTTAGGTAGGATTCTAAAACCACGTGCATAGAAAAGAGACAAGTATCAAAATGGCGATTGTCCTAACTTAAGTATTGTTATGAAGCCCAGTGTAGAAAAATATCCTAAAGATCAACTTTTCATGGTTTTTCCTCGAAAGTTTGCCGATGGCCTTTGGCACCAAGATATAGCTGAAATATTTTTTACTTTGACCAAAATGATTTCGATATGAATGCGAAGATAAACAGATGGGAGAATGAAGAATGAGAAAAGGCTCATAACCTATTAATAAGAGATAATGCAGATACATGGAGTTAAAAGTCTATGAATTCGTGGCCGAATGATAGACATAGAAATCTCCAGTTCTCCACAAGATGGAAAACGCAGAAATGCTCATAGAAGACGAGCAGCAGCAGTCGAAGGCTGCCTGGGCAAGACCAGCAGCAGCAGCCGAAGGTCAAGACCAGCAGCTGGGCAACACCAGCAGGTGGCTGGGCAAAACAAAACTTCAAGCAGCAGCAGCCAATGCAATAAGACCTAAAAGTTGGGCATTAGAAACTTCAATAACTGGAACACTAGTCCCATTACATCGATAATATTAGCCAGAGTCATACAGGCAGGTACCATTCACTCCAATACAAGAGGATTTGGTACTGGCACTTGATCTTGGTACTGGAGAGGAGCAAAGAAAACTAAAGCAGAAAATGCTTCATTCAGCAAATGACATAAACCAAAGAAGAAAAAACAATACGACAAGCCTACAAAGCTCGATTTCAATACTAACCAAAGTAAATATGAAGGATACATCTAAATTCAATTTCAATTTCAAAATGTCCAAAAGTCACCAAAAACCCTTCAACACCTCCATTCACTTTGCTTTTTGGTCAAATTCCCTATCCTGGTCTAGTTTAGTATCTTACCAGCTTATAAACGATTCAGCAAATATAACACCAATAAGATGAGCTAGGACTAAACGGCACAGAAATGAAATGATAGCAGTCATTATTTACAACTTCTCACTTCTAAGCTCTTAAGTTGTGTCGTGTATTAGAGAATTCTTGGTCCTCAGGATAAAATACATGCAAAAATTCCTTAAAAAGCACAAAACCCTCCTCAATAATGAAAAATAAAAGTAGGTCATGAGCTTGTTTGCAAGTTCAATGAACCTTAAACATATGCAACATATGCAGACAATGCAATTCCTCCCATTGAGTCAATCAAGGCACACAACTGAAGCACGGAAGTTTACAAAATGAATGGTCAAATGAATGGTCAACTGAAGACCGAAGGCAACACCAGCAGGTGGCTGGGCAACAAAACTAAAAGCAGGGGCAGCCAATGTAAGACAAACGTAACCATATAACAAAACATAAGACAAAGGCTGGAAAACTAATAGCTTATATTGTAGCAGCAGGAGCAGCAGCCGAAGGCTACCTGGACCAGCAGCAGCCAAAGGCTGCAAAATGCTACCCGGATTGGTCTAACAACATAACCATATAACAACATAAGACAAAATGCTACCCGGGATTGGTCTAACCATATAACCATATAACACCATATAACCAGCAGCAGCCAAAGGCTGCCAAAGGCTGCAAAATGGTAAACTTTACAAAGGCCTATCCATATCCAACTTTACAAAGATCATCCATATTGTTAGAAATAGTGTATTCACATTATTTATTTATTTTGATGATGCCAAGATTAAAAATGAAAATTATATATAAACAAATTGATGTATGGAAAGTTGGTACTCGCACGTAAGAATCTAAATTATTGTCTAAGCGTACCATGACCATGGAACAATCATCGACCGATATCCGTGTTGAAATTACTTTTATAATATGATGATCATGATTGATGTTGCTTTGGTTGAGCATAGCACAGGTATTCAAAAGCCCCAGGGTGCGGTTGACCGGTCACTGTCTGCGGTCAACCGGGCCGGTTGACCGGCCACTGTCTGCGGTCAACCGGGCTAGGCGGTCGACCGGGACCAACGTGCGGTCGACCGGTCGCAGTCTTACGCGGAAATTTGCAGATTCGATCTTCGTAAGAATTTGATTTATGATATCCTTCCCTAAATAGTTCAAACGGTCGATTAAGAGACTTTTGGAAGGTTGGAAGATCGTATCAACCATTTTGGAAATCAAGAGGCTCCTCCAAGATTCGGATTCTACGCGTTAGGATTTATATAACCCTCTTGGACGAATATACACGGTGGGACTTCGATTGACAGAGCTTCTACTGCAAAAGAAACTTACTCTCTACCATCCTCACGTGATTACAAATTTGTATTGATTTTTAGAGTGAGTTTATTTGAGAGAAGGAGAGAGATAAGCTAGCAAAGTTCACTTTCATTGTTCTTCTCCTTCTGTACGAATTGTGTGAGACTTTGTCTCAATCATTACTTCTGTTTTGCTGATGTATGTGTGAGGTTTGCGAAGAACAAACCTTGGGTAATCGAATTTGGGGATAAAGATTTGGCGGTTCGGTTAGCTCCTCGGGAAAGCTAACGGGAAGAAGGATTGTAAGGGTTTGTGCGACACCCAAAGTCGTTCGGGTTTCTAGTAGATCACGTGACTCCTAGGGAGTGGACTAGGCTGGGCAGTGGACACGCTCAGACCGAACCACTATACATCGTTTGCGTACTCTCTCCCTTACTCCTTTATTTACTGTCTATCATATTGTGTTGTTTGCTGTGACATTTAATTTAGTTTGTATTGGCTTGTTTCCGCATAAGTTTTATTAGCCAATATTTTTCATAAACCCAATTCACCCCCCCCCCCTCTTGGGTTGCCACCTGGGTAACACATATCCATATCCATATCAATTACAAAGGCCTATCCATATCCATTGTGCGAGAGTAAGACAAACGTGTAGTTGAACATTACTATTTACCAAAAAAAGATGTTCAACGTATATAATTATAGATTACTTCCATACTTGGACAAAAAGAAGTATGGTGGTGCCACTCTCTATGAATATGTTTCAAAAAGTTGATAGTATATCCAAAAATCACCCACCCAAGCTTCCAGCAGCATCCTACAATTGAAAAAATACGAAGGTTTAATATTTGCAATTGTAAGGACAAATGTAACAAGTTGAAATGAAAAATAAAAACTGAAAAAAGCTTACATTGAGTAGAATGAGAAGACGGTGTTACTTGCGTCACACATTGAGAACCAAGATTTGCACGTGTATTTGCTCTGCCTCTTCTTGGTGCGACACTCCGACTTCTACCAACTGGAATTCCTCTCCCTCTTCCCTTGCCCCCAACACCCCTAACAGGACCGCGTTGACACGTCCTTTTGTTATGACCAAACCCTTTACACAACGTGCATCTTAGTGTCTGAGACCATTTCGACTGACTGGTACCAGCTGGTGCCTCATCAGGGCCTCTTTTCCTACTTTTCTTAGGTCTGCCTCTCTGTCTCCGAAGGGGTGGAGGCAACAAAGGTTCTCCCGGAATAGGTGTCCACATAGAATGATCAAGTATGGGATGGATCATCCTATCGTATGACCTAAGGTACACATTTTTATGGTAATATGCATGAATGAAGTCATAAACCTTTAACTGACCAAATGTGATTGCCGCCAAAGCATGTTTACAAGGCAATCCTGATATTTCCCACACCCTACACACGCAGTGAAATTGACCTAAATTCAATGTATCCCACTCTATTTTCCCTAACCTCGTATACATCACCCCCTGAGAAAGGCACATTACACTTTCTAACCTCATCCCCCAAATCAGTCAGTTGTTTGCGAACATTGTGAGTAATATTGGACTGCCACTTGACTGCCTTTTGGTGTCTTGCTTGTATTTTGGACACTAACTTACTGCGTATTCCTTCTAGCATTGTCAGTATGGGTTTCGATCTCAAATTGCCTATCTAGTTGTTAAATGACTCTGACATGTTGTTAGTAATATGATCACTCCTAACTCGTGGATCAAAAGCATGCCTACACCATGACTCCGTTCGTATTTTCTTCAAGTGTGCAAATCCATCAGGTGATATTCCATTTATACTGTCCATCGCATTGTCAAATTCCCTCTTCGTGTAAAGCCCTTGCTGCCCTCCAAAATAACTTCCTAAGTTCCAATCCAGGGAACTTAGCTTTAAAATTTTGGAAGAGGTGCCTATAACATTTCCTATGACTTGCAGTAGGAATTTGTTCAGTCACAATCTTGTCAAGACCCTAATGCAAAAAAAAAAAGATATGTCAATAAGTAAGAAATAAACTTTTATTATGAAGTAAATGTACTAATTACATTGGCTTACCTTCTGTTGGTCAGACATAATAACCCAAGGAGTCGCAGGATTGGCGGCTTGCAAAATGGTTTGGAGATGGTTAAGGAAGAAGCCCCAACTGTTATTACATTCAGATTCAAGCACTGCCACTGCCAAGGGAAACAAGCCATTGTTCCCATCCAAAGCAATGACAGTGAGTAAGATCCCACCGTATGGCCCCTTCAGAAATGTCCCGTCCACGCCCAAAAAAGGTCGACATCCTTGAAGAAATCCTGTCTGCATGGCCTCAAATGATATAAACATTCTCATGAATGAAAGAGGAACTGTCAAATCCGGCCTCTCCCGCTGGATTATGCAAATGCTACCCGGATTGGTCTTCCTAACCTCAACAGCATAGGTTGGAAGCAAACCATATTGTTCTCCATAGTTCCCCTCAAGCTTTTCCATACACCTCCTCTTTGCTCTATACAATTGCCATGTCGAAGCCTCCACCCCAAATTTCTCATTTAACTTCTCTTGCATTGCATCCAAACCCATACTTGGATTTTCCTTGAAACTATGTTGGAGCTTTTTCGCAATCCATGTGGATGTGGCCTCATTGTTTCGGTTGATCCTACCGCAACTGTGATTTGGGATAATGCTCTTGATTTTATAGGTGATCCCATCGGGCAAAGGACTAGCATGGATCCTCCAAGTACAATCTTGTGCCGCACATTTAGCCGTCACTCTTGCCTTCTCATTCTTAATCCTCTCGATCTTAAACCCTGTTTGTATAGTAGTCCCGTAGAGACTCTCGAAATTTGTCAACATTCTCGAAGATCATATCTTTCTCTAAGACTACTTCTCCTTTATCATTGAGGAATGCTTCCTTTCCATAGTAACTACTATCTATGTGTACTCTCTCGTCATAGTCATCACCGGATTGTTCACCCTCCTCACCACCAGATTTTTCACCATCCTCATCGTTGGACTAATAGTCACTAAGGGCACTATTATCACTAGGGATGTCTTCATCATCCAAGCTAGCATCATCGTCCGACATGTGTATCCCACCATCCCCCTCAATTTTCCACCCTCTATCTTCGTCACTAAAATCATATACAACATCCACATGCTCGTTGTCATCTACATCATTTCCAACTACATCCCCATCCACATTCTGTGCTTCACCCACTTTTGTCATACCTAAAGTTGGAAACAAGCCCTTGCAGTTTAGTATTCAACAATGGACAATAGAATATTATACCAATATATAGGGTATATACGGACACACATTAAAAATAATAATCGCAAGTCTTAGGTCAGTCCAATATTCTTATACAATTAAGAATGAGAATGAGAATCCATACTGTTAACCATTCAGTGAATGCTCCTTACATTATCCAGAACGAAGAGTGAATGCTCCTTACATTATTCAGTGAATGCACAACTATCATGGATCAAAAAGATGGCAAAACACGGTCAAGATTTGAATAGGAATCATCAGAAAACAGTTCTGAATAGGAATCATTTTACAAGAACAATGTCATTTCAATTAGTGGTTCAAAATGAACAAATCTGGCATATGAGGGGTTTGAACGAATGTTAACAACATGGTGGTTCAAAATGAAATGAACAAAATGAACAAATTTGGTGGTTCAAAACGAACAAATCTGGACATTATTAACAACTCATTTACAAATGCTAACTGGCATATGAGGGGTTTGAACGAATCGGGGCCCGATTTACAGACTACTATTCGGCGTGCGATATACCTGTTTGACGTTGCCGATCTCGGTGGAACAAGATTCTCGTCGGTCGAACTCGTCGGTGGAAGAAGATTCTCATCGGTGGAAGCAGATTGTCTTCGGCGATCGTCGGCGGTGGTGGTGCTCTGATCTGTATAGTAAACCCTAACCCATCCTAACCCATCGATACCTTTCTCTCTCTCTCTCCCCCCGACGAACACCACCTCAGCCCAGCTTCCAGAACCTTGTATATAAAAAAGGGTAGAAGGGTCATTTTACGTATAAAACAAACGGCGTATGCCACAAATTAACGGGAGGGGGGAAAATGTATAATAGTTTCTAAAGCAGGTCAGTGCATTTTCCAAAACCACAGGGGATGAGGCTGCAATTGTCAGAAACCTCAGGGGAGGTCAGTGCAATTTACCCAAAGTAAAATACCTTTGTAAGAAAAAAATAATTATTAGTATTTAATGTGTACATTTATTTTCACAAACTTAATAATTTACAACTTAAGTCTAATTTAATTTAAATATTTAATTTTTTAATTTTAAAAATTATTTTACTATATATGTGTGTGTGTGTGTGTGTGTGTGTGTGTGTGTGTGTGTGTGTATAGAACATATAAATGGACTAAATATATTTAGAAAACTAAAAAGACTAAAGAGGGATATATTAGGAGGGGAATTTTAGTATTTTATCAATAGAAATTAATGAGAAACAGATAGGTAAATAGGTTAATAATTTTAAAAGCAAGAGAGATATTTGTATTTTAAAAAATCTCAAGAGAGATCCTTATATTTATCAGAAATCTCAATGGACATCAGTGTATTTTATCCAAATTTTAAATAATGTGAGCACAGTACACTACTCATGAAATCATGATAGTAATTTTTTAGCCATAAATTCATGGATTGCCACTTTTTTGAGCCATTCAGGTTGTTGCAGGACATTTTGAAGGGGCTGCATATGTTTTGGAATCACAGCTACACAAACTAACAAAATACCTATACTCCACAAAGCTAAATATGTCTTTGGGATTTTGGGTTCCACACTTAGTGTTAAAAAGATCAGTGAGATCAAAAATGAATCCTCTGGAACCAATTTTCGACATAGTTGATAATCTCCATGAACTTTAAAAATTAATGGTCCCAAAATTTGAGACTAACCCCCCTAAAAAATCTGAATCCTCTAGTCCATTTACAGAACCAGATAGCATCCATCTCCTCTGGAATTCACTACTCCATGTGTCACCATCCCAAAGTTAGGAGTGCACCGACAGAACATGAGGGCGTGATTCATGTACCTTCACTTTAAGATTTATCCAGTTGTGTTTTTTGATAAATAAATTTATTAACACATTAAGTTGTACATCAAATGATATATCATACATATATGACATGTTATTTTAAATATAAAATATAAAAACTAATCTCATGAATCTTGATATGTATTCAAATTAATAAATATTATATAAGCATGACAGATAAGTTAATGTATAATGTAATGTGTTAATAGCACTGTAGTACTATGTTAATTGTGGACATTCAACATGGGGAAATGGGTGCAGCAGCTCTGTCTCTGAGAGTCCTACAACTAAACCATTTAATTGCTCGCTCTCACAATTTAAGCGTGCAAACAATGGGATGGGCATTGTAAGTACACCGATATCGAATGGACCTATTTGAGCTGTAATATTTATTAAATTATTGTGTTATTATTTATATTTCATTTAAATTTTTTGTGTATTTGTTTATTTTGTATTAATTTTTAATTATTTATTGGTTCACAAAATTATATCTAAAAATTTAAAAAATTTAAGAAGATGAAAAATAAACTAAAATATGGTATGTTTTTACTTATTTTTCGTTTTTAGTGAACTTTTGTTTTAAATTTTGAACATAATTTTATAATTTTTAGATTTTTTTCGTCGAGATGAACTAACAAATATCAAAAAATCGATGAAAACATAACAAATAAACAATAGAATAAAAACAAATAAAATTTCGAATAAATACCATTGGCCAAACAGAACCTACTCTTCGATCTATGGGGACGCTTCAAGCATGTGAGCAATCAATTGGTTTAGTTGTAGGACTCTCAGAGACGATAGAACAGTAAAAGCATTCATTACTCATTAATGTTGTATTTAAAAGTGTTGTAACCGGTTTAGTTCAGTCTGATTTGGTGAAATTTATGGGATCGAATCGGTTGTTCGGTTTGAAAATTTTATAAACCGAAACTGGACTAATTTTACCGGTCTGGTTTCAATCGGTTTGAGCCGGTTTCGGTCCAGTTTGGACTTTTTAATTTTTTTGACAATATTTCGAGTCAACTACAAAAAAGAAGTGAAAAATTAACAATTTGGAGTGAAATTTTCAACAATAGATATGTACTGAACATTACTCTGAAAGATTGAATAGTTCGAAATTACTTTTATTTTTTATATCTGGACTAGTGGTTTTCTATTTTCATTCACTCTCTGAAAATTATGATTTTTGATTTCTAATACACGGTAATGATCATAAATTCTAATAGATTAAATGACTAATGAAGTGAGTTACAAGTTATAGCATATAAACCTAAAAATATAACATATTTTTATTTTATACCCTAACCCGATCCGGTCCGGTTTAGACTGGTTTTGTATTGTCCCAAACCGAAAGCGGACTGGAAAACCAGTTTTCCAAAACTTTCAAACCGAAATTGGACCAGACCGAATTTTTCAATCCTTAAATCGTCAATCCGGTCTGATTTTCCGGTCTAGTCCAGTTTTTCAATTTTTATTTTCACCCCTTGTATTTACAATGCTCACATTGCTCAGACGACTTCCTCCGGTAGGGATTGCAATGGAGACAGATCGGGGATAGATATTATTGTCTCCCTACTCTGATACTCAAAACTATATTTAATTTTCGTTCCTGTCCCAATTCCCGGCAGAGATCTTTTTTTCCCCTCCACTCTTGCCCCGAACGAAGAATGGAGATCTCCAAATGAAAAAAGAGATTCGAAAATTTAAGGAAAAACTATTTTTTAATTCCAAATTAAAATTATATTATGAATTACCTAAAAAATTAATGGTTCTCAAATTCATAAAAAAAGAGAACAAAAAAGAATAAATAAAATATACATACTCTTAAATAAAAATTATTTATTTTTAACAACTAAAATATTCAAAAATAAAAAAGAAATTGCCGTACTTCAAACCTATAACATAAGGAAGATAATTGAAGTTATAATTTCTCCAAATATAGAGAAGAAATTGCTGGCACATCGACAAAAATAAAAAAAACTTAGAATACAAAAACAAATATAAATGATTAGGAAGAGTCATTATATCTAGACCACCACAGCAAAAAACAGTCTGGAATCTTGCATGTTTCCCGAATTGTTTTTCAGAATCATCTCAGAATTTAACCCGATCCTCGAGAAAATTTTTGAATTCTCAATTTATTTGGGGCGAGAAATGAGACGAGATGCATAGACTCAAATCAAATGAAATTGCCATTCCTACCTCCAAGTCATACCATTGTATGCATGCTTTGCTACTCTACCTACTCACTGACTAACAGTGATCATGTGAGTGTAAATATGTGTCGGTACGTTTATTTGCATTTGTGTTGATTGAAAGGTTGTCCACTTATTTAATTTGTTTGCCTCCAATATAGTTGCGTATTATCGTGGCTATTATCATTATCTTTCCTGATATATCAATTGCACAAATTTAGTTCCCATTTTTAAAATGTTTCAAATAAGTCCTCAGGGTTGGACCATCAATTTCCACTGTTAAACGAGGGGCATTTTTGGAAGGATGTATACAAATTCTCTCTCTTCACAACCCCCAACTTTCAGTAATTTTTCCATTTTCCATTTTTGTTTCTCATTTTTTAAAATAATCTTCTCTTTTACAAGGGGCGTTTGGAAGCTTATTTTTTAGGTTTTCATTTTTATTTTTTTGGCTTTTTGAATTATGGCCCGATGAGTTTTAAATTTAGGAAAAATATTTGAAAAATATGTGCATAATGTATTTTGCAAAATGTAGTAGAATGAAAGTATAAAAAATGAGCTCTAAACCTCCTTTTGAGTTTTTGCTCTCGTCCCAAACAACCAAAAGCCAAAAATAGAAATGGAAAAATGCAAAACAAAGGCTCCCAAACACCTAGGGATGGCAATTTCGTCCACTCTACTCTGATCCGATCCGTTTCCCGATCTGTTCGGATTGGAATTTCGAAGATTTTTTTGGAGAACGGATTGAATTTGAAAGCGAAAGTAAAAAAAAAGAAGGAAAACTGGTCGGAGGCGGGGCTTGGTACTTTCGCCCAATTCTTTGCTCCGTTTTATATAATTATTATTTTACTTTTTAACCGTTTTATTTATAACTATTTATAATATTTTTTAAACTCCTTTAATATATTTTTTCCTAATCCGTGTAAATGTATAGATGTATATATGTGTATTTATATGTATATTAGTTCATTACCCATGTATAGATGTATATAAGTTCATATATAAATATATATATATATATAGATATATATATGATCGCATATAGTTAAAATTCAATTTATTTTGAAATGATTAGTTTAGAATATAGTCCATGCAATATCCTTTTCACAAATAGCTCCTACCCCAGCTACGTGCCCCCTAAGCATTTCGGCTGCTGTGCTAGCTTATTCAACCAAAATCAACAACCAAATCACCACCACGGACTCCCTCATCGCTCAACCAAAAAACATCAAAACTCATAACAGTTGGAGTTGAATAGCAGTCTATTATCAATCATTTTCTCCATTTCAAACATGAAAGAAACCCCTACCAAGACATTAAAAAAACAGAGAAAATCAAGGTTCAGTGGCGTTGTCTCAAAATAATATTTCAGAATGCCTGATCCCCAGTATTGGAATTACTGACATCATGGTATTAACTATTAATAGTAATGAAACATGGTGAGCATTAAGAGAATTACTATTTTACCCTTAATTTATATCATCTCTCTCGTCATGTTTTCCTCACAAAAATCCTAGGCGCTGCACCGGCCCCCTCCCTCGATCTTACCCTCTCTCACTCTCTCACTCTTGAACCCCCTTGCCTCCGTTGCTCGTCCACAGGTATACTCCGATTACTTGGTGAATAATAAAGATTGCTCATAGAAGAGATCGGCAGCGGAAGAATGTCTATCATTAAAAACTCAACCAATTACCACTCTTCATTGCCAAGTCGTGACTCGAATCCAATGTTTCTAAGTTGGAAATTATGGGTGCCATGCTGAAAAATCAAGATTCTCAAGTATCTTGAGGGGCCACTACAACCCACAACAACATATCGATCTATCAAATGATTTTTACGAGCGATTTATTCCTCTCTCTCCAGGGGCAATTTGAAAATTTTGGTGTTAGGGGCAACTCATCGATCCATTTATTCCTCTCTCACCATAGGCAACTTGAAATTCTTGGTATTATATTGCTTCGATTTGCCGTATGCTGAAAGAGAGATTGTGGGTGGTAGTGATGAATCAAATGGAGTACATGCTTCCAGAGTTCATTCCACTTGAATCCCTAGTGTTAAATTGCTTCAATCTAAAGTCTGAATTATTGTGTCTGCTTCGATTTGAAAAATGACATAACTTTCAATTATAGGTTTGGTAAATTCTTGGTGTTAAATTGATGTATCTTATTGAAGATCTGTTGACTATGTAAATAATAGGCATATAATTAGGAGCCTATTTAGGGATTCAGTTAGAGATAAATTAGAGATTAGGATTATGTATCCTAATCTCTATCTCTATCTTTATCTCTATCTCTATCTCTATCCTTCTAGTTAGTTTAGGATTAGGATTATGTATCTCTATCTCTATCTCAATCTCAATCTCTATCTCAATCTCAATCTCTATCTCTCCTATATATAGGAGCCTTTGTACATAGATTTAAGATACAACAATACACAGATAATATATTTATTTACATATCTGCTTCGATTTCTTTTGAGAGAGAGAAAAGAGGGATGGGTTCATGGGTGAGATCAATTCACCAAATTTCAATTCAAGGTGAAGGGTTAGAATGTCTGAAAAAACATATTTTCATGTTTTTGGACAGGGGAGGAACTAGAAATCTTAATCAGTGGTGTAATAACCATGTATTTTTATTAATTAAAATGATTAATAAATATATTTTTCTTTTAATAATTAAATATTATTAATTAAAATTTAAAATGTGACAATTGGGAAACCGTTCAAGCAACCTGTTCAAATTTTCGATTCTGCAGTTGGGATTTGGAGGCATTAATGGTGGGAGACGTTTTAATGATCCGAACTGTTCAGTGTGTTTAAAACATGTTTCTAAGGGTACCTGCAAGAAATCAGCTCAAAATATTACCGGAAATGGCTTGATCCAAGCAATGGTTCATAAAACAGTTCCTTTCAACATTTTGAACCATTGGTTGGATAAAGCCCTTTCCGGTAATATGTTTAGTTAGTTTGTCACGGGTACCCTTAAAAGCATGTTTTAAACACATTAAACGGTTCGGATCATTAAAATTTAATCAGGAATGAAGAGTTTAGATGTTGGTCTAATATTGGTCTAAAAAAGTATTGGTCTCTTGAGCCTTTCTCTAATATTACCGGAAAAGGCTTGACCTAAGTAGTAGTTCAAAATGCTTACAGAAACTATTTTACGGATCACTGGTTGGATCAAGCCCTTTCCGATAATATTTTGAGTTAATTTCTCGCGGATACCTTTAAAAACATGTTTTAAATGCATTGAACGGTTCGGATCATTAAAATTTAATCAAGAATAAAGAGTTTAGATATTAGTCTAATATTAGTTTTAAAAAGTATTGGTCTTATATATATATTATATATATATATATATATATATATATATATATATATATATATATGTTTGTGTGTGTGTATATGATGTGCATATATACCTATATGCAAACACATTTTTACATGAACACAAAATAAGGTTTCCTTCATTCTAATTTCTCGTCATTAATATTTCTGTCTTTTCAATTATGTTTATTCTTAGAATTTTCAAGTTCTAAAACTCTTTTTTAATTAGTTATTGAATAGGTGTCTTTGCATTTAGGAATTTACCATTAAGAGTTTTATCCTTACGGGAAGGTACAATTCATGTCTATATAACCAAGAACTGTATTCCTGTGAAAAGGCACAACCTATACCTATATATATAGGATTGATCATAACATAATTTTTCACCAGAAAATTGAAAATAACATACAATCTCATTAATCTTCTTTCTCTCCTCTTGATTTTGCTTCCATATAGTTTCTATATTATTGAGCAACTTCAATAATAGTCGGTTCATTATATTTTTAGTGGATGCGAACATCAAGAAAATTTGACCCTAATTTGAATTGTACCTTGAAGTTATTGATTGACTCTCACATGGGAAGACAACAACAGTTTTAGGACATATTTTATGACATCGACATTGTGTTTACCGAATGATGACTAGTTTATTTCTTTTTTTATATTGATCATATATTATTCAGTTCTGGTGCTCTGCTTAACAAGTGCCCCGGAGCATTTATTTAGGAGCAATTAATGATGAAATTTGAGTTTAATGAGTTTTGAATTAATTGCATCATACTAATTAATAGCCATTAAATTTTCAGTCTAAAATCAATGACGTTTAATATATGATGATATGATATCTTTTTTCTTTTCAATACTACCCTTCTTCTTAAAATTAAAAAATAATATTGTTAGGCCCTGATTGGATGATGTGTTATGGAGTGTGTTAATTAAGGATTGTGTTAAACAAAGCTGGGCCCACCTTAACCCAGTGATTGGCAACCAAAAAAATACATGTGTTAACTAACTCGTGTGTTAGATAAGGCAACAAAGGGTGGGTTAATTTGCCTCACCTCCCCCCCCAAGGCTAAATAAGAGGGAGTGTTGGGTTGTGAAAATTACCAAAAAACCAAGGGTGGAATAATATTCATATATTTTTGGGAATATATGTACATATATATATATATATTATACGTATGTATATACAAATATATATATTCGTATATGTATGTGTGTATAATGTGTCTGTGTACGTACATATATATATATATATTATACGTATATACGAATGTATATTCACACATATATATATATATACTTAAAAAGAATAATATATATATGTATATATATATATATATTATATGTACATATATATATATATTATTCTTATGTACGTACACACACATTATACATATAATATATATATGTGCATATATATATTATTCTTATGTACGTACACACACATTATATATTATATGTATAATGTGTGTGTACGTACATAAGAATAATATATATATATATATATACATATATATATATATTATATGTACATATATATATTATTCTTATGTACGTACACACATTATACATATAATATATATATATATGTACATATAATATATATATTATTATATATATATACATATATATATTATTCTTATGTACGTACTTAAAAAGAATAATATATATATGTATATATATATATATATTATATGTATACACACATTATACATATAATATATATATATATATATATATATATATATATACATATATATATTATTCTTTTTAAGTATATATATATATATATATGAATATATATAAGTGTCTATAACTAAAGTATATATTTACATATATTTTTTAAGTATATATAATGTGTGTTTTTGTGTGTGTGTGTGTATTCAGTATATATGTATATATTATACTTATATTATATTATAAGTATACATTATGAGGGCTACATATATATATATATATATAACTATATGTAAGTGTGTGTAGTTATGTACTTATAATATACGTATACATACATACATATATTATTTTTGAAATAATACATTGAATTCATGGCGAGGGGTAAAAATATCTTTTGATAGTTTAATACACATTCTCCTTTTCTAACTTACCCTTCATCCAATCACTATATTATTTAACACATCCTCATTAAAAATCACATCAATGTGGGCCATCCTATCTTATTTAACACACCCAATTATCTAACACACCCTCTTTATTTAACACACCAAAAATTAAGGCGGTATCCAATCGGGCCCTTAATCTTTTAATTCAAGAAGTTTCGTTCCCCATAAAACAGGTAGCGCGTAAACGTTGCGTTTTGAAAGAGCTGCAATTACTTCCCCTACTGCCCACTCTCCCTCCTGTCAACATCACTCCTTATAATAAGCCCTGACCCCATTCACCTTCCAATCATAGCAACACAGTCAACTGAGAAGGATCATATCTCTGCAGCTTCAACTACAGCACACTTCAAAATCTTAGAGAGAGAAAGCAAGAGAGTGAGATCTAGAAAGAGAATGGAGGGGATAGAGCACAGGATGATAAACCTAAACGGCATAAACATGCACGTAGCGGAAAAAGGACAAAAAGCCCACCCCGTGGTGTTATTCCTCCACGGCTTCCCGGAGCTCTGGTACACTTGGCGCCACCAGATCTCCGCCTTTGCCGCCCTCGGCTATCGAGCTGTCGCGCCGGACCTCCGCGGCTACGGCGACACAGAGGGGCCCGCAGCCGTGGAGAGCTACACGTGTTTACACGTAGTGGGGGATATAGTTGCACTGTTGGACTATTTGGAAGCTGAGAAGGTGTTTGTGGTGGGTCATGATTGGGGGGCTCAGATTGGGTGGTACCTGTGCATGTTTCGGCCGGAGAGGGTTAGGGCGTTCGTGTCGCTTACAGTGCCGTTTCGGCCCAGGAATCCTAAGATGAAGCCTGTTGAGAGCATGCGGGCTTTCTTTGGAGAGGAATATTACATGTGCAGGTTTCAGGTTTGTTTCTCCTTTCATGTAGTCTTTGGTCATGTTTAGCAAGTTTAGCTTTAGTTTACTGCGTCCGCCCCGGGGGGGGGGTGGGTGGGTGGGTGGGTGGGTGTGAGAGAGAGAGAGAGAGAGAGGGAGATGGTACTAACCTTTTGGTACTCTTTGTATGAAAGGTCCTTGTTGCTTTAATGTTGAGCAGCTTGTGCTATTCATGAGGTTGGATTTGGACAGTGATAAAAATTACACAGTGTCTGACTGTGTACTGCGCATAGTAAGAATGTAGTGAGTTAAAATAACGTCGTTTTGGTGTCTCAAAAATTATCTGGACAGTTAGATAGTTTTCAATAGTTTTTAGGGTGTCAAAACGGTATTGTTTTGACTTATTGCACGTCTTGTTGTACACAATACATAATAAACTCTCGGTTCCGACTTTATAAAATGAAATGGAGGGACAGGACGGTCGTGATTGTTTGGTTTTATGTTAGAGTGTATTATAATAATTAAAATTATTTATTTGTTAATTTCGTCAAGAATATTAATTATGTTAAAAATTACATTTGTTATATTTATATATTACAGATAAATGTCTGTAGCACATGTACTGTTAAAAGGCTTTAAATGCGGAGTCAGAACGGAATGAGGGAGCCTGATGTACACTACTTGAAAGTTGTTCGGTCAGTATTTTGTGCGATATATTATGCTATGCACAATGCACAACAGATCTCCAAATCCAATCGGAACCCATTTTTACTATCTGTACTTTTTATTTTAAAGGTTGTCAAAAATTGCTGATTTTTTAGAAAACATACTCAGATGTTGTTTTGTATAAGTCTAGGGGTGTAACCGGTCCGGTTTGGTCTGGTTTGATAGAATTTCTGGGACCGGATCGGTTGTCCGGTTTGAAAATTTTGTAAACCGAAACCGGACCAATTTCACCGGTCCGGTTTCAATCGGTTTGAGCCGGTCTCGGTCCGGTTTCGGTCCGGTTTAGACTTTTTGATTTTTTGGACAATATTTCGGATCAATCACAAAAAGAAGGGAAAAAATTAACAATTTATAGTGAAAATTTCAGTAATAGAAATACATTAAACACTACTCTGAAAGATTGAACAATTTCAAATTACTCTTATTTTTTATATCCAGACTAGTGGTTTTCTATTTTCATTCGCTCTTTGTAAATAGTAATTTTTCATTTCTAAAACACGATAATAGTTCTAAATCCTAATAGATTAAATAAATAATAGAGTAATGGGTTATAAGTTATAACATATAAACATAAAAATATAATATATTTTTATTTATAACCCCCATCCGGTCCGGTCCGGTTTGAACCGGTTTTGTATTTCTTCAAACCGAAACCGGACCGAAAAATCGGTTTCTCCAAACTCCCAAACCGAAACCGGACCGGACCGAATTTTTCAATCCTCAAACCGTCGGTCCGGTCCGGTTTTTCGGTCCGGTCCGGTTTTTCGGTTTTTATTTTCACCCCTATGTATAAGTGTTTCACAAAAAAATTCAGGGAAGATTTTTTTGGCATTTTTAAGCCGCACTCTTTTTTTCTTGGAAAAAGAGTTACTGTATTTAAAACAAATTTTTTTTTGTGTGTGTGTGCTTTGTGCACATATTCTGTCAACAAAATTTTTTTTATTTTAAAATTTTGAGTTAGCAGTTAATCTCGAAATATTTTTTTTAAATCAACAGTGAATTTTTAACCAATAAAAAAAAAGTGAATTTAAATTTTCTTTTTTTAAATAAAATTTAAAGAACACGATTAAAAATGGATTTAATGAACGGTGTCAGATACCATCAAAAGATAATTCAATGTGGCTATTTAATGTATTAATTATTGACAAACATGATGATTTAATTATAGTGCAAACAAATCAAACAATATTTGAAAACTTTTCCTTAGACATAATTCACAAACATTACTCTAAAAAAAAAATACAAAAACACTCAACTAAATACAACCTCAACCCTACATGGCCTAAAAAGAAACTACAAAAGATTAAATAGGACCCAATCCTTATATTATCTATCTATACTAATCTATTTGTATCTATCTATACAAATAGAAAGAAGCTATCCCTTTTGACATGAACAAAAAATGAAGCCGTGTCACAAAAGTGATTTCTATTATTATCCTTAAAAAAGTTTTAAAAAAAATCACTCACACTTTAACTACCATGGGCAAATAAGTAATATAAATTTTAATAACTACCTACCCTTATCACTACATTTTATAATTTGGTAACTACCTATTTTTTGCTTTAATAATCGATTTGCACACGCATCGCGTGTGTTTCGACGCTAGTTATTACTGAAAGGGAGTATAAAGTTTATCTTTCCTTGTTCAACAAATTGATTATCAAAGGAAACTCTGTGGTCCCAGAAGATAGATCTAGAAAATACCTAAATCTACAAATGAATTCATGGGATTCACCTGGTCCACATTAATGTTGTCAATGTGATACATTAGATTCACTTGGTCAATAAATTCCAGTTTGTTTGCCCCACCGTTTCAAAACTCTGGTAAACGAAGATCTGAGCAGTTTCTGTCAATGGTTTTTGTTTGTTATGCACAGGAACCCGGAGAGATTGAAACTGAGATTGCTAAGTATGGTACTGGAGAAGTACTGAGGAAAATTCTTTCGGACAGGAAACCAGGCCCCCCCTGTCTCCCTAAAGAAAACCCGTTTGGTATTTCTCCAAACGGGTTTCCTCCCCTGCCCTTGTGGTTTTCGGAAGACGATCTCAAATACTACACTGACAAATTTGAACGTAAAGGTTTCACCGGAGGATTGAACTACTACCGAGTTTTGGATTTGTATGTATTCTTCCTTACACTGAGTAATGAGATACGCCTTTAAGTTTTGTGTTGTCAGATCATATCATAATCGTGTTCGTGTCATGTCGAAAAATCCAACCTCGTGCATGCATCCTAGAAACTATATGAGATCTTCTGTTTTTTGTGTTTGTATTCTTTTGGTGTTGCAGAAATTGGGAGCTCACGGCGGCATGGAGTGGAGCACAAGTGAGAGTTCCGGTTAAGTATATTGTGGGGGATCAAGACGTGATTTACACGACGCCTGGAATGAAGGAATATATACACAATGGTGGATTCAGGAAAGATGTTCCATTGCTGGAGGAAACTGTAGTGCTGGAAGGAGTTGGTCACTTCCTCAACCAAGAAAGGCCAGACGAAGTTAACGCACTCATACACGATTTCATTAAAATGTTTTGAGATCTCCTCATGATGCCGGGGGTTTTTTATTTGGAAGTCTAGTGTCATTTCACGTTTTGCATCTCAGTTAAGTAGCCAAAGGGACGTCCAGACTCTTGGAGGCTTAAGAAATGCAGAATGCATTGCAATCAACTGTTGTTCAGTCACTCGTTCGAATAAAATGTTTCCACTCTTGATACGTTCAAGCCTTCGCCAATACTTTAGCTTTAGCTAGTTTATAGCATAATGGGCCACTTGCATTAGTTAGTTGAGCTAATGGGTTAGTTGAGTTGTTCCAAGTTAGTAACATAATAGGAGTATAATGGGTCAATTATATTGCATGAGTGAGTTGGTGGTCATGGGTAGTTACTTGTTCCTACTTGTTAGGCATTTTTCCTTTAATGGCATTCATGGAAGTTATTTGTAATTCTATTTATTGGTTAAGTTCTAAAGAGAAGGAGGTCGAATATTATCCAAATATCTTATTTTTCTCTCACTGTCTTCTTTTTCTTCTCTCCTTAACTTTCTTCTACAAATCGAAACATATCACACTCGTGTTCTATTAATGAACAATTTGTGATTACCTAATAGAACCATGTTTTTTCTAGAACAAATAACACAAGTCAGTGTTTTTAGTACTCTTGGGGAGATTGGGCTCTAAGTGGATTCTTCATAATGATGGTGAAGTCTTGACTCTCGCTCAAATCAACAACCTCCCCATCCTCAATTTCCCACTTAAAATCCCTTACCAAATTTGCCACAAAGTATTGTTGATGCACCAATGCCACAGTAATAGCAGGGCAAACCCTCCTTCCAGCTCCAAATGGCATCATCTTGATCTCTTTCACTCGTCATATCAAACTCTACCTCTCCGCTCTCACTAAAAAATCTCTCCGGTCTAAACTCCATTGGATATTCCCACACATTCGGATCCCATCCCATGTCTGCCACCGTGAAATTCACCATGGCATTTCTAGGTATATCATACCCATCCCACATTGTGTCCTCGGTGACTGCTCGTGGTAGTATGAAGTGGCCCGGAGGATGCTGCCTTAGGGTTTCCAATACTATGGCCTTCAGATAAGGCATTTTATCTAGGTCTTCTTTTTCTATCTCTCGGTTTTTCTTCACCACTAGATTAATTTCCACAAATAGCTTTTCTTGTATCTCTTGGTGCTTCACTAGGTTAGCCATAACCCATTGCAATGTGGTGGTAGAGGTGTCCGTACCTCCATTCAAAAACTCTGAGCACAAACTCACCAGCTCTCCTTCTGTAAACTTTCTCCCTCCATGTACCTAAGGAAGCCGAATATCAAAAAGGGTACTGTCGATGTAAGGCACAAAATTCTCATCGTCGTCTTTGTTTTCAAGCTTCTTGTTATTTATTCTCTCTTGACGTTCTCTTATGAGTGGAAGAATGACATTTTCTTGATTGCGCCGAATCTCCAAAGTTCTCTCGAAAGCTTTTGAAGCACATTGAATCTAATAAAATTGCTTAGAATAGGACGTTGCGCCGCCTCTATCTCTCTAATGGCCTTCTCTTCAAACTTTCCTCCAAAACACATATAAACAAGTAAACAAAACATGCACACTATACTGAAAATGATCCTGAACAAGAATAGCTTCTTCCTTTCCTGATTCTGCTCCAGCTAAGAGTTTCTCCCTCAACACACTATACGCCCATTTACGTCCATTAGAGTACGACTAGAACCTAGAAGGATGCAAAAAAGACGCGATGTTTTGTCGAAGAACCCTCCAAAGCGGCCCGTAAGCGGCAGAACTCACAGTGTGTTTGCTAAAAAATATTTTGGTGGCCTCGAGGGCTGGCGGACGGCTGGCAAAAACAATGGCGTTTTGGATGAGGGCGTGATGGGCGGCGCTGTAAGTGGTTATGATCAAGATGGCCGGGCACGACCCAATGTGGAGGGTGACAATGGGACCGTACTTGATGCGGAGGCAGTGGAGGATGGGCTCTAGGTTGGAGAAATCTTGAGATGACCTGAGGAGCCATAGTTAGTTGCCCAAGAAAGGAATGGTTGGAGGGCTTTGAGGGAATTTTAATTTGGTGCGGAAAATATTTAGAAGGGAGTGAAGAGAAATGCAAATGCAAAGAGGTGCCAACACTAAAAACCAAATCTCCATCTACACTTGATGGTGTGATTATGGACCCGGTTGCGAAAGAAGCAGCATTTGAAGGTCTGTTATTTGTCTTACATATGAATGTGTGTGTGAGAGAGAGAGAGAATACATGGTTTTGTTTGCAATTTAACATTGAACTCGTGTGTCTTAAATTGAACTACTTCCGAGTCACTTAATGATTCATTAATAACATTAATTTGTTTATTTTCTACTAGAAAACGTTACATTTATTGCATAACGGAAAGTTAAAGCAAAGCAATTAAAAGTGGATATAACTTTTTGGGCAAATGCTAAAGGTTGCCTTATGTGCACTTGCTAAGTGTATTAAATTAGACCAAAAAAGAATTTTATGAAACACCTTAGTTGTGGATATCACATTTAATGTGACTGAAAAGCATCCCATAAATAATAATGATAGGGACACAGATCATCTAGACATATCCGATCGGATAAAGATGTGTTCAGAATCATTGGATACACGTGAGGCCGTTGATAAACACAACCGGACATAAATATGTCTGAAACCGTTAAATGCACATAGAACGGATGTGTTCAAATAAACTATGTACACAAACTTTCCGTTCCACAAATATGGTCTAAGTATCCAAATTTCCAAATACATTGTAAGAGCTAAAATCAATATATATAGGTTTTGATTCCTTTGATTTCTCAAAATTTCAATGGCGCTGAGCGGCAAACAAGCTGAGCTAAATCAAGTTTTGGAGTACTTAAGCTCAGTTCGTTAACTAAACCAGCCTAAAATTCAAGCTCAAACTCAATTTGTTTGTATACGAGCTGAATTGAGCATCTAAACAAGTTGAATTTTGACAAGCTGAGCCTAATTTTCGTGATTCAAGTTTGGCTTGTTAACTAAATGAGCCTAAAATTTAAGTTCGAGTTCGACTTATTAACTAAACGAACTGATCAAATCCTCTTATCCAGTCAAGTCAAACTCGCAAAAAACTCAATTTGTTTGCAGCCCTAGCGGTGACTGAATAATACAACCTTAGTTGCCCAATATCGATCCTTTGGTCTCTCAATTAATCAAAATCTACCCTCACATAGGAATTTTGTCGCCCTAAGGAGAATTCTTCTGTGATCTTTTCTCACCTGGACCTCACGGTGGGATCCACACCTGTGGCTTATTAGGGATATGCTTTAATGACCGATATTTTGAGTTCTCTCATTATTTTTGGGACACATTTTATTTGAATTTATCCGATGTACTTGAGCTCTACGAATATATTACAAAAATTACATCTATTGCATTATACCAAATACAGTTTAGACCAACATAACCAACCTCAGCCCAATGGGTCAAGTGTACCTCGAGTCTTTCTTGATAGTGGCCCATTTCGTGTGCCGCACGCACTGTGGATTCTCTCTCACTAGTAGCTAGTGGCATGCAGGTTAGAATTCCTAAGTTTCGAGAAGGAAGAGGGCATAACCAGAAGACCTAAGAGCCAGGATGCATATTTAGAATTTTGAGTTGGAATTGTTCTTTTGATTCCTCCATGCCTAATAACCCCAAAGGGAAGACCGGGAATAAAGATGACAAAGAAGAAATATGCTTACGTGGTTCAGTCTTGTGTGACCTAATACACGAGAGAATGGAGGAGAAATCTTATTCATTCATTCTGTAATACAACACCCTATGTATAAATACAAACACATGTGGCTATTGGGGGAAATAATCCCAAAACGGTAGCAGCAAGATAGGCAACAAATCACCACCAAATCAGCAAGAATATATGCTTATAATTACACATAATATGGAAAGATTATTTTCTCTTTTTCCTCCAATAGGGAAGGATGCACCTCTGAAGTACTAGTTATCTTTTCCATTGTAAACACTAGATAACCAAGTGATAAGCGATAACTGCTGAAATTATCTTAGTAAACCTATTCTGAGATGAGTGTTTTCCTATTCCGACTTCCCAGACTTCCCCATAACCTCCAGTAGCATAGTCGAGACTATGACAGGTTTTCTATCCCCACAAGAATAGAGCGACAGAAGTCTTGAGAATTCAAGAGAAAGTCACCGAGAGACAAGTCATTGTCATTACGATTGGTGTCAAGTGAAAGTGTAGTAGTGTATGAAGTCGAGGTATCTTAACAGATCAGTAGACTTGAACCTTGTTCCTACATTACTTGATCAATTTAATCAGACACTTGTGATCTATTTTTATTGTTCAACTCTTTGTCAACACAAAAAAACATTGTTCAACAATTTGATAACATGAAAAAATCAAAAGTTCTGCCATCCCTCTCTACCTATACAAGAGATTGAAAGGCAAAGAGCCCTTCGATGTCCCATCCAATCAAGAATTAGAGCCTCACAATCATTAGCTGCTCTTTGTTTTGAGTGATTTTAGTACTCCCGTACAGTTTAGTGATGTCAGCGCAACACATTTTCACATTTCGACCGTTGAGTAAGTCCTTGGACGTGACCCATCATTGGCCCTCCGATGTTCACAGAATTCTTGTGCCTTATCAACTTCCCTCCCTTAGTTGTGGATAACACCTTCATCACTCTCATTCTCCTGAGTTCGTGTCTTCTCATTCTCATTCTCATTCTTGAGTTCATGCCTTCTCCTAAGTTCGGGTCTTCTCACAATCACTAGTTGCTCTTTGTTTTGAGTGATTTTAGTACTCTCGTACAGTTTAAGTGATGCCAGTGTAACACATTTTCACATCCTGACCGTTGAGTAAGTCCTTGGACGTGGCCCATCATTGGCCCTCCAATGTTCACAGAATTCCTATGCCTTATCAATTTCCCTCCCTTAGTTGTGGATAACATCTTCAGCACTCTCATTCTCCCAAGTTCGTGCCTTCTCATTCTTGAGTTCATGCCTTCTCCTTTTCATTGTCTAGATAAACTAATATTAGTTCTTCTATTATAGGTTGGGCATGCTTTTTATTTTCTCTTTTTATCAATGACTTCAATTCTTCAAGGATTTCTCTCTCTAGATCGTCGTGATAGTCTTTTGAATCTAAGCAATTTATTTCGGGCACAGCAAAGTAAGTGAAGTCGTTTATCATTCCGTCTTTGTCAAATTTGTCTGATGGGAACAGTACATATATGGACTCAAATTGAAAATAAAATATTTGCTTGGAGCCAAAATAGACACGGGCTCCTCAAGTTCTAAGCCAAATGGGGCTGACCTAGAGCCGACCATAAATATACATCCATGGAAGCAAGTAAGGCTTTACAGTGCAATTTGTATCTGATAGCATCTACAATAAACCAAGAAGCGTTTGGTGAAACAAACATGATGCAATGATGATGACGCTTCCTGGTTTGGCCCACTTCTCAGAAGAAAAATTCTAGGTTGGTCTCTTTCAATGTCTCCGCCCAATCTCTCTGTTTTTGGTTCAATCCCCGCCACTTGTTCGGCTTCGTTATCTAATAGTCGGTACTCTAAGCAAGATCTCAAAACTGAGGTATATCTTCCCCTCCACCTGGTCCTAGAAGTGTTCAGTATGTCCGCAAAAAGGAAAGTCCCCTCCTTCCTTCATAAAGTACTCGTTGAAGATCTTGCGGTGTGCTAGTGTTTGGACTTGAAAGTTCATCCGCATAATCTTCGTATGTCACTTGATACCCCAAACCGTGTCAGTACTCATTTGCCTTAGAATTTAGAAACTATGTGATCACTTGTTGTCGTTTTTCCCAAACCTATGTCGCACACGTAAGACATCCTCGTCATCGTAGCCACCGCTACGGCATTGGTTCGGAGCCTATCCTCAGCAAGAAGAACAATGACTTGTTGGGCTTCCTCAAAATAACTCTCGTTCATTAGTATATATTCTTTCATGTGGTGTTTCTATTAGTGGAGCGTTGTATTTTGCCAGAGCCCAAATTCTTGAGCACCGTTGTCTTCAAAGCCAAACAGATCTCTTGGTGCATAGTATAATAGATGGATTTGATTTCAAGGTCGCATGTCCACGGCCTCCCGGGCAGAAAGTTGAACAATGCCAGAATATCCAAAACCTGGAACTCGACCTTGGTTCAGAGTATTAACAGATGGATTTGATTTCAGGGTCGTATGTCCCCGGCCTTCCGAGAAAATTGAATTTTTAAGTGTTTTTCTAAAAAATGAAGTCTTAAAATCAAATTTTTGAAACTTATTTTAATCTTGCATCAAATTTTTAAAATTTTCAAATTCATTGAACATCTTGAAAGTTCTAGCACTATATATAATTATCAACCGCATAAACACACATCAATGCCACAATTATACTAGTTACAGAATAAGAAAACCAGAAACAATAAAACTCAGGTACAAAATGTCACCAATTACTAAAACTACCTGCCTGCATTAGTCAAACTGAATGAACGAGTGATGGTAGAGAATTTTTCGGCAGCCATATATACTAATCCGAAAAGTGTACAGCTTTGAAAATTCAGTTGAGAAGAACCCAGCTCTGCTGAAAGATACTTTTAAGGTCACAATGAGCTAAGATTAACATTACAAAAAGAAGGCCTACTAAAAACTTCTCTCAAATACAAACCATTAGCAAATTCAAATCCAGATCAAGAGCAAACGTATGCGTCAATGATTTCGCTGAATATCTTCACAGCTCCCTCAAACTGAAAATAACCCTGCAACAAAGAAGCATTGTTCCTATAGAATTAGCACTAGTACACAACCAATTGTTCCACTAGTTGGAATTTTGAATAACTCAAACTTAAAAGGGAAGAGTACTAGTTGCCATATAATTTGCTCGAAATTATGCCTACATCTCACTAAATTGCTCAGAAATCGAAACTGTAATTTGTTACGCCATGAAACAAAGACATGCCTAACTCCTGTGCATTGAAGAAACATGTGACCAGTAGACTGATTTCCCATTGCAACGTACAACGATCTCTAAGGAGATCCTACTGTTGAACCCATTACACTTATTTCTGGATAAAATATTTCCGTTCTAAGTTTCACAAAGTTATTCTCAATACAAAATTTACATATCCCAAATCTAGATCCAGAAACAGGCAACTACAAACATGGTGCTTGTTACACAGGCAAATTGATCACAGTACGAAAAGTGGAAACATGTTACAATTTAAAATTGCTAAGATCACGTTATTGCTTGTGACAGGATTGAAAGGGAAACTATATGAAGGATCAAGAAAACCCGAGAAGGGGTGGGTCCTAGCAACTTGCTTGGTTGAGTCACAAGGAGAGAGAAAAAGAACAGCTAAAAAAAAACTTTTCACCAAATTTGATAAAATAAGTAACCAAGCCACGGGCTAAAGAGTTCATTTAGCCTATCAAATAACAGACAGCACCTTTTTCCCTCCTCATTCCACCTAATTTACCCTCTTCGCCTTCTATCATTTCCTACCAACCAAAGGAACTCTATATCTAGTACCAAATATAGCAGCGGTGTTAAAATCCTCCTGGATCTCATGTACCAGTAGTGCCTCTTGGACAGTTCCCAAATCCATTCCAACTCCTCAATTTAGGTACACTTCCGCAAATCCATTCCAGCAAGCTCAAAAGACCATTGAGAGATTAAACCTCAAAGATTGGGTTAAACCCCTGTAAGCAGGAACATGTGTTGTGCGGAAGCACCAACCAAATCACCATCACAAATTTACAAGATCTATATGTTGATAACAAGAAGAATCAATCAACCAAACAAGTAGAGAGAGAAAAGCAAACACTCAATAGAGAATGATTTATGTGGTTAGGTTACACTGCAGAAATAGAGTGCTCGTTCTAGGCTTGCGTTCAAGAAATAGACAAGGATATACAGACTGCAAACCTGGATCTAAAACCAGGCAACTATAAAATAGAGTGATTTCTATTTCATTCTATATACCAATATTGGCTAAATAGGACAACACAAAGTAATCCACATTACAAACTGTGTAACCATGTTACTTAGCTTGTAATGGGATTGACAAAAAACTTTGTGCTATTTTCGAGGAGGAAGGAAACGGAGAAGGTAGTGTCCCCTAGAAAGTATTTTGGTTGAGACATACTCACTAGGGAGATTAATAAAGAACTGCCGTTAAAAAAATCTGTCTGAATTGTAAATTACTAAATTAAGGGCCTGTTGGTAACATGTTTGTTTTCAAGTTTCTGTTTATATTTTCTTAAAATTGAATAAAACATCTTACAAAAAACTTCCGGTAAATGTGTTTTTTATTGTTTAATTAAACATTTGCGAAGTTTTCAAAATTATCAAGACAACAAGATAGTGTTTTCACTTGTTTAAAAGCGGGATCTGACGACCCGATGTAGCCGTTGCTTGTTTCTCAACCCCCCCCCCCCCCCCCCCCCGGCCGGCCCCTCTCCCCCTCCCCTCTCTCACCCATCATAGCCATAGCTCGTCTTTCTCTTTCTCCACCTCTCTCTCTCTACTCCCTCTTTTTCTCTCCCCTCAACAACCCACCATAGTCATGCTAATCTCTCTCTCTCTCTATACACACACCTAGGAAGCACGGATACTGATACGGGATACGAATACGATACGATACGGATACGGCGATACAGCAAAACTTAAAAAAATAGGATACGGATACGTCGGGGATACGGCTATAATTTTTTTTTTAATAATAATTATCGATTATATACTATGCATAAAAAGAAGCCAAAAGAACTCGAAGAGTAGTTGAATTGCTAATAACATTATACCAATCATTTAACACAAGTTAATTTTCAAAAGTCATTCAAAATAGAAAGAAAGTGACTAAAGTCTAAACCAAAAAATGATAATTCCTATTAATTTTTATCCATATCAACTTCAACATTCAATTGCATCCCCTCAGTCTTCATCGGAGAATATTATAGCTTCTATATCCGGCTCATCAAGGAAAAGACTAGTAACTTCAAGTATACTGACACCCTCAAGTGAATCAAATGCATCTCCCGCCGTATCCCTAAAGTATCCGGCCGAATCCTAGAAGTATCCACCGAGTATCCAAAATTAAAATGATTTAATTTTAATGTTGGATACTTATTTGGCGTATCCGATACGTATCGGGGTGTATCGGGTGAGTATCGGTATCGGAGAAGTATCCGATACGGGTACGTGACTAGTTTCGGAGTATCTGTGCTTCATAGACACACACACACACACAGTCATATGTGCAATGTTCATGATAGCTTTGCGGAGCAAATTTGGACCACAGTAAATCGTTATTGATAGTATGATCACTAGATTCCTATGCTTCAAATCATGTTGGGTTGTAACTGCCATCATGTTATTGTAAATCATTGATAGTTTGATGTTTTTTGTAACATATGGTTTGTTATAAATGTTTTATTTCGAAAATAATGTAAGAAAAATAAAATGATATCACCATACATGTTTTATGTTGTTTTTGTATTGTATTGTATACAAAAATATGTTATCAAACATGTTTTCCATTTTTGTTTTTGTTAAATAAACAGAATTCCGTTTCAATTTTACAAATAGGAAATAGAAAATAGTAAACAAGCCAGGTGGGGTCATAACTTATAAAATGTAAGAGACCAGTTTCTTGCCTTCTCATCTCCACGTACTTTACTCTCTTTCCCTTCCATCCACCCCTCACTTCTACCAAGGAGAGGAACCTCTATATTTCTATCTTACCAATTCCCAAGTACAGATTAGAAATTATATCCTCCTCGTCCTCTTCTCTATTCTCAGTTAATACACTTGGACAATTCCAAGCTCAAAAAAGGAAGATATTCTGATTTCTAGGCACAGATCATACGACTACCACCTCATTAAGACCTTCTATGCAGATCATGGAAATTAATTTGTCTACAGAACAAGTTCTTAAGTCACTCCATGCCAAGTTCATGTAACCAATATGGTCCTTGTTGGACTTCTATATGGTAGTCCCTACAGAAGACCTGAGAATAAAATCAAATTAAACCTCCTAACATCCAGTTCTGCAATCTCAAGATCAGAAAAGTATACGCTTGTGGGCATTCAGCAGTTGTACTTAAATTTTCCCAAATCCAAACTAATAGCTTCATACAGTCAAAGGTTAAAACATGGTAGTAATGTTGTACACGTAATGGAATCATGGAAGCATTAAATCCTTATTTCCAATGATGAGGTCGCATTAGCCTGTTGGCAAAAGAATATCAATATTCACAAGTACAATATTTGGTCTTTTGATGGTAAAAGTCCATTTAGAGAGAAAGGTAAAGTACACATCCTCAAGCAGTCAAGAGTCTGACCACCCCTAAAGGAAAGGAAAAATGGCCTTTACACACACAAAGAGAGGCTAGCTAATGCCTACTTAACCAAGTATCGCAAATTAGAATTGCTAAATTCCCTTTCCTCATAAAGTTCAAAAACTACAAAAAGCTCCAGTCTTAATGTCCCTACTACTGCTGTGCAGCCTCTCCTCGGTGTAAGGCTTGCAATACTTAGTAGTTAATGATACCTTTTAATAACATTAGTGGGACAAATCAATCTTGAAACATAGCAAATATTGCCAACATATCTTCTTAAGAACTACACCTTCACAGTATACTTATGAGTATGAACTCGAACTGATGCACTTTCAAACAGATCACTAATCAGATAAGAACCAACATCAAAAAACTCAGAATAGTATACAATGTTTAGGCACCATACCGACAGGGTTGACACATCAAAAAACTCAGAATAGTATACAATGTTTAGGCACCATACCAACAAGGTCGACAACCATCAACCTCATTGCTTCATATGCATGATCAATGCTGAGTAAGAAAACCCACATATTGGAAGGGGATTGACAAATGTAAAACACAGCCAGCAGAAGGGAAGGGGGCACATGAGCATATACGACAAAATGGTAAACTAGAAACAATTAAATTTACCTTCACCTTGATTGAGTCAAATCAAAAGTCAGTCAGTCATAGTATTTGCTACGTACTTGCCCAAAAATCACCTCGGGGATGCTAGAAACAACTATTCCTTCTTTAAAAAGCTTAAGATATCTAACTCAACATTACTTATGGTTTTGTTGCTTACCAAGGATCCTAAATACAGTTTCTTCCTTTCAAGCTATATACTACAACACTGAAAGGAGGTAAAAAAAAATGAGAGAAAAGCAAAGATCACAGGCCCCTAGATTGACATAACAAGTTTTTACAATATCAGAAGTTATGGATAACGACTCATAACATAGACTGCCCTTAGAGCATCTCCAACCCATGTCTATAAAATAGACCTAAAGCATGCAGAACACCACAATTCATTGCAACTCCAGCCGAAACCTCTATTGTTGTCTCTATTTTGAAAAAACAAAAGCACAAAAAAAAATTCTCACGTTCTCTGTAAAAGTTCTTTTTTCATGAAATATAAGTAATGAGTATCTCATTTTAAAGGTCATATGAATATCTTCTTATTAATATTAGCTTCATGAAAAATTGATTCAAATATGAAAGTTATTATTGCTATAGTAACAAATAAAGCGAAATAAAAATAGAAACTCATGTCTGTTTTGGAGCAAGTCTCCAAGAATGGATCCACAATAAAGTCTCTATTTTAGAAGCTTATTATAGACTTGGTTGGAGTGCGTTGACACTAAAATATCTGAAGATATAGAGTTTGTTAGAATATTAGGATAATTAAGTTAGTAGTTTAGTCCCACATTGGTTATGTGGGAAGTTTGTGTTCTACACTCTATATATAAATATAAGCTCTTGTGTTAGGGTGTAGAATCATCCTATACACTTTTATGTATTTCTCTCTTCTCTATCCCGACAACATGGTATCAGAGCTATATCTAATCCCACCATAAACCATAACCTGACCTAATCAAACCCCAGCCGTCATCCTAGCCACAGCCATCATCCTAACCCTAGCCACAGCCAATAATCTCCAGTCAAAACCCTAGCCTCCAGCCTCCAGTCGAAACCCTAGCCTATTGCCGCCCTCTTTTACTACTGCTCAGCCACTGCCACAGCCTCTGCTCTCCATTGCTGCCGCCCTCCTTTGTTGCTGCTCAGCCACTACCGCAGCCTCTGTTCTCTGCTGTCGCTGACCATCCAACCACCCTATCTGCTGCTGCCCCTTTCTCTGCTGCCACACCTTCCTACTGCAACAACCGTCTGCTTCTTACTTTTCCAATTAATAAGAGTTCCACGAAGAAAGATGCAGTATCCTGTTGTAAATCTCCTGTCAATCGGACTTCCAACCCAATCAGAGTCGATGAAGGCCTCAACCCGCAAGTGCCCACTAGTACGATAAAACAGACCACGTCCTAGATGGGACCTTGAGATACCTCACAATTGATTTTTATTAGGAAGAAAGAACTATACAGCTTTTCCATATATTAGGTTCCTCTTTCCAATAATAAATTAGGAATGTAGGGAAATAGAAGCAAAGCGGCACCTCAAACACGCATTTATAATGTCACCTTCATACTTTCACTCAAGCACCAATACCTCAACATCCAGTATACAATAATAGGTAGAAAAGTAGCTAAATTAAACAACTCCTAGGAAATTAGGTATTCAAAAACTTATCGCATTAAAAGACTGTTTTTGCAACTTGTATACACATACGAGAGGTATTGCACAAAAGTAGATGCCGCAATGGAAACACAGAACCCAAACTGTTGAGATTCATCACAAATAAAGAAAGCTCGTGAAAAACAATGGGAAACAACCTCTACTGCTTGGAGCAACTCCAACACTAATACATATTTTAGCTAGTCAAAAGTATAAAAAAAAATACTCTTTAATTTGCCTTCTACTTTTTTACCTATACATTCTAACACCGCTCTCTATTTTTGCTATCCGTATGTAGAGGGGAGAGATGCCTGGCTAATTCTAGCTAGTGGAAAATGAAAAAAGCAAAATAGCTAGTGAAGTTGACAGTCTCTTGGAGAAACACAAATTGGTGCTGGCTAGGTATTTTAGTGAGCAGGACTTTTTTAAAGAGCATGTTGGAGATGCTCTCAGATGCTAAGCTTACAAGTTACAGCGGGCAAATTCATATAGGAACTAAACTGTTGCTTCCTGTAGGAGGAAGGATAAAAGAATTATGATGTGATACTCTTTAACAGATCAGCAATGGCTCTGTTTTGTCGTCAGGAATGTTGTACAAGAAAGCAATTCTGAGGTGAAGTGAAGTAAAACAAAAAGAAATATATTTTTTGGTGTGTGCATTTGACAAAAGAATCTTGTAGAAAAATAAAAATTCACTTGTTCATTTGTCAGAAAAAAGAAAACAGCGGAAACCATTTTTTTGTTCTAGTTTCAAAAGCAAAAAAAAAAAAAATCGCATTCATACTTCATTTGTTCCTTTGTTAGAAAAAAGAAAACAACTTCAACTTTTTCTTGTTCTACTTTTAATAGCCAAAAAGATGCATTTATTCTTTCCTTGATAAAATTAGAAATCAATTTTAAAAAGCAACTATTAGTTTCTGATTTTCGACACACGTGTTATCACTGTCAAATACAACTTAGCACATTATGAAGTATATATTTTTGTTGTTTGTTATACTGGAAAAATTAGATAAATAATCAAGCAAATTTATTCTCCCGATGAAAATTCTTGCCCGATTTGGACTAATTTTCTTTTAATTATTTTTTTCTCCTCATCTCATTTTACAATTTTTTGTTTTGCGTCAACTTTTTGTAAATTTTGGTTAGTCTCGAGTCTCGACGAGCCAATAATTCACAAAAATTGAGGCAAAACTAACAAGCGTCAACTTTTTGTAGATTATTGATTCGTCTCGATGAGAGGCTTCAGAAAAATAAAAAATATGAACCAAATTTGAAAAAAAAAATTTTAAAAGACAAATAATCTAAAAATAGGTTCCGTTTTAACTTATTTTTCGTCTTGAGTGAACTTTTTTTTAACTTCTGGACATAGTTTTATACTTTTTAAATTCTTTTTGCCAAGACAAATTAATAATCCACCAAAATTTGGGGCAAAACAAAAAATAAAATAAAATAAAGACAAAAAAAAAACAAATAAGAAAGTTAGGCCAAATTGGGCATAAAGAGTTAGCCCTAGTTTTTTTACTCCTTCAAGATTTTCCCGCGATGCAAAAACTTGTCAATTGGCCGGACATGTTTTGCAAGAAAGTAAATCCTAACAGAAAAATTTAAAGTGGGACCCACTACTTTCTTGATAAAAGAACACCAAAAAAGTTGTAAGAAATTTAAAAGTTTCTCATCCTTTTCCATCCTTTCCTTACAACTAAACGGGGACTAAGTGGGCAGGAGTAGGGTAAGTGGTAACACAAATGGTAAAGTTCCTACGTTCATAAAATATACACATATATAGGGTCTATTTGGCCAAAAAAAAATTTTTGGCTTATTTTTTGTCTTTATTTAAATTTTTTTTGTATTTGTTATTTTTATGTCATTTTTTTGTGGATTATTGGTTCGTATCGACGAAAGGAATCTAAAAAGTATAAAATTATGTCCAAAAGTTAAAAAAAAGTCACTAAAGACGAAAATAAGCCAATACGGACGCTGTTTTTGACTTATTTATTGTCTTTTCTGAACTTTTTTCAAATTTAGCCGATGATTGATAATTTTTCTGAAAGCTCTTGTTGAGACGAACCAACAATCATCAAAAAATTGATGAAAAACAAAAAATTAAAAAAAAATTTCAAATAAGGACAAAAAACTAAACAGTGAATAAACCAATAATAACCACAAGCCAAATGGACCCATACTATGTGCTGGAGCAATTTACTGAAAGATCTATTCCACACTTTTAGGTTCTGACAAAACTGTAAACAAAAAGCCTTAATCTCTTTCAAAAGCCTCAATTCTCTAACAACTGAAAACTTCAGCTTTCAGAGTCCCTAAACTAAGGAATCTAGAGGAGGGATGTTAGAGTGACTTGTTTTGATTAGTAAATAGGGTTATTAATTCATATTTCACATTTCAAAGCCTCCAAGTTATTACTTTTCGAACATCCACAAAATTGGATGTGCCCATGTGCGTCAAAATTAAAGTACTGCATGCTTCTCAAAATGTTCAAAGGTTGTTAAAAAAATCCCATGTATATCTATTGGGTCTTCTTCCTTTTCTTATTGGAACTTCTCCATAGGCCTTTTTCTCTGCCTTTGGTTCTTAGGCGTGAAGCCCTATGGTCCAAAAGCAACTTGTCTATCACTTTCATAGAATATCCTTGGATGCTCATTCTTCTACTAATGAAGAACAAATATTTTTTATCTATCTCTGCATTAGGCATGCGTATCCAACAATATTCTAAAAATCGCTAGGCCTTGGTCAGGCTGAAGAGGGGCACCTAGCACCTGAACTAGTCAGCACCTAGAGATTAGTCTGTTCTTCTATTCTCTTAAAAAATATTTCCCCCCCCCTCCACCAAGTTTGAGTAAGAAATAACATAAGACTCGGAAGAAATGAATTAAGATTTAAGGCTAAAGTAACTAAAAACTGAAAGGCAAGTAGTAACAGATAACTAGTCAAACAATGTTCAACCTTTAATATTCAATATTCAAAATCAAATGAAATTAAGAAATTAATACATAAAATATCAAAATCTATTTAAATCCCAAAATTAATTTAAATTCTTAAATTTACTAAGTCAAGCAGCCCATTAAACGCCACCTAATGACTAACTAATGCCAAGATACATATTGCACGCCTGTAAATAAATTTGCGAGTCAAACCACGGCTGCAACCTAGGGCCTAGTAGGCGCCTAGGCTGTCTTTTAGAGCACAGGTATCAAGGATCTGAACTATGCTCGATTATAAAGATTAACAGAGCTACAACAATGTTAAGATGAGTGTTCAATGAGTACCGTGGCATGGCCATACAGACACAACACCTTCAACGCTCTTAGTCGCATTTTTAGTAACACCAAAAGGATTGCACCTAAACATGTTGGCCCAAAAGCCTTAGTAAGCTTCTTTCTAGAAACTTCAATCAAGGGATGGTAGAAGCCTCTAGAAGGCACGCGGCTCAATTGAGCAACTGTCCATGCTTCGAATGAACATTGAACTAGCCGTAGCTAAATAGAACAAAATCGAATATATGTTGATCAGGCCCAAACACGTGTTTACCTGATGCAAGTTAATTGACACAACAATGTAAAAGGTTTCCCAAAGAAATAACAGCGGAGGGTTCTACTGATGTAACAATTCATAATGCAGATGGAAGAAATGAAAAACTTCATCTTTTATAAATATTTACTCAAACTAAACCACCCAATAAATATCCCCATCACCTGATTGACAGTCCATAAGAAATTTCTCACCAATCGCACAAAAAATGCAATTCCTTGCTGCTTAATGCTTTACTCATGGGTTTGGATTTGGACACTGTGGTCATACTCAAGCAACATCCTTTTGATTCAAATGAAACTAACTCATAACCTAGGGATTACAGTCTGAATGCGTGATAAGAATACTAGCATATCTACTGATTTTTCATGGACCCATTTCAATTTGTCCAGACTTGGAAAGGCTTTGGTAGCCAACGCCAATCAAAGATCCAAGACTGTGCAAGACAGTGAAACTTATTTGCACATTTTAATGAGAGACAATCAAGCACAAACACAAAAAAAAAACAGAAAATAATGCAAACAACCATATAATGCCAGGAATGGGAATTTGAAAATCGTAACCCTAAAAACCAATTTACAATACCATCTACTAATATACCTTCGTTTTTCTTTGTTAACGTTTTAAAGGGGATCATAAGATCAATTCATGAACGTAACCACATAATTCAGCAAAAAGAGTGAGTTTGATTTATTCTAAAATACTCTCATTGTTAACCATCAGAATCAGCGAGGAAAGAGGACAAGTACAACAGTAAACAAGCCCAGGCAAAGATTCAAACGATAACATCTAAACCAAACAGGTAACTTGTAGTTGTCTAGCTTGTTCAAACTCAAAAAAAAATACATACCAAATCACTGCTGCTGCTGATTCTGCTGCTGTTGCTGGGGCGGAGGCGGCATCCCCTGTCTAGGCGGTCCATAGACCCCGCCAGGCGGTGGTGGCATACCAGGCCTAGGAGGAGGCGGCCCGGGCATCCCAGGACGAGGAGGCGGCGGTGGTCCCCTCATCATCTGAGGTGGCGGAACCATCGGTCTCTGTCCAAACTGCGGCGGCGGCTGCATGGAGAACGGCGGCGGACCACCTGGCCTAGGCGCAAACTGAGGCGGCATTCCCTGAGGTGGGCCCCGGCCCATCGGCTGCGGATACGGAGGCGCCATTTGTCCTGGAGGCCGAATCACCGGAGCTGAAGATGGGGGATAAGTCATTGGCGGCGCAGACAGCTGCGGCGGCATAGGAGGCCGAGAGATCTGTGGTTGCATCATTCCAGGAGCTGGTCCACCGACGCCGCGAACTGGTCCGGCTAAACCGGGTTGCGCCTGGACTAATGGTGCCGTCGGGACACCGCGACCGGCGGCGCGGCCTATGCCGGGGCCGGCCATAGCGGCGGCTCCGACAGCCTTGGCGCGGGATTCTTCGGGAGGGGGTGGGCCCTCAACGGTCATGGAAATGACCTCTTCGCCCCTGAGGAGAACGAGACCTAGGGTTCGACGGTCCTCGCGATCTTCGGCCTTTTTGGTGCCCTTGGCCGGGGGTAATTTGCGGAACTCTTCGCAGTCGCCCAGGACGAGGTTCATGTGGCGGTCGAAGGCCATGAACTTGCCCACCAGTTGACGGCCGTCTTGGATTGTCACTCGCATCCGGTAGTTGATGTACTGGAGCATCTTTGAACTCTTCGACATCGACATTTTGGAGGGTCTAGGGTTGAGATCTGGGACTCTGACCTGTTGAAATCTTGAGAGTGTAGGAGGAGGACGAGGAAGAGGCGCGGTGGTGGGGGTTGAGGGGACCAGAGGGTTTCGCCGCGGCTAGGGCTTATGTAGGGTTTTGACGGAGATGGTTGAATTTGAACCAAATTAACAATTTTATTTTTTGTTTCTTTTTTTAAAATTTTTTGCGACAAAAATCGAAAAAATATAAAATTATCTATCGAAATCAAAAAAATTCAAACACAACAACGCTAGTGATTATAAATATAAAAATAAAAATAAAAATAAAAAGATTTCAAAAAAAATTCGTCCATCTTTAATAAACTTTTTAAATTTTTATTCATACTTTTATTTTCTATTATTACAATAATTCTTAGGTCTTGTTTGATTCACAAATTAATAACACAAAATTGGACTATTTGTACGTAATCCCACGTAATTTCACGTTTGGTTCCCCAAAACTGAACTGGAATAAATGATCTTGTAATACCTATATTTAGGGCCCGTTTGGATGGGGTATTATTTTCAGAGGGATAATTTTTGGAGGGGGTATAAGATAAGAGGGGGTATTAGTTTTAGAGGGAGGGCCCACTTTGATGTGATATTTATAGAGGGAGGGTAAAAAAATAGATGGTTTGGATGAGGGTTTAAATAGGGGATAAAGGGGGATAAGAGTGGATGGATAAGGAAAAAAACTGTTGCTCGTTTGGATGGGGAAAAAAGAGGGGGGATAATTTTTGGAGGAGGTAAAAGGATCGACGTGACATGTTTAGCATGGTTTGGGAGCAAAAAATGCAGGGGGATAATTTTTCACCCCTCCAAAAATAATCCCCCGAAGAGGGATAAAGGGGGATAATTTTTGGGTAGGGGGGTGCCCAAAAATAATCCAAGAGGGGAGGGATAAAGAGAGGAGGGGGTATTATCCAAGAATAATACCACTTTTTCCTCATTACAAATACAAAATAACTTTATCCCCCTATTTTATGCTCCATTCAAATCAAGTACTATTTTATCCCCTTTTTTTAATACTTCATCCAAACTATCTACTTTTTATTACCCCCTCTATAAATATCACATCAATGTGGGCCAACCCTTTAAAAATAATACTTCTCTTATCTTATCCCCTCAATAACTTATCCCCATTTTTTCGTCCTTATTTGAAATTTTTTTGTAATTTTTTGTTTTTCATCAATTTTTTTTGATTTGTTGATTTATCTCGACAAGAGCTTTCAGAAAAGTTATCAATCATCGGCTAAATTTGAAAAAAGTTCAGAAAAGACAAAAATAAATCAAAAAATAGAATTTTTTGTACTTATTCGTCGTCTTTAGTGACCTTTTTTTAACTTTTGGACATAATTTTATACTCATTAGATTCCTTTCATCAAGACGGACTAATAAACTACAAAATATTGACATTTAAACAACAAATGTAAAAAAAAAAATGAATAAAGACAAAAATAACAAATAAATAAAAACTATAGCCCAAATGGAGCCTATAATCCCTTATCCAATCAGCCTCTCAAATGACTATTTTTGAATAATTTAAGGGTTTTTTAACTTTGTTTTACCAATTAACAAAAAAAAGAAAAAAATAACAACAAAATATAAATCAACAATAAAACATTTAGTTAAAAAATATATATATATAATTTAGCTCGCGTAAATTTAGTTAACAATAAAAAAGAGAAAAATTTAGTTAACAATAAAAAAGAGAAAAATATAATTTTGGGAGGGGGTGAAATATAAGAGGGGGTAATAGGGGATAAGAGGGGGTAATAGGGGATAAGAGGGGGGGATAATTTTTGGAAGGGTACTTTTTTCCCATCCAAACCATGCCAAAATTAATAATAAGGGGTGATAATTTTTGGAGGGGGATAAACCCCATCCAAACGGGGCCTTAGGGTACTATTTAATCCTAGGGGGAGAGGTGCGACTATTTAATCTCGTATGTACTAACTATTACTCCACCACCTCCGACTGCCACTGTCCCCACCACCACTGCCACTGTCGTTGTCGCCTCCACCTCCGACCACCACTGTCGCCACCTCCGTCCACCACTGCATCACCTCCAACCATTGCCACTGCCGCCATCACCTTCGACCACCACCATAATCACCTCCGAGCACTGCCACTACCACTAATGCCACCACCGCCACTGCTACTGATGCCACCACCGCCACTGTCGACATCGCCACCACCATCGCCGCCGCCACCTCCAACATCATCGCCACTGCCACCACCTCCAACCACCAACACCGCCACCACAGCCTTCGACCACCACCACCACCACAACACCACCTCTGACCACCACAACCGCCATCACTGCCATTGCCACCACTTTCAACCACCACCACCACCGTTGTCGCCACGCCTCCATCTCCGACCACCACCACGCCACCGCAACATACGTATATCCATACAATCAACAAAATATCTCTGTACAAAATTCTAGACATCCAAGTGAGACATCTTAGAAATAATCATGTCCAAATCAAACATAGGATTAGGTTTGACTTGTATTAAAACAGTACCAGGACAAATAATCCCAAGACTATTAGTTCTAGGACTATTAATCTCACCAATTTTAATCTGCGAATTAAACGAGACCTTAGTGTACTTAGGCCTTGTTTGATTTGTGAATTAGGAGCGCGAAATTGAACTACTTATACCTAATCCCATGCAATCTCATGTTTGGTTTCTAAAACTGAACTGGGATAAATAATCCCGAGATTATTATAATATTTATATATGGGGTACTATTTAAACCTAAAAGGAGGGATGAAACTATTTAATTCCGTTTGTACTAATCATTACTCTACCGCCCCCGACCACAGCTGCCGTCGCCCCCACCACCCTACTGCCAGCTCCGCCACCCCCGACCACCAACACCACCACCCTTGCCACAACCTCCGACCACCGCCTCTAACCACCACTGTCACCACCACCCCTGACAACCACCACCACGACCCACCACGCCACCCGCCTCATACGTATATCTACACAATTCCAATAAATTATCTCTATTCAAAACTATAGACATCCGAGTGGGATATCTTGAAAATAATCTAGTCCAAATCAAACATGAGATTAGATTTGACTGGTATGAAAATAGTACCAGGACTATTAGTCATAGAACTATTAATCCCACAAATTTTAATCCGCAAATCAAACAAGCCCTATCAAGTGTTTGTGAAAAGTCTGAAATGGGCATGAAGTATATGATAGTGTTTTGCAACTTTGGTTGGATTTTTAAAAGGTACTTCTTTTGAGAATTTTAGGGTGAGTAGAGAGGTTAAAGATGAGGAAGCTAAATCAAAGAAGAAAGATTATGAACTGAGAGAGCAGATTGGAAGAATTGCTTTTGGAGTTGTATTTTATGTTCTTCACAACCATGAGAAAAATAGGTAACAAATCCTTCGTTGTACATAGGTTTTCAACGGCTGGGATCTCATAAGTATTTTGGTGATTATCCAGAAAAAATTTTGAAGAAAGTTTTTTATTGACTGGTGTGTTGTACTTGATTCAAATGGTGCTAGGAACATCTTATAGTTCATAGAAACTGTGATTTTTTTCCCATCTGAAATAGAGAGAGCAAATATTTTTGTGATCCTTCGCCAGAAAGACTTAATTTAAGGTTTATTTACGACTTGAGAAAAAATATACTATCTTTCATCTGTTTTCACTTCTTAAAGATGGTCACTTGGTCGAATTTGATACAACAAAGATAGAATGAATTTTATACTCATTCAATTTGTAAAATTCTTTGGGAGTCAAATGAGGGGTGTAAAATTTAAACTCCGAATATGAGAATCTGAGTTGTCATATTTGGGGTTTGTTAGCCACTTTGGATCCCGAATATAATATTTGGGGTCCAAATTTTATCCGCTTGGAGGAAAATAAAATTAGGACACCCCCTCCCCATTCATATCTTATCCCCTTTCTATTTACGCAAATGTCATTATTAATTATGAAAATGTGATTCACATTTACATACTCATATCTAACATATCTCTCTTTCTCAAAAAATACTCAAACAAACTATTTATAAATTATCCACCCCTTTATAATAGATCTCTCGTTTTGTTATATACCCCTCTTACTATATCAACCATATTGCTTCCATAATTTTAATCGTTAACAAATGGACCGTAAGTTTAAATCAAAATAGAATGCTTATTAGGAAGATGGAGTGGGCCACCGAGTGGGGCGCTGCCAAATCCAATTAACTAGGCATGCCTTTCAAATGCCTCCCCTTCTATTGTTACATGTAAATTCTCTCTCTTCTCTTTGTATATGCGCACATATGATACATCTATGATTTGTTGGTAACATATGTAAGTATGTGTTGATATATGTTTTTGATTTGAACTATTTGTGTCAGTTTGAATTGATTGAAGCCTCACATTTACACCGTTCGAGTTTCCCATCTGCATTGACGATGGGAGTGTCTTCGAACTAATGTCGGTCACCTTGAGATTCAATCAAGGGCGGAGCCAGGACATTAATCTACCCTGGGCTAACCAAAATTTAGTAAACTACTATATCTATATATAAGCAAAAAAAAGCTTTATAACTAATATCCGAGAACCTTGTATATAAATATGTAAATGTTCAAAAGAAAAGTACAAGAAAGTACACTACTGAAGTTGTACTTTACGATGTTTTACAGCGTAGAACTCATCAATTATCGAATCTGAATCAATATCTTCAACAAGTTCTCTTTCAATGAAGATGATCATAGAATCCGCAAGAAAATCATCTCCCATTTTGTTACGAAGATCAGATTTCACATGCTTCATAGCAGAAAATTTTACATATATGGGCTATACACAAATATGAGGTGGGCTAAAACTTATTTGGGTATAATTTTACATATAAAATTTTTTTTTTTTTCATTTTTTTTTGCACTCCACCTGGGCTATAGCCCACCTCAGGCCCTTGTTGCCTCCGCCCTTGGATTCAATAGTTCCAATCCGGCATTACATGTGTATTTCTTTTTTATTGACTTCTATTTTGAGCAAATTATTTGAGCTTTAATTAGAGTTCTGATTATTGTCCTGTTTGGGCTTGTAATTTGCATGCAGGAATATCCATTATTTGAGCTACTGCTCTATGATCCTTTTGTTGTATATCTTCTTAGTTTTGTTTTTTATAGGTACAAGCTATTTGTTGTTTATCTTTCTCATGTTCTTGTTATAAGTAAGCATTGAGAGTTTTTGTAAAGATGTGTAGAGTTGCTATATGCTTATTTATTTTTAATTTGGAGGTGCTAAAACTATGTTGGATCTGTATCTAAAGGTATAATTTTGCGTGATGATTTGCCTGAAACATTTGAGAATCGGTATAAAAATTTCATGTATCTACTTCCTGATGATAGCTTTGCATTCTGATATTTAATGTATATTGTTTTATGTTAATTATCATTCGTCTTCAACTTTGTGTAGGAAAAAATCAATTCAAAGAATACTTGGGAGTTCAAAAAAATATATATCTATTCATTATCGAGACAAATTACACAACATAACGAAACCACAGAATGAATCAAAATAAAATGAACAACAAAAACTGTAAAACTAGTATGTAAATCAATATGATACTGAACCGAGTCCTATATATTCATAGTCTCTTTAAGATTGATTCATTGTCTCACCGTGGGTATTAAAGGATCACACCGACATCTGTCTTTTAGGGTAAAACAGCTCAATTGGACGTAGGAACATTAACCTTTATCTACCTGTCGAACTTCACTTCACTTGCCTCTCTCTTCCATAAAGAACTCGAACATCAGTGTGGATTAAACTTAGAGGTTCAATCTCTCTTTCAACATGCTTGAAAGAAGACCTCATCATCTTAGTTTGCACACATGTTTCTCATTTATACGCTTTATCAATGTGAAATGCAAAAATATGGTTCAAGTTAATTAGCCTACGCAAAGTATTATAATTAACATGACCTAGTCTACCATGCCATAAATTGAAAGACTTGAGTAAATAAGAAGAAGAGACTTTTGTTTTATTATTCTCATGAGGATAAATAGTTGCTAATTGAGCTTAAATAGCCCATTATTGACATAATCCTTCCCCATATACAACCCATCCTTGGTGAGCACAACCTTATCTGACTCAAAAACCATCCTGAAGACATGTTTGCTTAGTAGGGAGCCATAAACTTGGTTTTATGTATATTTGGCACATGCAAAATCTTGTTGAGAGTCAACTCTATCTTTGTGAAGTCATCTTTAGAATAATCTTGCACTGTCCAACAATATTGGAAGTAGCCGACTTTCTCATATAAAGCTTCTCAACATCAGCTACAGTTTAGTAGAACAGATGTGGTGGGTTGTCCCAGTGCCATTTCACCATTCACTTGGATTGGAACCAATAAGGTTTACCTCTTATATCACAACAGGTAAATTGATATCAATCACATCCCTCTAAAGATCTTTCATCACGTGGGCTTTACAATGGTGTTGATCACGAATTCTCCTAAGATGGGAAAAATCAGCAAAACGATGTCTCACCTTATCACAATTATATTATCTGATTTGAAACTTAGCCTTTTGTTTCTTGGTGATGCCGTCATTGGGTCCCAATTTCTGACCCTTGCGAGACTAATTGCCTAACATTTTCTTTCGAGTGCCAAAGTTTTGGCTATGCTCCACAACATTAGCCTTGGATATATAAGAGGATCTCGAACTCTTATTCATACTTCGATTCCCCTATTCAATTCGGAACTTGATCCATAAAACTTCCAAAGACATCTCCTTGTTCTTGAACATAAGATGGCTCTTGAACTCCTTATATGTAGGGAACAACTTATGAATCACGGTAGCTACCTGGAAGGCTTCACTCAATATCACGCCTTTAGCTTTGATATCATTTAGAATGAGCTGAAGCTCCTAAATCTGACTACTCAAAGTCTTGGAATCTACCGTGGTAAAATTCATGAATTGGCCAACAATGAATTTCTTGACGCCAACACCCTCTATTTTGTACTTCTTACCTAAGGACTCCTACATTCCTTAGCTAACGCTGCCTCATAGTACACATTATATAGAGAATCATCAGGGAATTCAAAACATAGTTCATACAAAGGAATTCATAATGCTTCCAAGCATCCAGAGAGATGAGTATCTCACTGTCAGTCTCATCTTTATCTACCACAGGTGCATCTTCAGTCAGGAATCTCACAAGGTTCATAGCGTTGAGATAAAACAACATCTTTTACTGCCACCTCTTGAAGTCAATGCTAGTAAACTTCTCTGGTTTTATCAACATGGGCCAATGGTACATGCAAAAGAGCAACATTAGCATGAATAGCATTTTCATTTCCACTAGCATTTGCCATTGCCATTGCCATTGCCATTGCCATTGTCTAATCCCGTCACATTGGTTGGCACATTTTTAGTTGACATTTTCACTGAAAATAAGACTAAATACTAATTAGTGAACAAATCATAACCATGAAGACAAAATATGACAAAACATACATATTTGAATTAATAAGGAAACTTCATAACCAAGTTTTGCCCAACATCCGCCACACATCAGCGTACCCTTGGGGATCTCATGGGGCGTTTTCCTCTAGTGGGGGTTCAAGTCCACGGAGCCCCCTAGCAGGATGTGGAGTTGTTATCACAACCACATGCATGCACTCCATCTCAGAATAATAATCACTTCACGTGATATAGGATCTATTTAGACTGTGATATTTATTGAATTTTTTTAATCTTTATGTGAATTTTTTTTGTTTTTTGTTAACTTTTTATGGTTTATTGGTTCATCTTAACGAGAGTTTTCAGAAAAATTATAAATAATGGACTAAAGTTCAAAAAAGACAAAAAATAATTCAAAAACATAATTTTTTTGAGCTTAGTCGTTGTCTTTAGTGATATTTTTCTAATTTTTAGATATAATTTTATACTTTTTAGATTTCTTTCATCAAGACGGACTAATAAATCACAAAATATTGAGATCAAAATAACAAATACAAAAAAAAAAAAAAGAATAGAGACAAAAAATAAATTTGAATAAATAATTTAGGCCAAATGCAACCATATACCAGATAAATAAGCGGGGGCATTCAAGTAATTTTGGTCACACAATTAACACTGTCTTGCTTCCATTTTTTATAGGAGAGGAGGTCCCAATCATTTTTAAGAACTGGGTGGAGCTATCTGCTTTTCTCAGAAACCTCAAGGGGTCCAAGTGAAAATTTACCCTTACTATATTAATCTAGAGAGAGAAACAGATATTTTTATTGCTTCCAAATCCAGAAAAGTTAAGATTGTCACAGTATGGGAATCAAATCACCATGACCACAGGTATGGAAACAAAATCTACAAAAACTAACATTTAAACCCAAGATTTTGTTATGGGTACAAATGATGTGTACAACTTATGTACAAATATGAGAGACCAAATCACGTTTGAACATGATTTGTACCAATAGCAAAATCCTTTAAACCCAATACCCACCACCACCACAATCATTCACAGTTAGGGAAATTAACCTAATTTCCTCCGAAAATAGTCATCATCTTCTCCAATCCTGGTAATACGAAGAAAACAAAAATAAACATCTCCCCTGTCATGGTTCCCCCAGCTGTCATCGTTGGCCTTCTGGGTTCATTTTTGTCCTCTGATTTAATCTCTCTCATTCTATATGCCCTTTATTTTTTGCCAAAAAAAAAAGACTTGAAATTGATGGGTTATTTGTCTTTTATTTGTTGCAGGAAATGCTCTTTCTCTGTTAGTTTATGCTGCTCCCCTGTAAGTATCATACTAACTGGAACAACTTTTTTATTTTTCTCACAAGGTGATAATCGATCTGGGCCCCTAATATGAATTGAGGGCACATCTATGCTCCACTAACATGATTCGAATTGTTCATTTGGTTTGACTTGTCGAGTTTATTGTATATGCTAAAACTTGTGATAAATCAGACATTTACATCTACTTTAGGAAAATACATTTTTCTTGATCAAACAAATAATGGCTGCAAATTTTAGGTAAACATGTTTCGTTCACATGATGCCAATATTGTTTGCGTAGACAATATACTTGATGAATGGATCAAAATAAAGGGCTTGGTTCGTAATAATGGGCCCAAACAGAGGATCACAACACCGTATTGCGCTGTCAAACTCATACCGGGGCTTTCAACTTTGGAGATTATACAGTTTAAATGAAAGATTATTAAGGAGGACACGGGATAACGAATGATGCTTGAGTTAAGGTTAACAAGAGCTCGCTTGCGGCAAAATATTTGAAGCATTCACTAAATTATTAAACTCATTTAAATTATGTGCAAACAAAATTTTTTTTTTTTTTGCCACGCAGAATGTAAAAATACTTATTAAATTGTTAAGGTTCAAGGTTATTTACAAATCATTTTCCAATGTGATTGTGGAAAGTCTACTCCATATTTTGTCACATAAGTGATGATAAGTAAGAGTTGTACATAATATAACGGGACAAGTAAATCCCAATAGGAGACAGATCTATGATGTTAGTATTGTTTTGGGAAAAACAAGTATAAATAAATGTTTTACCCTTTTCAGTTTCATGTTTGGAAAAAAGTATTCGTGTGCATATATACTAGCGACGGGTGTCCCTGCGTGTGCCGAAATGGTGAGCCGGCCTCAAAAAAGGTTCATGCCAAAATGGGTGTTCTCTTTATAATAGTATATGTGTGTGTGTGTGTGTCTTTATGGGTATGTATATGTGTATCTTTATGTGTACGTATACTTGTTATTTTAATTTATGTTATGTATTATTTTGGTGTAGTTACGAATAGGTAGGTATTGTAGAAAAGTAAAGGTATGCGTCTTTGACATGTCTATCTATTTGGGCCTTGGGCTTTGTAAAATCTATCTTTTAGGCTTATTGTAAGGTTTTTGGTTTGTGGGCTGTGTATTGTTTGGTTTCTTGTCAAACGGGCCTAGGGCCCATCTTCTATCATTAATCTATATAGTGGCTTTTGCTGATTAAAAAAAAAGAAGTAAAGGTAATGCGTCTTTAGGGTTAACGTACATATTTTATGATTCATCTTTATCTTCTATGATTTATTTAGTTATGTATTTTTTTGCTTCATTTGTTATGACTTTCTATGATATTTGCAATGTTTGATATAGTTACAAATAGGGTTAATGCATGGGATTTAGAGGTATGTTTTCTTCTAAGTCTCAGGTTCGATACTTCTAAGGTACTACTCGTATATATCAATTCTTACGATGTCAGTCTATACAAGGCAAAAATCTTGGATTTAAATGGGGCCCTAGCTCGCAAGTAGTCCGTGAAATTGATCTTCCGAGAACTAGCTAGTCAACGTTAGGTTACAGGTAATTTTAAAATTGGGCGAATACCTCAGCTATAAAAAAAAAATAAATCTCACCTAGCTCTTTTTTATTTAGTGTTGACTCCACATGGCATTTATTCTATAAGTTGCACTTGATATTTTGCGGCGCTTTTTTTGCTTAGGGGAACATTTTGGCAAGTGTTGAAGAAGAAACTACGATGTTCTTCCACATATAACAACACTATTGTGCAAAAGTTTGTGGACTTTCTATGGAGCTTTAGTCCCCAGTGGCCAGTGGTTTGCTTCTAAATGGCCTAGGCGTCATTTCAGAATCCATTTATGTTATTCTCTCTCTCATCTATGCTCCCAAAGATAAATTGGTATGCAACTACTTTTATCTTTCTCTCGCTCTCTACTGGTAATATCTAAGTCTAATTCATTAACAGTGAAGTGAGACCCATTTGATCTTGACTCAAATTTAGTTATATATATATGGGAAAGGCTATATGAATCAATACTTTTTTAGACTAATATTATTCTAACGTCTAAACTCTTCGTTCCCGATTAAATTTTAATAATCCGAACCGTTTAATGTGTTTAAAACATGTTTTTAAGGGTACCCGCGAGAAATCAGTTCAAAATATTACCGTAAATGGCTTGATCTAAACATTGGTTCATAAAACAGTTCTTGTCAGCATTACACTGCTTGGATCGAGCCCTTTCCGGTAATATTTTGAGCTGATTTCTCGCGGGTACCCTTAAAAATACGTTTTAAACACATTGAACGGTTCGGATTATAAAAATTTAATCGGGAATGAAGAGTTTAAGCATTGGTCTAATATTGGTCTAAAAAAATGTTGGTCCTTTGAGTCTCCCCCATACACACACACACACAAAAAAAAAAAAAAAAACACATGGTAGAATTCTTAACATTTTCAATGATTTAATGAGGTGTCAATTTCTCATTTGATACGTGTAAACTTCTATGTTTACGCTGCATGTGTATAGAATTTAAACTCTTTTTTATATCCCAGGGGAGAAACAAAAGATACAACTAGGTCTTCTATTTCGTTCGTTATCATATACAGTTAGGACGTTTATCATATACTTCAAATATCCCGACAATTTCACTTCGTAGCAACTAATGTTGCAAATGTTTCCAGCCCTGCGGTTGAATATGCTTCTTTGAAATTTTGCTACTATTGGTAAATAACAAACTTTGGTATCGTAGGATTAAATTTTCTTGTTTATTTTAGATAAAGACAATGATTCTAGTGTGATTTCTGAACATAGCACTTGTTGGAGCAGTTATCAGAATAACTATTATAGTGTTTTACAACAAAGTAAAATGACGTATCTTCATGGGGGTTTTCTGTGCAGCAGTCACTGTAGCTATATATGTAACACCTCTCCAAGCTATGGTAGGTCATTTCATCGATACTTTATTTGCTTTTTCTTTTTTAATTATTTATTTTGTATGTTTCACAATAAGTTCTTAATTTTTATTTCACTAAAAGATAACCGTATATGGTGTTTCAAAGAAGAAAATTAGGGCATAATCTTTAGGAATGGTTTGTGACATTTGTTCATTTTGGCGATTCAAAAAATTTTGCTGTGCAAGTTGCATCAAAGTCCCAACCTTTAGTGAATAAGACTTTCGCTAATGAATGTTCAAATTAACAAAAAGTAACAACTCACGTAATTTGCGGTCAAACTAACGATTCTCTTCTCAAAGTAATAAAGATATACTTTAATTAGACATCAATGCAATGAAAGAACCACCGCCCTTCCTTTTTTTTTGTCCTGTCAGATAAAAAGAAAATTAGACTCTGAAGCGACATTCTTTACTACTTTAAGGGGTGTGGGTGAAGGGTTAGTGGATATTGGTATGGTCACTTCATAGCAAGCAAAAGATTGGAGATTCAATGGTGTAATATTAAGAGGTCGTGCAATATGAAGACTGTACCTGTAACGTCTCGCTTCTTGGCAACATTAAAAGAAAATAGGTCTCTAAATATACACAAATGAGTCTTAAAGATACACAAATTGTGGCCCTAAAATAAAGAAAAAATTATAATTGTACAACAATAATCTCTCTCTAAAGACAATAAACACTTCAAATACTTCAATCCGTCTGCTACTATATCTGCTTCAATACCTGAAAAAAATATTAAACCGCGGAAAACGTACTATACGACAGAAAAAACTAAATACTTGAATAAAGTAGGATCAATAAACGAAGATCCCAAATCAAAGCAAGATAATTCTCAACAATGTCCATAACCAATAAAAAATAGATCTTGTATCTAATCCATCTCAGTAACATGTCAAGCACCATCTAGATCAAAAATAATTTAATCCGCATGCGCCACTCGGGCCCGCATAACGATACACCTAATTCTATGACGAGCAATCAATCGTAACAACTAATTTACTATGACCTGGTGGACTTGCACATGTATCAATCAGATCATTGGTAATCAATCATACAATATACTGTACCACGATTTGATAATCATAATGCTAAAATGGAATTCAACAATAATTTTTTTGATGATCAAAGGAGTACAAGTATTTGATATGAATAAAATACTTTAGAGATTGAAAGCGTATAATATAGTACTTCCGGTTTACTACAAACAAAAATCATGACTGTTGGATATATGCATGCTAGTGCTAAACATAACATCTTCAAATTACATCTCGATCGGATTTTGTTTGATACACCATCGAAAACAAAAAGATAGAAATACCAAAAACACTCAATTTTTTAGCAATAGATAACAAAACTTAAGAGCAAAAACACGAGGATATTCACTATTCTTACTTGATGGCGCATGTCATCAGAAAAATATGATTTTTTTTTGAGATTCAAGCAGGATACTATAGGTGGTGTTTGTGCTAATTAATCCAAGCACACCCTATATAATTAAAATCATCAACAATACTCAATGTCAATAATAAAAATAATTAATTTTTTTATAAGTAAAACAAGCACTACAAGAAATCGTAGTATTCCCGGCGTTTTAAAAATCCAGGGAATAGTCTCAAAAATGCTGGTAAAGGCTTTCCCGGCGTTTGCAATAAACGTCGGCGAAAACGGTGACAGGAAAAATTCCCGACGTTTAGAAACGCCGGGAATAATATCAACTTATTTCCGGCGTTTTGTTGATATTTCCGGCGTTTCATAAAATGCCAGAAACGGTTTTCCGGTGAGTTTGGAATTCCGGCTCCGGCAAGACATTCCCGACGTTTTGCAAAACGCCGGCAATATTTTTGTGGGATTTTTTTTAAATGCCATTAATATTTTCTCCCGATGTTTATATAAAAAGTCGCTACCGCATAAACATACAACACAAGTTTGAAATCAACAAATCTAAGGAATAAATGTATTCCATACAAATTTTTTATCCAAAATAACAACCCACAAACCCAGAATTTGACTCACTCAACCAATAGAAAAGTTAAACATGATGTCACGACAATAATAAATAAAGAAGAGATGGAAATTGGGAAAACATCTTCAAGTGGCTCTGAGACATGCCCAACCCATTTTCATATTTTCCGTTCTCAAATGCCCAGCCAACATTTCTGCACTAGAAGAAATACAACTTTGTCGCCTCCAACTTTAGTCTTTCCTTTGCTTGGCATCACGGATATAGAACATAAGCTGCAAAATTAATCATCCACTCAAGTTAATTTATAAACCTTATAGGCAACTTCAAATACATGTAACTTATCTTTCTTTACGTTAATACATTTATCCCAACATAAAATGTAAGAAACATTCCTCCAAGAGTAGGTCATAAAATGTAAGAAACATTCCTCCAAGAGTAGGTAGGCCTAAAAATAATAATAACGACGACAATAATAGCACATTAATCTCCTGTAGATGTGTTTCACAAAGCAAGGGACATAATTAAGAGCATGAACCTTCTTTTTGGAGGAATCGAGAAAGCAACCAATTCATGCCTGATGGTCCAATAAAACATAGCCAACAAGGTTAGCCAACTGCAGAAATGGAAGTCAAGAAATACTCTGCGCACATACTAGAGGAAACTCTCTCCAAAGCTAACCATGTAAAAAAGGCAAAATCTTGATGAAAATGCACAATCTTAAGGAATCCTGTAAGGAAAAATTTCATGTATATTGTAATTAGATAAATCTAAAATCATGTTTTATTTCTAATTCTAAAGCATAAATATCTATTTTGCACAAAAAGTTGCAATTACACTCAAAGGAATTATGATATTAGAGATGTTACATAATAGAATAGCTGCTACTAGAGATGTTACTAAAATGCCAAACTCCCTGAAAGCACTACGGACCTGACGGCAAAAATGATAGTATAACAGAATTAGGTAAACCATGACGTTGGAGAAAAAATTGAGCAAATCTTAACGAAGAGAAAGAGATACCTTCGTAACATTTGAGTATTTCCACCTTTCAAACCCTGCAACAACTGCAATCTTTCTTATGGAGGAAGAAATCAATTGTGTCAATGCCCAGTTGAAAAAAACTGGCCAAATCTCTCCTGATGAAATGTAGAACAAACACTACATTTATGTATTACTAATTTATCAGTTTGCACTGTGCAAGAACAAAAAGGAATTACAAGAGATAAGCTCAACCACAGAGGAGTAAAAGATTGTCATGCCCTACTCTGTTTATATAAAAAGACCATATGAGTCTCTCCTGCGGTTTGGAGTACCAAGTACTAATCTATTACCCCTGAACTTTGAAAAGAGCACCATTTCTCAAGTTATTTGCATTATACTAACTACCTCAGTAAGAAAAATTGCAAATGTGTCTCCATGCCAAAAACATCATGCCCCCCTACGAATCATCTCAACAAACTAGTAGTGGTGGGATGTAAGAATAGCCATTAGTCCTAAACCAACTCTCCCAAAAATAGAACACTTCCACTAGTAAAGAAATTATTAAAACTATTCATTTGCTCTAAATGGGAAGGAAGAAAAACACAAAATAGCTGGTTGCTCATCATCTTTCAACTACAATTCTAAAAACAAAAAAATAAAAGTACACGTTATGCATACATGAGCTCAATGTTTTAGCTGTTGATGTTTGCTCATTCCTACAACAATTTTCACAACTCCAATGTATAGCTCATTCCTACAGGAGCTCAAACTTTCTTGAGTTTCATCACCAGCTTTGCACCTATATTCGTACGCTCAAGAAAAGAGCAGTTGTTGATGTAACACAGTAGCCAATATCCCAAAGCTTGTGGATCCCAACTCGGATAAAGAAAATCAAGCTCAACAACCTATGTAGCAATGAGAGATTGAAAAAGGGAGACACAATCATAGCTAGACCTCAAAACAATAAGTTTTTGTAGGTATGTAAGTCATAGCTAGACCTCAAACTAATAGTGTGGAATCGTTGAGAGGAATCCAGAAATAGACCTCCAGGAGGAACTTAAGAACAATGATGATAAATTAAATCCAAAGAATGTGAAATAGGTTAAGAGAAACATCAAATATATACAAGTATTTTGAAATGGAGAAGCCTCCAACCAAAACAAGGAAGCAAGACACAGAGAAATGAATTGAAGATTCATATTTTCAGAATACATTTCAAATCAAACTAATTGAAATTATTCAAAACCTCTAAAAAGGAAAAAAAAAACAGAGATACAATGGACAGTGGATTCCTGTATATACACTTTACCTTGAAATGAAGCTTCCACTGTGCTGTATTGTGTCCAAAACAAGTTAAAATCCAGTAACACCGCTCAATGGTGGATGAAGCTTCAATGTGATTGCCGATTTCAGTCCTTCTTAGCTTCAAACGGAGTAAAATAAACCCTAGAGTCGAGAGACCTTTCGAAGTTCAAATCGAGCTGTAACCGAGAGAGAGTTAGAGACGGATTGAGAGACTAAAAAAGATATGCGCAGGATCAGAGAGAGAGATGCACAGGATCAGAGAGAGAGATGCGCAGGACCAGAGAGAGAGAGAGAGAGATAAACCTGTAGGCTTCGCCGAAGGGAGTCTGGTCATTCTCCGTGCGGCGCCGAGATGAGAGTTGAGAGCTGAGAGCTGAGAGAGGGAAATGTTTGGGTTGAGCGGAAAATTTTTGTGGACTTAATTAGGGCTTTGTTTTTTTGGGGTTCTCTTCAATTATCCCTGGGATTTTTAAAAATTGTAGAGAATAAGTGTGGGGAATACCCTTTTTTGTTGTAGTGAAGGGAATGAAAAAACCTAGTTTGATTTAGGAAGGAGTGACTTTTCATTTTTGTACCATGTGCAATGCATGTAGGGATGGCCTAACTTGGACCCAGTGTATTTTTTATGCCAATCTGATAAGGCGGGGGAAGAACTAGGGTGGCCCTTTAGAACCCCTTGGCTAAGACCGTCCTTGGATTTGTACCAATTTGGATTCACGGTAGATGGGCCAGGAGCGATCATAGGCCTAAGACTTACTGTCGTGCGAATCCAGCCGACCACAGTTGATATTCTCGACGACTTCTTAAAAGATAAAATGATTTCAAATTTCAGCCATCGAAGTAACCCGGAAAGGACCAACAAAGGGTCCCAACATGACCGACTAGTTCCATTTTGGGACTGCAGATAATCTGAATGATTTAATGCCCCTAGATTCCTAATTAAACCTGAGTTTGAACTTTTCTGCTAAATGCAATAAGTATTATTTGATGTTTAACTATTTTTGTATTGGTTTTCGTTTTTTTTTTATTTTTCTTCTCAACGAAAATAATAGAAAAATGATAAACCAAAACAAAAAAAAATTCTAGCAAGGGAGTTTGGGAGATTTTTTCCCAAACAAATTTTTGAAACATTTTTACTTTTTTCCCAAATAACTTCATCTCTTTATAAAAAGTGTTTCGGAAACACTTTTTTCTCAAACAAGTTTCTGAAACACTTATATTAAACAACGTCTCAGAATTTTGTTTATAAAAATTATTTTAGAAACACTCAAAACGAACACACCCTAAGTTTCCAGCACATGATCTTTTCACTAGTGGTATGTGAAATGCCTCCCGGATATACTCGGTTATTTACTTTGTTGACACACTCATGTAATCTTTTTATATGATTCTCGCCTCAAAAGAATGGACTCTCAAGATTAAAATTTCAAAAACTCGAGTCATTTATTTTATAGGTCCCAGTGTTTAACTCATCTATGCACAAAATTAGGTCAATCATACAACAATTAATAGCTATCAAAAAAATTTACATTTGCTTTGAGAGAAGTGAATGGGTCATTGATGGATTCCCGTGCGCTGATGAGATTAACTTTGGTATGGATTCTCGGTTCCATTTGTTTCTCTGTATCTCTTAGTTATTTTTTCGATCCCTTTTATTGCTCCTCCTTGTTCTTTTGTTACTGTTCTGTTTTCTTTTCTCGATCTATCTCCTATCAGTGGTTACCGGTTGATTTTTTGTTAGGATTACTGGCTTTCGGCCTAACGCCGAGGTATCGTATTGGTGGTGGTTATCTTCGTTGTGGTCTCTCTCCGCGGTCACTGTTGGGCGATTGCGGGCTCTTGCCTAACGGCTTGGGCGAGCAATCAAGGTAGGCTGGGATTTCGATTGACGGTCCGTCACGCCATGGGGTTGTCGATGGTGGCTTGGACCTAGTGCATTTTTTATGCGAATATGATAAGGGGAGGAGGAACTAGGGTGGCCCTTAGAACCCTTGGCCAAGTGTCGGTAAGATCGTCATTGAATTTGGTCCAATTTGGATTCAGAGTAGATGGGCCAAGAGTGATTATGAGCTGAAGACTTATTGTCATGTAAATCTAGCCGACCGCAGTTGATATTCTCAACGACTTCTTAAAAAGAAAATGGTTTCAAATTTCAATAATCGTACCAACAAAGGGTCCCAACATGACCGACTAGTCCCATTTTGGGACTGCAGATAATCTGAATGCTTTAATGCAACTAGATTCCTAATTAAACCTGAGTTTGAACTTTTCTGCTAAATGCAATAAGTATTATTTGATGTTTAACTGTTTTGGTATTGGTTTTTTTTTTTTTTTTTGTATTTTTCTGCTCAAGAAGAATAATCGAAAAATTATAAAAATATAAACCAAAACAAACAAAAAAAAGGGGCGATTAAGTTTCCAGCACATGATCTTTTTACTAGTGGTATGTGAAATGCCTCACCAATATCGGAAATATATACTTGGTCATTTACTTCGTCGACACACAATTTTGGATTCTCTCATGTAATCTTCTTATATGATTCTCGTCTCAAAAGAATGGACTCTCACGATCAAAGTTTCAAAAACTCGAGTCATTTATTTCATAGGTCTCAGTGTTTATGTCATGTATGCATAAAATTAGGTCAATCATACAACAATAGCTATCAAAAGAATTTACATTTCCTTTGAGAGAAGTGAATGGGTCATTGATGGGTTCCCGAGCACTGACAAGATCAACTTTTGTGATGTCTCGTCCCACATCAAAAGCCTACATGGGTGATCCTGGGTATATAAGGAACCATGTAAACTACTACTAACAACTTGAGCTTAAGCATTTTGGGCCACTTGGTTGGGCTTCAACAAGTTGTTGGTCAGTGGTTTACATGGGGCGTTACAACTTTGGTATGAATTCTCTGTTTTATTTTTTTTTCTGTCTCTCCCAATTAATTTTTCGATCCCTTTTATTGCTCGTCCTTGTTCTTTTGCTACTGTTTCGTATTCTTTTATCGATCTATCTCCTATCAATGGTTACCGGTTGATTTTCTGTTGGGATTACCGGCTTTCGGCCTAACGCCGAGGTATTGTATTGGTGGTGGTGATCTTTCGTTGTGGTCTCTCTCCGCAGTCGCTATTGGGCGATAGCGGCTCTTTCCTAACGGCATGGGAGAGCATTCGATGTAGGCTTGGTTTCTATCGACGGTCCGTCCCACCATAGGGTTGCCGATGGTGGCTTGGTTGGTTTTGGGTGGTGGCTGCCAAAAGTTTGTTGGGCGACAATGGTGTTTGCTGTACAAGGATGAGTTAGCTTAGGTTTAGAATTTTCTTGGTTTGCGCTTAGCCCATTTTGCTTAGGCTTTGTCCTTTGTTTTTATGAGCTGCATTATTTTATTTAGGCATTTTGGCCCACATACGTGTGCTCTTATTGCTTTATCTGAGCATTTCAAACTCACACGTGTTTAGGACTTTGCCCTCGGTTGTAATTTCAACTTTTAGTTGGAATCCTTTTTCTCCTTCTTAATAAACAAATTGTAAAATGAAGGGTAGAATTTTAAAGGTCCATCTCAATTCTAACTATCTATTTCACACGTTAGAGGAATATAATCAGAGTAGGCACTTTACCTTTATCTTGGTAATCTTATCTTTTGCATTAGCGGCCTGAGTTGATTATCAAAATGAAATCATGTCGCCTCTCATAAAGATCTCGTTAGGTACTCATAACATGGGTCCTAATCTTAATTAGCTTCCTCACTGTTCCTCAGATAGCTGTAATAAAGACGAAGAGCGTAGAGTACATGTCATTTTCGCTCTCCTTTTCCCTACTGCTAAATGCTGGCTGTTGGTTTACTTTCGCTCTCATCCTCAGATATTTTTATGTCCTAGTAAGTTTATCTATTGCCGATATTCTTGACTATATATGTATATTCTCACTGCCGATAAACCCCAAAATCTATTACAGGGTTTGATAACAAAATTCTTCGTAGTGATGCTGGAATTTTCATGTTTTTGAACGTGCACGTTTTATTTTGTAGACATACCATGGTTGAAAACTGAAGAAGATTTAAAGTCTCCGTGGCGCCCAACTAGCTTGCAGACCATTATAGGAACAATTTTACTGAGTCCGTATGAGTTAGGACCATAATTTTCCAACTGAAAATAGATGTGGAAGACCATACCAAGGTTGTTGATGAATGATGATCATCCTTGATATTCAAATTCATTTTTTTGTCTAATTGATGCAATATACTAATGTATGTAATCACCTTTTTTTTTAATAGCCAAGGTATTCGGCCGACTTTGAGATTATTCCTAACCTAATTAATACCGAATCACACTGTCCACTTGCGGGGGTTCCATTTAAAGTCAGAGTTCTTTGCCTTGTATGAACTGATACTATAAGAATTGATACCACATGAAAAGTTTCGAACCTGAAACCTAGGAGACTAGCAGTGAGCATATAAGTCTCAAATCTTGATTACCAGGTCAACTCCTTGAGATTAATCACCGTTAGGGATGGTAACGGAGCGGTTATTACATAATTGTACCCGATCCCCAAATATTTTATCCAACTGGGATGTCCGCATTTTAGTAAAATAACGGATCTCTTATTTGGAGGGGACTAATAGTTTTAGTGTGTGTTTGTGTACAAGTATAAAACAACGTTGTTTTAATTTCGGTTCGATTTGGGGAACGGTTCGATTCGGCGAATAGTTCGGTTATTCATCTAAACCATAACCAAACCGAACCCGAATGGATATTTGTCCGTTTCTACCATACGCATACCCGTGGAGAAAAAACGATTACGGTTCAAAAAAAAATTAAGCGATTCGTTCTGAATAACCGATTGCTATCCCTAACACCATTCGTTTTTGTCATGAAAATAATTACAATGAGTACACCTTTTTCAATTTTAGTGAATTTCAATTTGATTACAAGTACTAAACTTGTGTTTGGATCTTAAATTTGTCTCCACAGAACAAATTTAAGTATTTATATCTAATAAATCGTGAACTCAGCCTATACTTACCTTAAAAAAAAAAAAAGCCTAACCAAACCGAACCACACGATACTAAATCGAGTCTTAAGTTCATGAATCTGTTTACTTCAATAAGCTATGTCGAGACTCTCGAGATCATCGTGTTCCGTAAATCTAAATCATTTTGAATTAAAAGTCATATCTAAAATAACTTTTGAATATTCCTATCACTCGTGCTAATATCATTACTTTTAACTACCAAGTCGTTCAATCCCCAATAGAAATATATGTTAAAAAGAGAAATCACAAACTACACATGTTCTTGTTGAATTTCAACTCTGTAGTCTAATTTCATGTGAGGTAGAACTTGAGAAACCAACTACGATCACGGACCTTTACGGAAAGAGCGCTGGTCAAACTACCTTTGCTTAGTAGTACTGATTATACTTTGAGTCTTCAAAAGTAAAATAAAGTTTGAAAAAGATGGTTACCTAAGCTAGTTAACTGCCAAAAAATGATCAGATATTGTAGATCCTCTCTCTGGTCCTCCATTATATTGTAGGGTCCAGCTCAAGGGCATTTTGGACCCTTTACAGAACTATTGGGACCGTTCAATTATTAGAGCTCATCGCGATATTAATCATGCTAAAAATCACTTTGATTGGGTCATTTGATATGGTCAGTGTTCTCGACGGGATCAAAAAAATAAGCAGATGAACCCATGAAAGATCTATAATGAGCTTGCAAACTTGAACCGGACCCTCCAGTCTATTTGAAGGACCGGAGAGGATTCAATCTCAACTAATTTCAACTGGGCACTAGGCAGGCACTCGAGACTTTGACATTCATATGCCACCCTGCAACCCCAAAAAGCAAAAGAAATGACAAGATACCAATACATGTAATGCTTCCTAAAGAACAAAAAGCATGATACAATCAAGGACAACAATAGCAAGCACAACAACATCATCATCCAATTAGTCAACACAGCATCATCCAATTCTGCAACAGCTTCACCCACCTCCCTCCACAACAGCGTCACCCACCACCAATCCTTCATCACCAAGCAACATCGCCAACCTTTCATCATCCACCAGCTTACCGACATACATTATCCTGGATTGGTTTTGCTATTCCCTGTAAGCCTATATCCATACCATAGACCATCAGATGGAGTCGACCACCTTATCATAAAGTGTCATACACTAATTAATCAGAGTCTACCAGAACAGAAAATAAACTCTAAGCTACTCAATCAACTCTGACTCTATCCCATATTAGGCTCAACAGTTCTTGTGAAAAAAGTTAAACATAATAACATAAGTCGAAACTCATATATAATGCAAGTTAAACCAAAAACCAAAGGAATTTAAGACATTTCATACTAACAATTAATTAGTTTTCAGTTCATATGAAAATATACATTTTGCAAATATTTTGTACAATCAATATGATATAGAGATTCACATGCAAATCATGAGACTTGCCACTCAGTGACAATCAATACATCATTTTCATACCCTAACCTTCTACGGATTTGAACCAAGGGAATCAAACAGATATCAAATTCATTGTTATGGCCTTTCAACGATGTTGCTCATTAAAATCATGAGGACTATTGTTTTTTTTATGGCCTTTCACCTACGGTTGTCTGCGTGGACTATGGAGGCCAGTTTATTTTACGGTCTTTCACTAACGACTGTTCATGGAGCCCATGGAAACTAGTAAAGGTAATCATCATAACGAGACACGATCATGCATATGGACCCCAACTCACTCGACTTTACCATGCTTATGATATAACATCAAACTAGAATTAGTATGCGACACTTGTCTCAAGGTATTCACTCAATAGCCAAAGCTTCTGGAAAATAGTCTCATGACGGTTCAAGTGATTTATGGAGTTTTAGAAAGTAGAATTTATAATTTGGTTGATAGATTACAATCCCTCTTGACCGGTTGACCAAGAACACTGGCCGAAATTATCGCGCTGTGAATTTCAAATCACAACGCTTCCTCCACGTGCCCCACATCCGTGAAAATCGGGGCTAACATCCTCATATCTTACAACTGCATCGCCCCCATGTCTTTTTAGATAGTTGCCCACAATGTAGGGAATATGACATATGCTCAGGCCATACCGAGCATCAAGCACTCGCTGACACGACTGTCAAAATATGTATAATATACTGCATATGTAGACTGTAGTTGATCAAAATTCTCATCAAATCACACTCACATCTTGTGTTCTAGTCGCCTTTGTATATCATAAACAATCTCCAATTGCCATTGCATATAACGTACGTGTACTTGAATACATATTAATCAATGGAAATTACAGAATGTTTGATGGTTTTGCTGCTAGTTTTTGAGGCTTGGTCCGTCCTTCCTGTTTTGCTGGTTCTAGTTGCTTAAATTCAAGTCTATTTGCATACAAGGAAGGAATAGGCTTTCAAAGCGTAACTGATCATTTAATCGTTGTACTTTTTTTTTTTTGACAATCAAGGTGTCCAGCCAGTTTTGAAATTATCATCAATTTAATACCAACTAATCTTTGGGAGATCAATCATACTGTCCACTTGCGAGGGTCCCACTTAAAGCCAGAGTTCTTGTCTTGTATGAACTGTTCCCATAAGAGTTAATAACATCTAAAAGATTCCAAATTTGAGATTTAGGAGGGTGCATACCTCTAAGTCCCAAATCTTGGGAAAAAAAAAAAACTTAATCTTGGGAAAAAAAAAAAAAAGACTTTCACATCTTGGTTGATTCCCAGTCTATCGATTTGATCATCGTATCATTTTGTCGTCTTATAAAACGTTTCATCTTATAAATTTATCAACTTATAAAATTTATCACCTTGTGAATTTTTCATATAAAGCTTGGTAACAAATTTATCACAGTGGTAGTTTCGCTATTATAAATATTTTTTGTTTGACAACTTCATTGTGCTATAACTTCAGTACTTAGCATGGATATATGATTGATTCGGAATTTTTTTTGCCCGGTTTTAGATTTGAAAAATTTATGATGCATAATTGATTTTCTGATAATTTAAATTAGTTTTTGTTTGATTTTCAAAATGTTCTTTCTAATTTTACTTCTAGTATGATGATATAAGTGTTTTGACATTGATGGCGCCGGAAATTGATTGAACTTCAAGATGAATTTCTGGTTCCTGCACACAAGTCCGATTACCGGAAATAGTTATCCGGTCGTGGATTCTCCAACGATCAAGTTAAAATGATGTCAAATAGCAGACAACTATATGCAGATTGATAGGTAGGAATAGTTGTCTACCCTCATTTTGTGATTAAAATAAGATATTAATATCTTTGGAATAAAAGGGATCCCAAGTAAATTCTTGCCGTTATAGGTGCCTTGATCACGTCGTGAGAGACTGTACACCCTGATTCAGCGCGTGCCATCTTTGGGATGCGGGGAATCAGAGGCGCTATTTCCCTTATCGCATGGGTGGTCTGAAGTAGGCACTCAACCTAGTTTATGCCCTTTGCTTTTGTGTTACCTGGAAAAAATCCGAGCAGAACTTAATTTGACCAATGGTGTGCATGATAGGTCAATCGGTCAAATAGTGCTCTGGGGAGTTGCTGATTGGTCGGTTAGAGCAGGGTTAGATTTGGACTCATTAGACATTAATAAGGGAAATTAAGGATTATTTAAAATTTATGAATCTCATAAAAAATAAAAGCTCTTGACAAGATTAATTCTTGATATTTTGTAAATGGAGATCCGGATGCCAACTGCCCCTAAAAACTGCAACGGGTAAAACTAACTATGTTTTAGATTACATTTAGAGGAACAAAATCCTTCCTATTACCTCAAACAGTCATGTTCTCTCCTTTTGAGCCCTTCCTGAATCCATTTCCATACTCGATTGATATCGTTCATTTATATAGCTTGTCGAGAACATTAATCACGTCAAAAATCAAGTTGATCAGATTTCAATTAATCTAATTTGGAAACGCATTTATATTGAAAAAGGGTTATACCACTAGATTGGAACACATTTACGTCAAAGGATATCCCATTAATATGATTTTTGACTTGATTGTTAGTCTAGACGAGCTCTAAAAAAGTGAACCGTTTAATCATTGAATTAGGTCTAAAAAACATCACAAAGAGATGAACAGGACCAACAAGTCGGGTAGTAGCTTTTGATTGCACCATGCATCATGTATACTAAGAATAATAGGTCTACTTAAGTTTAGTGGTCTATATTTCAGAGGGTTTGGCTTCTGTCAAGTTGGCCTTATAAGAGAGTACTCAAAGGACATTTAGAGAGTCTACAGCAAGTTCCTAATGACCTACTTATAGAAATAAACATGAAAAATTATTTGAATTAAATGAGATCCATATTAAATTATACGGATTCCTCGAGTTCATTTGAATTACCCGACTGAATCCATACCAATATATGTATTTCACTTAGTGGAATCGTCCATAAACATAAATTTCAAACGATACATAAGCTCGAAGGACTTTAAATATATATATCTTGACATCTAGCATTAGTGAAAAAAGTTTGCACCAGTGTGGGAATATCGCACTTTTTATCACATATAATGTGGACATGTGGACCGGGGTACAATTTCTCATGGGGTGTTTGGGAGCTTATTTTTTGGGTTTTCATTTTCGGTTTTTTGGCGTTTTGGATTATAGCCAAAAATAAATTTTGAATTTGGCAAAAAAAGTGCAGAATGTATTTTGCAAAAGTAGTAAAATGACAAAATGAAAATAAAAAATGCAAAAAAGAGTTTCAAATCTTATTTTGAGTTTTTGCTCATAAAGTCCAAAATGAAGAATGAGTTATGCAAATAATATGACTCTTAAACAATTAAAATCCAAAAACAGAAATGGAAAAATACAAAAAAAAACCTCCCAAATGCCACCAAAAGCCAAATCAAAGTTGTTTTGTATTCCCTCGAGCCCCACTTCTTTAAACTAGAACCAAGCTTCCAGCAGCAGACAAAGATGAGCCAAACCACATGATGCCATTCAAAAAGCATATGTTATCCGGTACACACAAGGCCATTATCGACTTACTACGTGTCGAATTCAGAGGGATGGTCCTTGATGTACAGTGTCGGTAGAGTTTAAATGCAGTACCGAACTTTTGTCCACCCTCGTCTTTCCCCCCTTCTCTCTCTCCACATTCATGATATATCTCTCCCTCTCTCATTCATTCATTCAACCCCACAACATATCCTCTCTCCTTCCATGGCTAGCTTGAGCTTCATTATTGGCATCATCGGTTAGTTTTTATTTTCCCACTAAAAAAAAACTCTTGGACTCTTGGAATTCTTTTTTATTTTTTGTAGATAGCTAGTATTTTTGTTTTTGTTGATGATATGTTTCGTATATCTGTTGCAGGCAATATAATATCTTTACTAGTTTTTGCTTCTCCCATGTAAGTTTGAGTTTGAGTTTGAGGTAACAAAAAATGGTGATTTGTCTTAATGTATATTCTTAGAAAAAAAAAAGGGCATAGTTCCAGTTGTTGGAAAATTGTTCGATCAATATTTTGTGCGTCAAAATAATATCGTTTTGACACACAACACGTCCTGATGTGAGCAATGTAAAGTAGGAACCGTAAGTCCCAAAAATAACATTAAACTGTCTTGTCCAGTTCATAAGGTTTTTTCACCAATTAGAAAACGTTGTACGTGTGGTATCAGAGGGACATTCAGGGAAGTGGTGAAGAAGAAATCAACAGAGAATTACACAGGGATTCCATACATAACTACTCTGCTGAGTACAAGTCTATGGACTTTCTATGGACTCCTCAAGCCAGGTGGTCTGCTTATTGTCACTGTCAATGGTGCCGGTGCTCTCTTACAATCCATTTATGTTACTCTCTTTCTCATCTATGCTCCAAGGGATACAAAGGTTACATTTACTCTCTCTCTCTCTCTCTCTCTCTCTCTCTCTCTCTCTCTCTCTCTCTCTCTGTGTGTGTGTGTATGTGTGTGTGTGTGTGTGTGTGTGTGTTGGGAAATTCACTTAATTACCTAGTCTTCAACCTGCCTTTAGTTGTTTTGTGAAATGGACTGTACAATTGGGCATTTATAGACCCAAATCGTGCCTTTCTTGGATGACTGGGGACTGCAGCCTGCAATCTAATCATTCGTGGATTCAAGTCGGCCCATTTTGATAAGTGGAATCGTTTATTTTATAAAAGAACATTAATCGCACTAATATCGATTAAGATCTAATTGGAACAATTTGAATTCGGCCATATGTATTACGATCTGGTATTAATAATCTCCAATCGCTAAGATTTATAATCAATCTTTGTTTTTGTCAAATATTTACTCCCTAACTTTTTGTTTTAAGAGTGAATAAAAATGACGAGTTAAGCTAATATTAATTGGTTATTAAATTTCAGGTTAAATCCATGAAGTTGGTGGCAATATTGGACGTTGTTTTTCTTGGGTCGGTAATAGGGGTGGCTCTTGGGGCAACCAACGGAAGTTTTCGGCTTACCTTTGTCGGACTAATATGCGCAGCATTGACAGTAGGCATGTATGCATCACCTATAGCTTCCATGGTAATTCACTTCCAATCTCTTTTTGTTTTTCTCTAGCAAAATATAAATAAACCAAATTAAAAACAAAGAAAGGAAACCCACAATTATTGGATCTAATGCCCATTTATTAGCAGTTAAAATTATAAAAAAGATATAACGGATATAATAAAATGAGAAATTTATTATAGAAAGATGAATAGTTATAAATGATCTATTTTAGTATTTTTATAGGAAGGAAATATGGTTAACATGAGTACGCGGATGATATTTTCGTAATTAATAATACTATTTGCGGAAGGATATAGAAGAATGATAAGATATGAATAAAAAGAGGGATGTCCTGGCAAATAAAATTTCAACTCCGAATATCATATCCAGATTCCAAAGCCACTAACAAGCTCTGGATATGATAACCCTAATTGCCATATCTGAGGTCTAAATTTTATACCTCTCATTTGACTACTACAAAACATGGCCTATATATCAACTTTTGAAATTATTTTTAATTTTATAAATATGATGTTTCTCTTTTGTTTAAAAGCAAAATCTTTATCTAGCCCATCTTCTAGAACCCAAATTCATCTCAATTGAATAAAATAAAATAAATAAATTTCAGAGTAAAATATAGAATTTCACCTATGCTCGTGAATAGGGATGGCAATTTGGACCGAACTGATGGTTATCTGAACTGAACAGCTTAATTTTTCCCGAACCGTAACCATTTTTTTCCCGTGGGTATGGATATGGTAGGAACGAACGAGTTCCCGTTCGGGTTCGGTTCGGTTATGGTTAGAATAATAACCGAACTTTTACCAGAACCGAACTGAATCCAAACCGAAATTAAAAAGACATAGTTTTATATATCTATACACACACGCACACACACACACACACACATATATATATATATACATCTATTATTTTATAACCCTTTAGCCAACCCTAATTAGAAATGTAATTTTGAATTTGATATTGTGTAATTGACTGTGTTTTGGGTTATTTGTTTGAAATTGTAATGAATTTTTTTTAGGAATAGCAATAGGTGGTTTTGAAAATTTTAATAAGATATTTTTTTTTGCATATTTTTATATTTATTAGGATTTTTTTAATTTTGGTTATGGTTTGGTTCAATTCGGGTAATTAATAACCGAACTATTCGGTTGCCCGTTCGGTTCGGGTAATACCCGAACCCCATTTGGTTCGGTTATGGAGCACTCTCTCTTCCTCCATTCGGTTATCGGGACGAGTTCGGTTCGGATATACCATTCGGATATCGGGACAGTTATCCGGATAACCGCCCCGTTGCCATTCCTACTCGTGAAGTAATATTTGAACTTCACAAAACATGAATAACTTTTTTACCTCTCTTTTTACTGTAATTGTATTTTAAATTTTGGTTGGTGACAGATGACGGTTATAAAGCTAAAGAGTGTGGACTACATGCCATTTTCGCTCTCATTTTTCCTCTTCCTCAATGGTGGAGTTTGGTCTGTCTACGCTTTCCTTGTTAAGGACTATTACGTCGAAGTAAGTCCCTCTTCCATCCCCTTTTTATATAACGGCTTTATTTTTTCACATTCTATTTTGTACAAGTATATATTGAGGGTATTTTGGGAGCCAATTATTTTTCATATTCCAAATTCTAAACTGTATATATGAATTATAACCAAAATTTTAAAAAATCTTTGAATAATAATATGCAGAATATATTTTAAAAAGAATATGTGTGTGTGTGTAAATAAACAATAAAAACTCTTCCGAAAGTGATTTTAAGATTATACATTTTCTAATTGCCTTTTATCAATGAGTAATATTAGGAATACAAATGTTCTGAACACATTCAGACATAGATGTATTCGGAATTATTGAATACACGTGAAACCCTCAATAATTTATAAATTTTACGTGCATTCAACTATTCTGAATATATATATCCGAAACATTTGTGTTCTTAGACTTCGTCTTAATCAATCGGCCTATTAAATCCATGGGGCCTATCATCAGGTTCCAAATGCGATTGGGTTTGTAATGGGCTCGGCCCAGTTGATCCTCTACGCGATGTACAAGAACAAGTCACCCTCAACTAAACCAAAGGAGGAAAGGGAAGAAGGAGGAGGATCGGCCCACCTTAAAAAGGCCGTTGAAATGCAAGGCCTCGACGAAGACGACCCGAACAACAAGAATCACAGCCTTTACAAGGGAAGTAGCCTTCCGAAGCCGGCAGTTTCTCGGCAGCACAGCCTCAATAAAATCTCGAAGACACGTTCTCTCAACCCATATGAGTTACATTCTGGCCGAGACCATGGATACGATGTTGAGAGTGGAAGGTCTATGGTCCAATAGACCGATGTAGTTGGGACTTACCTTTTAGGCGTTTTATACATTAGGCCTTTGCGCAAGTATTTACTGTGAAAACAGGATATTTAGCAGAAAGTGAGTGTGTGTCACAATATGTGAAATTTACTAGTTTGATAAATTTCACATGAATTAATCATATTTCTAGTTCTCAAAGTTAATCAAAACGAGTTTTCATTTCCTAACAAAGGCTATCTAACATTTTAGTGTTATGTTGCAACCATTCATAATTCGTCCAAAGGGTCAAAACGAAAACAAATGTAAAAAGAAAGCAATTTTCTTCCTTCAAATGCCTTCCCTTTTCGCCTCCCTTCTCATAGTTTTGGATTCAAATACATTCTTACTCAAATTATTACTTGAATGAGGTAAAACTTAATTAACTTTAATTATGATTTAATGAATAAATAAACATATTTGTATCTCGACAAGGAAGTGCTTCTGCGAACGTGAATGTTGTCGAGACGGAAAATGTATTAGCCAACTTGAGAAAGATGATTAAAAACTGAGTAAAGGAAAAGTGTAATATTTGTTTATCTCGAGATGAGGTTAAATTAGATAATGATAAGGAATCCTAAGCTAATTCATTCCGTAATGAGGAATTTATGGTTGAATGAAACTCTAATTATAGAAGATAAGAATATGAAAAATTCGGATAGACTTATCTTTCTAGTGGCCAATAGGTGAGCACTTCTAATTTGTTTTTTTTTTTTTTTATGAGAAATTAAGAATAAGATTAAGATTGGAATTATTAAGGGAGAACCTCTATAAAAGTAATATACCATCTGGGTAAAGGGTATGCTAAAATTGTTATTATCAACATTATATTGGAAGTTTTCCTTTGATTCAAGTATTGACTTAATCATCGAAGTGTCTTCCCGTCGACTAGAGGCGGAGGTTTTTTGATTGTTTATTATCCTGTAGAAGTTAGGTTTGAAGAGAGATTGAGCAATATTGAGTCCTACCATAAGTTGAGAAATTAACTTTCGTGTTTAGAAAAAATACCCACTCATTGTGGAACAGTTATAACCTCATGACGAAAACACAAGAAAATCAGAACGAAGGGGCCAACGACTGTAACAAAGTTCAGATCCCCACTTGGGTCCTCGAGGAAAGGGAGAGGTCCACCACGGGACCTCCCCATGGAAGGGAGAGGATTTAGAACCCACAAGGATGACCGAAACTTAAGGTCCAAGCGAGACTTGATACTCGGGAGATACTACTAGGGAGCAAAAAAGAAGTAATTGATCTACGGTATTATATATCTCTCTCCCAACAAGAGAAAGAAATCTAAAGGGGGGGGGGGGGGGGGGGTCATAGATTGGGAATTTTCAATTCATTCCCATACTGTATGAGAAAATGAATCAAAACGATTGGCAGTCGTCACGAGCGATATAGGTTCGTGTAGAATTGGTTCGGTCGAGAACTTCAAGGCGTTTGAGTTGAACAAAATGGGTATAGTTTTGTGGCGGTTGGCTCAAATAGCCTTAGTTTTGAGCCACATAAATAGAAAAAGAAATTGATAAATTATATTTCAAACAAGAATATAGAGCCCAAAATTCTTGTATTTGAGCCAAACCCACCAATAAAAATTTAGAAATTATCCATCCTATAAATTCGATGCAGTTTAGTTCGATCGGTTATAACAAAAAAATAAGTAACACCTGAAATCGAATCGAAAATAAGTTGAAATTTAGATGATGGAGTGGAGCTGCATATTGAGAAAATTTTACTCAAATTTGGGTGTTCACATTTGGTTAAATAAGTTGAAATTTGGGTTCACGTTAGGGTAATGGGTATACTCGGTGCAACAATAAAATGACCTAATCAATCTTAACTTGAAGCTGTTAGAAAGTTGTTTGTGCAATGACTTGGATAGATTAAAGAATCGTCTTTGTGGTTGCTTGTCTTTTAACCCACAATAAAACTAGGTTTAATTACGTCGAGTTTAATTAACTTAAGAGTATACGTTCTTTCCCAGTCAAAAGTATATAAGTTTAACAAGTCAATTGCAAACTAAGCTAAAAAAAATCAACTTTTTGCATGGCCACTTTAATTTGGTTCACATATAAGGTTCAATCATAAGAAGTCCTTTTGTTATAAACAATTCCCCGATTTGCTAGTCATATAATAAAATGATACTATTCCCAAAGGAAGACAAATAATGACACCCTTTTCAATAAGACCCAAACCAAATTAATTGTGGTGGGCCGGATTCGCATAACAGTGGGCCACGATCACTTTCGGTCCATTTATGTTGGGCATGAGTCGGGCTACCCCCAAGAATGGCTTCACTAACACTTGGCCGAGGGGCTCGAAAGGCCCCTAGCGTGTTTCAGTTTGTGCTGAAGGCACAACAGGTTATGTTTGGCCGAACCCTCACATGGTTAGCGTTTGCCTTCAAGGGAAGATTTGTTCAAGTCCTGACTTCCGACCGTGCTGTCGAGGACTCTACGTTCGGCACTGCCACGTGGAAAGTATTCCCCATGTTGCGGACAGTTGCATGGATGGACGTGGGGGATGCAGTTACTAGATATACAAATGTTCCCGTTCGATTTGTACGGATGTGGGACACATGGAAAGAGTACTATAATTCTGGGACCACAACGCGACATTCTCGGCTGGAGTCTCAAGTAGGTTGTTGGGTTCCCACTCTATAAATACTCTAAGGCACTCTAACCTCAGGTACGTCCATTATTCACTCATACACTTTCAAGTTGCTTTTGCTCTCTTTCAAAAGCTAACTTGATCCTCAGAGTGTCCACTGGAGACCCAATTCCAGTGAGAGGTGCAACCCGTGGATCTCAAACTCTACATTTTGACGATCACAGTGGGAGAATCCACTTGACTTCTCACTTCACCCTTTATTCCTATCTTTCCAAATTCTTTTTCAAATCCAACTCCATGACAAAAACTCTTAATTGGAAAAATAACCATGTTGACCGCAGTTGACCTAGGAAGACAATTGTGGGTGTTGGGATGACTGACCCAACAGCCCTACAGGCTCCTCCTCTGGCCCCACTTGCAGAATTCTCGACCGAGCTCTAGGATCGAATGCACATTGAGTGTTTGGAGACTTAGTTGGCCGAAAAGGACCAGTTCCTCCAACTAGTCAAAAAGGAGGTAGCACAATTGAAGGTGGCAATCATGCTCCTTTATAATGGAGAAGCATCCCAAACCCGACACTAGAGGAGCGAACGAACTTGCTCGTCGGAGAAAAAAGAGCATTGGAAGCACCCACTTGGAATTTCTTGGGGACAATGGTGAGGCCGGACGTCATGTGGAGACAAAGAGCAAAGAGCAAGTCCGCTCTCCCCCTCTTGAGCGTCGTTTTGGCGATGAGCGCCCGACCTAGTGAGTTCCAGTCCACACGTGACTAGGAGCCCAGTCTGTTAGCAGTACCCACTCCTTTTCTTTCCAACCACAGCTTCGACCGTCACCCCCACTCATGAAACTTAGTTGGACAGAAGGAATAGCGGACACATGAATTGTTCCCCTCGTCATCGCCACCATGGGGAACGGTCCCCTCAGTACTATAGAGGTGAACACCTCAGGCACCAACTCGCCAACAAACGCAAGGGTTTGGTTGACAAGGTCTCACTACGATATCATACACGACCAACTCGTGGCCTTCCACATTCACTAGGGAGATCGATGGAGTTCGTTCTACTCCCGGCTTTAGCCCACCAAAATTTACCAAGCATGATTCCAAGACGGATGCTACCGTCATTTGGTGCACTTTAGGCAGATGATGTCACTCTATGTTACTGAAGACACACACGCAAGCTTTTCCCCTCTAACTTGGGAGAGCTCGGTCTCCTATGGTTTGACAAACTGACGATGAGGTCCATCCCCTCTTTCAAGGAACTCTCCCTTACCTTTCTAGCTCGATTTGTGACGAGCAATGGGCAAAAGAAGGAAGTTGACTGCCTCCTAGCTCTTAAGAAGTCGGCAAACGAATCCCTCCGCCAGTATGCTGCCCGATATTGGAAACTCTTCAATGAGATCCAGGGAGCTAGGCTTAGATCACTGAAGCCGACTGTTTAAAGATTTAATGCTAGCCAATCCTACTAACATGGACGACTTGATGAACCAGATAAACAAACATTGCCAACTAAAAGAGGCCCGTAGTGAACAAAGGCAAGCCGAACAAAACCATCCCCGCTAGGAAGATGGGATCAGGAATGGAAACAACAATGGTGGACGTCGGGGTGTTAATGTGGTGACGACCGGCCAGAAGAGGGGTCCTAGACCCCACGAATACACCGCCGCGAAGACAGGCTTCATAGTATCGACTTACGTCATCCTCCAAAAAATTCAGAACGAGCCGTACTTTGAAGGGTCGAGGTGGCACTTGGAGATCAAAGAAAACCCATCGATTTTCCCTACCGCTGCTCCTACCACAAGGAGAAATGGCACCTTACGACAAGGTGCCGAGCCTAGAAGGATTTTCTTGAGAGGCTGGCATTCAAAGGCCACCTCAAGGAGTATATAGACGAGAAGAAGACCAAGGCCGAACCTCGGCCAGAGCCTAAGAAAGAGAACAATATCAAGGTTCAGGTGATCAACGCAATCCACGGTATGATGGACCTAGGGTTCCCATCCACTTTGACTCCAAAATAGTTGAAGTGGAGTTCATGGTGGTCGACGTGCCAAGCCCCTACAACGCCATCGTCAACTAGGTGAAGCTGCATAAGTTGGGGACCGTGGCATCTACCTATCATCAAGTCATCCGTTACATGGGGACACACGGACAACAAGAGGTGTTAGGCGATCAGGTGGCTACCAAGAAGTGCTACAGCAATCAAGAGCAAGGCAAACCTGGAATAGGAGCATTAGGTGGAAGTGTCGAACGCTTCAGTACTCGAAGATGTTGGCATAATGGATATGGAGAAAGCAATGGAGGATCTGGTCTTCGTACCCTTCGGCTTGAAAAATGTCAGGGCTACGTATCAAAGGATGATCACCAAGATGTTTGGTGAATAGATTGGTGACATAATGGAAGCTTATGTCGATGACATGATCGTCAAGAGTCGGTAGGAAGCTGACCACCTGACCCACCTTTAGGAGATTTTCAACTTCTTGAATAAACACAAACTCCATGTCAATGCCAAAAAATATTTTCCTCTTGAAAATGCAGCTTGAGCGTCACCAATTACATTGTGCAGACTAGCTTGAGTCTCTTAGCTAGAACTTTGGACAACAGCATGTATACCCAACCTACCATGCTAATTGGTCTATAATCTAAACAAATAGAGTTGCTTCTGACTTAAGAATCAAAGCAAGAAAGGAGGCATAAAGGCCCTTGGCTAACCTGGCATTAGAATGGAATTGGGTAAAGAACTCCATACTGTCTCCTTTCATAAAGTGCCATGCTTTCTTGACATAAGAAAAGCTAAATCCAATTACATCTCACTTTTTGTAAAGTCTAAATAGTAACCATCCATAATTTCCTGGCATGATGAAAAGAAAAAATCCCATGTTGCCTTGTATCCTAATATATTTGTTATAGACTTTTCAAGATTCGACTTCTTCCAAAAAGAATCATGTTTTGTCTCTAATCTCCATGTTACTTATCTCGATGAGTGGATTATGCTTTGATGATCCAAGTGATATGGACACTTGAGTTAAAGAAAATCGATCATAAGTTAGATGCATAATTTAAAGGACATTCTAAATTCATTGGAAGATTAGAGATCAGAACATGCAATGCGCTTACAAATCAACTTTTCTTAAAATCTAATACTTTGTGGACATTATTTTGTAGGTTTTGTAAATATTTTTTTTTTACTATTATTTAAAATAAACAAAATAAAAAATCCACGTAGAAAACAAATGGACCTTAACGTGATTTGTAAGTATAGTAATAATGAAGAATAGTAACAAATGTAAATGCTTATTAATTTGGCCATAGTGCTAAATATGAATTAAAAGAAATAAAAAAAATCAAATATTTAAAGTGATAAAAATTAACACAACAACATAATTGAAAGAGACCAACTCTTTTTTTTTTAATATATATATATATTACAATTGAGCTGACAATGCGCTCCATAAAACCCGATCCTGTCCAGTCCAAGCAAAGACCAGAGAGAAAGTCATCTCCTGAACCCAGCCTTCAACTACCATTCTTTGAGATCAAAGAAAGAAAAAACTACCCGTCTTTCTTCCTCACAGAGGCATAAAGAGAGAGGGCACCGGTGGGAGAGAAGAGAGATTGGAGGAAACACAAACAAACATGGGTTTTCTACGCACACAGAAGTTCACAAATCTAACAATTACATTACTCATTCTTGCCTTATCATTGCCTGCAAATTCCGAAAACCCACCAACGGCGTACGATCTCCTTGAGGAATACGACTTCCCAATTGGAATATTACCCAAAGGGGTCACTGGATACGACTTGGACAAATCCACAGGCAAGTTCTCTGCGTATTTGAACGGTGCTTGCAGCTTTTCTCTCGAAGGTTCGTACCAATTGAGTTACAAATCCACGATCAATGGTTATTTATCTAAGGGAAAGCTTTCAAACTTGGAGGGTGTCAAAGTAAAGTTGTTTTGGATTTGGGTTGACATTGTGGAGGTCAGTCGGATCGGCGATGATCTCGAATTGTCGGTCGGGATTGCGTCGGCCGCATTTCCAATTGATAATTTTTGGGAGTGCCCTCAATGTGGGTGTGGATTGAAATGTGTTGATGGACTTGTAAGGAAGATAAGGTCAAACCCGTTGGGGGTTTCTTCTTTTTAAGTGTTTCATTGGGATTTTTAATTATTGGGTTGTCACATGATTCCTGTAGATATCGATGGGTATAGATTGCTATGAAAAATTTGTTTTCGTTTTATTTTTCTAATGCAATCTACGACTACTAACAGTTATCTCCATACTTTCTTAAATGCGATTGAGGAAGGTTTGATTGTTAATTTTGAGTAGTGTCGTCTATGTGGTTTTGGATTGAGATGTGGTGATGGAAAAGTAATCAATGCGAGGTCAAACCCATTTGGCTTTTCTTCTTTAGTCATTTCTGTTAATGGTTTACATTTTTTGGGGTGTTTTGTATCGTTGGCTGTTACTTGATTGCTGTTGTTTTGATTGGGTACAGATTCTCAAGATACATTGTTTTCTGTTTCTGGGTGACTTTTTTTTTTAATTTGGTTTGTTTTCTCTAAAGCTACTATTGGCATGGTGATTGAGGAAGCTTCGATGTGAATCCAAGTTCTAGCTGTGTGTATCGGTCTAGTTATTTTACCTTCTGGGGTGAATATGGAGCTGATAGGCATTGTCTTTGCAATTTAGAAGAGAACTTCTCTGTGGTTTGAATCCAAGTTCTAGCTGGGTGTATCAGTCTAGTTATTTTTAGTTGTCATTAGTTCATTTGGTTTCTGGTTTGTTCCCCATAGTTCTTGTTGCACAATGCACTCTTGCCACTCAACTAATATTACATTTGGTGGGAAGATGAATAGTTAATCAACTGAGTACTGTGGTTTGACTGTGTTTAGTTGTGAGTGAGTTTTTTAACGAAGTGGGATAAACTCAGGTTTAAGTACTGGGATTAACTACTGATTGTTATTTTGTTCCTATTCTAAGCTGAGTGCACCTTGTTGTTACTTTTTGTAAGGAAGATATTTGAAAGTTGTTAAACTGACAAGTAAATGTTTGAGAAAATGAAAGCCTCAAGAAACCTTGCTGGTCTGCGATCATGAGTCCATGACCTTTGATGTAGTTGGGGCTGATGTGGCCTAACATACAAATGTTTTTCTCATGTTTTCTCTTGTTTCATTAGGAAGTGAAATTTAGTGTTTGGAAGGGTTTTCTTGCTGTAGAATGACACATTTGCTAGTTTTTTTTTTTTAGAATACTAGGTATACATATTTACAATCTGGTAAATGAAACGTGGGTGTGTGCTTACAAGTTTTGCTGTCCTGGTTTATCTTTTAGAGCATTTTGAAGATACCGGGACATGCCACTCTGTTTATTTATTTTTCTTAATTTTCCACAATTGATGGTGTTTACACAAGGTTTCTTATGCCTGTACATGCATAATATAGGAGTATAAATCATAGTGCATAGTAAGTCGTACTACTAAATGTGCTTGCTAGGTGAGTGTCCAGCCAAAACAGTGTGGTGTGGCTAGCCGGAATTTATGGAACTGTTGCCACCAAGAATGTGTCCTCTGGCGTTGGGGACCCCATCCCCTTGTCAATGCATCCGACATAAGTACTCTATGTTTAGAAGAGTACATATCTCATACAATTTAGCAGGCTGCGGCAATCGATTCTAATTTCTATGAGTTTTTACTGCTTCCGTTACCTGCAATTTCAAAACCACTCATCCAAAGCTGTTATCGTAAAAATTTACTCTTGAGTCAGGAATGTTAAAAATGCTATTTTGAGGATTAGTTGGTAGTAAGTCCATTTTTCCCTCAAACATGCCAAACCAATAAGGTAAGGTTGCTTCGGTATGGCCTTGTGTCATGAGTTTGAATTGCGGAAACAGTCTTTTCGCCTGCGTGGTAAAGGCTACGAACATACGCCCTTTCCCCAGTCCCTGAAGTAACGGGAGTCTCATACACTGCCAGTATGCAGTTCAGTTGCAAGGATCATGAAGGCAACGGTAGGTTGTTGGCACTGTTTTTTTGTGGAATAATTAGCACGTTCCGGATTCCGGAATACTTTGGTGCGGTCTCCATTAAGTACGTGAACTAGGACCTGAACCTTATTTACAGAAAGCAGAGGTGAACAAAATCCAAATGCCAAGTATTTAGGAGCAATTCTTAAATCATGTTAAGTATGTAGGAACTAACCACATGACAATGGGGATTGGTTATGGATTAAGGTGATTAAGACGATCCCGTGATGCTGAAAGGCAATTGTTTTGAAGTTTAAACACTATGAGTTCTAAAACAGTTTTGGATTGTTAAGAAGCATTACGTCTGCAGCAACCACTCATTGGCTAAATTGGATGTGGAGGACAGAAAAACTTTAACTGAAACTGTGGCCCTATTCACAACTTTGCAGTTTACAAATCATTTCATGAACCCTTCATAGTCTTGATCAGGATTCTAATTGTAAAACTTTCTTATATCAATCAGTGTGCAGAAGCTTTCTTTAGGTATTATGAATGGAGAACACTTCTGATATACCTTGAGGACAAGTTGGTTTCTTGGTTTTCTAGCTACTGAATGAGTTTCTTTCTTGTGAGGGCCATTTGCTCAGTGATATTGTTGAAGTTTAGGTTTGGGTTTCAGTTTGCGTGAGGTTGTTTCCAACGTAGTGACATAACGAATGTGCAATTTTCTTGTTTCCCACTTGCATCATAATTTTTTTTTGAGTTCAAAAAGCTAGATCTCAACATATGAACTAATCGCAGATTATTCTTGCAGCGAGTTTAGGGCTTTTACTCATGTCAGCTGATGCTTTTCTTCACTAATTCCCGTAACTTGTAGTTTCATCTTTCAGTCACAGATGGATGGGGTTACCATGGAAATATATCGCATCTTCATTGATTGATCTAATATATCGCATCTTTGTAATTGTTGACCATGCAATTTTGCAGCTGAGATTACAGGTTTTAGTTGACAATCTTACTTGAATTATGCAGCGAGGTTCCAGTCTTGAACGGTTGAACCTTAGTAGCACGGGGTTGTGGATTTCAACATATAGAATTGCTGATTCTTATCTGAAACATAAATTGGATTCAATTTCTTTTGTGAATTAGCATCTCTCCTGTTTCAGGGACTGCACTTTTACATGCAATATTTTCTGAATGCTTATGAAGTTTGTAGACTTAGTTCAGTTCCATGGAAATATATGCATCTTCATTGATTGATCTAATATATCGCGTCTTTCTAATTATTGACTGTGCAATTGTGCAGCTGAGATTACAGGTTTTAGTTGACAATCTTACTTGAATTATGCATCCAAAATTTGAGTGGTCATGTGCCTAGCAGATGAGTGCTGAGGAGTACTAAGTAACTAAGCGCTAAAAAACTAAGTGTTGAGTTGAGCTAATCTAGACTCATCAATAGTATCTTTCGGTAGAATGGTTATAAGTACAAAAATAATCGTGTCCAATTGGCATTTAAGATTATCTCTTTGTAAAAGTAAAATTTATTTTGAACTTCAATTACGAGTTTGTATTCGATTACCTAAAGAACGCCTTTCTTTTACAAGTTGTTTGGGACTAAACATCTGTAACCTGCAAAGTTCTTGCAGCCTCTCTTTTTGTTGGTTCATGCCAACAGCTACAAATCTACAATAGGCATGTTGAGATTGTCAAAGTTTAGATTGTTTTTTCGAGTTCATACCAATAGGCAATTGCTTTCAATTATATGAGATCGGACACAAAGCTTTATGTGTTTGTGACTATTGCTAAGAAATACAAGCACGTCTATTGACTTGACGTATCACTGTTTGAGATGTGTCGCACAGTCCGGACATGCTCCTAACATGGGTTTGATGTGTCTAACTCTGTGACCAATTTTGTTATCAATTTCTTTTGTAACTAAACACGGAATCCTGTGTTGGAAATATGCTAGACATGTTGGAGACGTATTTGGGGCACATTAAATGTTGCGAAGTATTTTTCTAATTGTAGCAGATTGAAATTGCCATGACGCTTAGGTGTTAAATAATTAATTGGTATTGGCTTTTTTTTATATGAAGATTTTCTAATGTTGGTATAGTGTATCAACCCCTCATGGGATAGTAAAGTATATTTTAGATTTCTTTGTTAATTGAAAATATATCGTCTTATTTTTAAGTTAAACTCGTCTCTGATGTCTTTATGTCCTAATGGTTTGATAATTGTGTTTCAAGTGTCTATGCTGTTTGGTTTCCATCTTTTTTAAAGTATCACATGGGCTAGACATGCTTGTTAACATTGTGAATACCGCACCGCACGGGAGAATTTGAAGGTGCTTCCTGAAAACGGGCTTGGGCCATAACTTTACCCTAGTCCTACGAAAGGCCCAAGCCCGTCTTGGGTCTCTTCCTAATTGTTTGTCAATTTGGGCTGGCAATGGTTAACGTTCCCTTAATTTCAAGGAGACTAAACTAAAATTATTAAAACTTTTACAACCCATGCTTTAGAATTGGCGTAAGGTTTTTCATGTTCAATGACATAGAAGCTGGTAAGCATGTCCCATCACAATGTCGTGAAGCAGAAATCAGGTTTCAGGATCTGAAATTAAATTAGAATATATGCGTACAATTTCTCTCAAAACTCTCCAAACGTTTCTTTTGCCTCATCCTTGGCACACGACGGTAAAAGTAAAACTCTCCGACCCTCTGGCTAGGACTTGAAACTTTGTTGTGCGCCAAAACGAGCGCCCTCGCAAAAAAAAAAAAAAAAAAAAAAAACTGTCCAAACAACCGAGCAATGTTTAGACAATTTTTTGTTCACGACAGGGTCCCTCATTCCCCTTCGGCCATGACTACAATTCAGAGCCAGCCCTAAGCATAAGCCTAGAAAGCTACAACTTTGGGCCCCCCAAACAATTCTTAAAATAGGGGCCTCCAAACATTTGGGTCTATTTAGTTATATATATATATATATATATATATATATATATATATATATATATATATATTTTTTAATTTTAAGTTTGTCTTTATGTAAAATAAGCCCAATATTCTAAGGACCCAAACAAGTCCTGTGATAATATTGCAGTAATTAAGAAGTCAAGGCTTATTTAAAGCAAGTAGGGATGACATTTTGCTCCGATCCGACGGATATACGAACCGTAACCGATTTTTTTCCCCGAACCATAACCAAAATTTTCTCTATGGATGCGGTTATGGAGGAAGCAAGTCAATATCCGATCGGATACGGTTTGGATACGGTTATTGTTAAATATCCGAAAATAACCGAACGGATATCCGAACCGAATCGAAACCGAACCAAACCGAACATTACATATATATATATATATATATATGTATGTATATAATATGAAAAAACTAAAACTCTTAATATATAATATAATATATACATAATATAAAATCTTAACAAACCATTTTTTGTTAGTCCAGTAGCATAAGGCATAAGTAGCTAAGCCCAATAGCCCATTGGCCACTACCCGAATACCATTTCTATTATTTTATGCCCTAAGTTTTTAACTCTTAAGCCTTAATAGGTAAGTGGTAACCCTTATTTTATGAGTTTTATTTGTTGGTAAAATATGAATAAGAATTTATTTATTTTTAAATCGCATTCGGATCGGGTTGGGATGAAATCTGAGCGGATTCGAAAAAAATTACGGATATCCATTAGGTTCGGAGATTAACCGGTATCCATTGGATATGGTTACGGTGCACCAATTTTAATCTCCAACGGATATCGGAGCGGATATGGTTATCGGTTAACGTTCGGATATCGGATACAGATATCTTAATATCCGCTCCGATCCGCTCCATTGCCACTCCTAAAAGCAAGGTTCTCTACTCCTCTTTGTCTACATTCCAAAACTTTCTATTTTTAGAAATAGCCACGGTATTAAGAAAAATGAATATCGATAATGGTATGAAGAAAATTATAGTCTAAGAAGACTATTATTAATGGAAGTCTATTTGACTGTACATTTTTTTAGGTGTTTTCGGTTTGTTTGCAAAATCCACGAATTTTTTAATTTCTTAGAGTCCTAATTGAAGAGTTCGCTTTGGGCCCCCAAAATCTTAGGGTCAGCCGTGCTTCAAATCAAGAGTTATCCATGTAAACCAAAACCAAAACCAAAACGGGTTAGACTTGGAGGCAAAATAAGCAAACAAAAGATGGAAAACAAAAACAAGGATTTCGCTTCACATAGAAATTGGGATATAGTCCAAACACCAAGTGTCCAACTCCTTTGAGGATTGCATACATAAATATACGTACAACTGTACAAGTGAGTTACGTACAATCACCAAACTATATAATCGATAGGAATCCTATTTCTATTAGAACTAGGATTTATAAAAACCATCCTCCCTCTATATATATCACCCCTCCCCAACTCACTACCATATAGATTCATAGTTTTCCTCCAGTAGAGCGAACTTTCATTCCTCTACTGCTTCTCTCTTCTTCCTCGATCAATCATAATGGATGCGACTCGAGTGATTTTCTCCATCCTTCTGGTACTGAGCATGTCCTGTTTTCTTTTCCATCGTCCATGCAATGGTCATTTTTTCAAGATTTGTGGGTTTGATCAAATATATCAGTTGGGGGATTCAATTTCCGACACAGGAAATTTGATACGTGAAAGACCTATAGGGGCAGCCACTCCATTCTCTAGGCTTCCCTATGGTGAAACTTTTTTTCACAAGGCCACCGGTCGCTGCTCCAACGGTCAACTCATGATTGATTATATTGGTATGAATTTTTAACTTTTCAGTTTTTCCCTATATTTTTTATTTATTTACCTTGTCACGTTTTGTAGTGAAATATCGAACGAGTCTGTGTTAAGATACACTCCATGGAGAACATACAAATTTCACAGAGAGGAAGCCACATGAAAATTATTTTGACTTTGGACGAATTATGATAAAAAAAATTGATTTTGAAGGGGTTAAAATAAATTGATCAAGATTTTGATGGATCCAAAGCACTAAGTTTCATAATAAAAATTAAAATAGGAGTATATAAGAGTTTAAGGTATTCACGAAGAGCAGATAAATTGAAAACGACACACACACACACACACACACATATATACAGAGAGAGAGAGAGAGAGAGAATTAAGACAGGAAAATCTTAGAAAATAATTTTTTTTGGACGATGGAATTTAAAGCTTCCGTGTTGAATGGGAGTTTTTTTCCTTAAAAACTGATCAACAATTTGGAATATTCTTAAATTTCGTATTTTTTTTAAAGGAACAATGGGAGTTTTTTTTTTCTTTTTTTCTGCATGGCTTTAAATGTACCGTACTAATAATAAAAACAGTACGTTCATCGATGCGTGGAACAAATGTTACTTACGATTAACTTACTCGATTGAGTATTATTTTGCACGTTAATTATTGTTAAATTGACTTCCTCATGTAATTATAAAAGTATTTGAGATGGAATAAAACCAGAATTTACTTTTCCCAATACAATTATCCTTGACTCCCTACTTGAGGATTGTACTCCTTGCTTGGGGTTTACAATCCTGCTTTTGGTGATAAAACTTAGTAAAAGTTACTGAGTAGTACTATATGTAACGCCCCGAATTTCGGACACGTTAATAAAAAGAATAAAGTAACTAAAATACCATCCTTATATTGAAATACGAGTTTGGTACACGATAATCAAAATACATTTCAAAGAGACTGTTTACATCCAAAAAGACTTTAAAAGTAAAGTCAGAGTAGTCTAAACTAGTCTAAGTGATCCACGGCTCGATCACGTCTTCTGCGGGATAAACATCATATGGTGTATAGTCTGGTCCGGTTCCATCGTCGTCGATACCTGGTTATGAAATACCAGGGGCAGGAGGAAGTTGCACCATGAGTTTTGACACTCAGTAAGTTTCCTACCCTTAAGTTTCCCTTTTAATGTTTTAGAGCATTTAAATAATATGCAATGTGTAAACGTATAGAAGTAATCAAGGTTTGGTAACATCATGTAATAAAATAAGTGCGAAAAATAATAAATACAAAATTTAACCGAAATAGTATAATTGAAGTTACAACTAACACAGAGTATATCAATTCAAAATATTCAATGAGTACTCGACTTTAATCAAATATTTTAAAGCATGACCACGTCATATAATTCTATCAGTTGTTCCAAGAATGACCTCGTCATATATTTCGAATAGGCTTTTTTAAATCAATAAAGTCCAATATAGTGCTCCCGAACGATAACGATCCCGACCGCCCGACTAATCGATGCTTCCCAACCGCCCTGCGCCCCAACCGCCCTGCTCCCGATCATCATGTTCCCAATCAATACGCTCTCCCTAACATTATATCCTTTCACTACCGTGCCGGACAATATAAGTTTAAAGTTTATACTAGAAGACCGTTAAACTATAAATGGCACGATAGGACTAAATATAATTTCGGCTCAAGCGAAATTTGGCTAAACGCATGACACGGCTAAATTACAGTGCTTGGGTGATACAAAAGCTTGGGTCTATCACATCCTTTGGTTAAAGTCAAAGCTCGGCTCATGTCGCATCACGGCTACAAGACACGCATAATATTCTCATGGGGAACATAACCCACAACAACTAATCGTATATTATTATCAGTGTGTTTACGTTCGGGTATCCACGGGACACCCTGAGTATTAATAATCAATTATCGTCAAGTAATCAAAATAATAATCAGGATAATTTCATGCTGACCAATATTCAAACTATTAAATAGAAATTGCATAATAATAAGATAGTTGTGCAAATAAATAAAAAAAAATTAATAGTTGATCCTAAAAGTTTATTCTAAAATAATTTATGTAATTATAATATAAGAATAATAATATAATTTAAATTAAGTAAGCGTAAAAATTTTAAATAAGATTTACCCAATCTTATCCTTCTTTTAAAAAAAAAATATAATATAAAGATAGTAATATACTTAATTTTAAAAGATGTATATAAATTAAAATAGTTTTACCTAATACTATGAAATTTTAATACAAAAATATTAATGTAATTTATTTTAAAGTGTGGTTGTGAATTAATTAAAATTATACAATTTAGAGCTATGTTTATAAGATAGAATCTTAGTCTAAGGTTACAAAAAATAATAATAATAATAAAAATAATAATATTCATAGTGATTTAATTATAATGAATAAAAAAAACAATAAGTTTACTTATAATTAAATAAATTAGGGTAAATTTGTAATTTTAGCATTTTAAGGATAAAACTGTAATTTAATAAAATAAGGACTAATCTGTAATTTTATAAAATAATAGGATTGTAGTGTAATATAATAATTAATAATATTTTATATTTTAAACTTTGGGGTCAATTAGTAGTTTATAAAAATCTAATTTAAACTAATTAAATAACATATAATCAAAGGAGAAAAGTGTAATTTTCCCTTCTTCTTAAATTTTCCAACCGCTGTTCACTGTTCCATTTCCAGATTCTGTATTTTTTCCGGCGGAGCTCTGGCGAGGCTCCGAAACACCGCGGAACAAATCGAAAATACTCCGAAATATTAAAACGAAGACTCTAGAATAGGAATCTTATATTGGTTTGAAGTTTCGAGATGGTTTTGTCGAGTTTCGAACGCGTTTCGGCTTCCGGCGATTTTTGTAACACCTTCTTCTTCCTTTCTTCCTCCTTCTTTCTCCTCTTCTCCTTCCTTCTTCTTGCAGGTTCTGATGTGTCTAAAACGGAGTGAGGTGGGTTCCTATTTATAGGGGGAGGAGGAGAAACAATGGGTGGTGGAGATGGGTTGGAAGAAATCTAACGGAGGAGGAGGGTGTAGCCATAAAATGGCTGGGTTTCTTGCAGGTTGTAGGCTGGTGGTGATGGGAGGTGGATGGGAGAGGGAGTTGACAGGAGAGGGTGGTGGTGTTGGGGATAAGATTTGGGAAAGAATCATGGAGGGAGCTAGTTTACTAGCTCTCTGTTTTTCTTTCTTTTTCAAGCACCACACCAGCACACACACGCACACACGACACACACACACACACACACATATTATAATTAAAAAAATATTAGTTTAAATATATAATATCATTTTATTTCTTTCTTTTTTTAATTTTTTTTATAATAATAATCATCTATACATATACATATAAATATATTACATATCACATATACACATCAACATGTTCGTGTACGCAAACGCAACAAAAATTATAAGTGGAGTATAAAAAAAAATTTGCTCGAACTATTTATTTTACTCGATTAAAATTTTACGGGTCTTTACACTATATGTTGGTGAAATTTCACAGCAAAGGCAGCAAGAGTTCCGTTTCTCAATGCCTACAAAAATACTGATGCAGACTTCGGACAAGGGGTAAACTTTGCGGTTGCCGGGTCTACTGCATTATCGGTGGAGGATCTTGCCAAGGAAAACATTTTATCCCCAGTAACCACCAGCTCTCTTAGCATACAACTCGATTGGATGGCCACACATTTTAATTCTATTTGTGACAGTGGCAGAGGTTCATCTCTTGGTTATATGTACTGAATTTTGACTTGTATATTCTGAGCAATAATTTAAATTTATCCACTTGTGTTTCACAGATTGCGTACAGAAACTTAAACACTCATTGTTCATGGTTGGAGAGATAGGAGGTAATGATCTCAATTATGCATTGTTTCAAGGCAAAAGCATTGAGGAAGTAAAGAGCCTTGTGCCCAATATTGTCAAGGCCATAACAAATGCTGTCAGGGTGAGTTTTCATTCAGCTTTTCTTCGTTTGTGGCACTGCTTGAGTTCTAATTCTAATTGTCCAATATGGTGTCTGCAGAGGGTGATCGATTATGGGGCAGTTGGAGTGGTAGTACCTGGTAATTTTCCTATCGGTTGTCTCCCCATCTACCTAACTGGATTTAAGACCGATGACTCAACAGCTTATGATGCAAATAACTGTCTAAAAGACCTCAACGAGCTTTAGAATTTGGAGACAATTTACATTCAATGTTTTTATGTTTTGATTAATTTGATCCAGTTACTTTGAAATTATTTGAGATTGATATTTAGCCTTTTTTATGAATCCATTAAATTAATTTCACCTGTGAATGATTCGTGCATGGTTGGAACTATTGGAAAGATATTCAAGTCTAATTTTTGACCCAAGTAGTTTGCTTCAAATATGTTTTACGTATAATGTCTGGAGTTGCGTGTGTTTTGAGCTGCGAATATGTGGAGCCAGGTAAACTCAGAGACATTGAATTGTCTTGGTAGCTGCTTCTATTTTGGATTCTGTTTTCCGTATGTTTTTGGATATAGTGTTGTTGTTCGCTAGGTGTTTGTGTAAAGGCCTAACTGACTTAGACAATGTACTTGCTCCTATTTTTGGTGTTGTGTATGAACAAGGAGTTGTTAACTTCAATTTCCTCAGGTTTCATCACATTGGGTTATTTTTACTACTTTTGCTTGACTAAGGTCTGCCTCGCCAAGGTATGCGCTGTGCCTCCCCTTGTGTCTAGGCCCTGTAAAACCTTTGGTGCCTCCATGCTCCTATATATATTGCTTTTAATAACTATGTTGTTTGTCTCAATCTGTAGAATTCTCCATGCTTAAAATAATTTCCCGATAGTAGGAATTCATTACCTAAAGTAGCGATCGCTATCATTGCACCGGTTTTTTACCAGCCGTGCACGGATTGAGAAGCCACATTGCATATGTAGACAGCAACCAACACACACAAACACACATTTTCAACTCAGAACAGACTAAAAAGACATAGAAGGAAATCTTTTCAGCCTGATAATGAAAGAACAGAGATCTCAAATGTCACATGTCATAAGGAGGAGTAGGGCTTCCGGGTCCATTTCCAATTTGCTTTCTCATAGACTTCTGGTATAGGCTAAAACCGGTAAGCCTCTCTCCCTCCTACCCCAAACAATTAACCAACAATTTTCTCTCTCAATGGTTAAAAAAATTCTACGATCAACTCAACTAAGTATTACAGTTGTCCGGAAAAGATTGTTCTACAAAATAAGAAAATAAAATGCTTATTTTTCATAACGAATATTTAGTGTTTTGGTAAGAGAAGCTAGTGTTTTTCTCTTCACGTAAGGAAAAATCACCAACTGTAAGGGCATGCATGATGCATCATCAAAAGTGCAGTAGACACAAGTTAAAAAATAGACTTCATCAAATAATATGGTGTTGACAATATTACAATACCAATTCAAATGAAGTCCCACCTTATTCAGGATTCTTTTTCTCCTTTGCATTGCTTGCAATATGGTAAAAAAAAAATGTGGACTAAATTAATTATTTTTCGTCAAAGACAATCATCAATGTTAGATATTTAGTAATTTTTGTACGATTTTTTTGTCAACGATAGGCTAAAATCTGCAAGTGGATTTTCTCTAAGATTTGGCCGCAAATGAGTCTTCAATTAGCTCCTCCCAAAATCAACAACCCTGTTTGTAAGCCTCTTAGCCCATGAGATTGAATTGCTAATTCGATGAGTCCATTACATGTGTGTTTGGTTTGCAAAATTGGGTTGGGATTATGAAGCTCAACAGATTACAAGTGCGGGGATTAAAGGGGATTCGTAAAGACCTAGTGGAGGTGTTCTTGGAAGTAAAATCGAAAATAAATTCGTAGACCATAACTATTAAATTTAAGACTTGAAAAAAAATGGAGTCACAAAATCAACTTTTATAAGTGGTCAATCAAAAAACACAATAAGAAATTGAGGGACAAAATTGAAAACTACGATTTTTAGTCTCATCCTTCGTCTTACAAACAAACATATGTCATAGACTATTAGTCCAATCCCGAGTCCTAAACAAACATGATTCTGGATTTCAGACGTGATATTAATAATCCATTGGTATTACAAATATCCTATCGTAATCTCACCACCCTATGAATCCCATGATTTTGAAATCTTTTATCAAACGGGCCAAAGGCTCTTGAGAAATTTAAGCCAATCTGAAAACTTAAGACTTTTTTTTTTGATGATTAAAACTTAGACTTTTGATCCAAGCAATATCTCACATTTTCAACAATCTTCATCTTAGCGAGAAGTCTTAAACCAAAGTAGCAAATAGATGGAACTCGGTAATAAAAAAAGAATACAAAGGACTATCTATCGGGCTAGACCAATGAGAACCAAAATAGTAATAACAAGTGAAAATAGATAGACAGACACTCTTCAAATAAGCAAAAATGTAGCAGAACTGAACTCAATTGAGCTAAACTATGGATATCAATGCGCTTAAAAAAGGATACAAGAAGACAGGTTACCAAAACAATCCAAACAGAAGACTCAACATTCTGAAGTTTCGAGCCAGCTTTCAAAAATAAATTCGAACCAAGTATGATTTGCTATCAACAATCAAAAAATTTCCAAGATAAATGCAGGAGTCACAAATGGGCCTACTTAAAATTCATTCTGCTTTGACACCAAAATGCCATTTTGACATAACATTGTTGTGTTCAATTACAAGAATTATCACATTCTAAACGGGCCGCGACAACATTAGGTTCGATAATAAACAAAAGAAAATGTGACAAATGAGATGCACCAATATCTCCAAAGCTATTACTAATCGTTCGAATGCCTAGGCACCTAAGAGTACTTAAACCAGTTTTAGATGGACTAGGGTCCAAATCTCGATAATGACATTTATCAACAAATCAGCAACGTCCTTTTCTAAATCAACATCTTTGATGTCAATGTTGGCTACTCAAGCCACAATTATACTCCCTTTAGGGGCCGATTGGATGGAAAATTATTTTTAGGGGAATAAGTTATTGAGGGGATCAACTAAGAGGGGGTATTATTTTTAGAGGGATGATGACCCATATTGATGTGATGTTTATGGAGGGGTATGAAAAAATAGATGATTTGAATGAGGGATTAAATAAGAGGATATATATTTTTTGACTTGGTTTGGAGGGTTTACGAAATGGGGTGGATAAGGAAAAAAACTATCAAATGACTATTTTGCCCTTGTGTAATATTAAACTTGATTATGTATTAAATAAAGTATATAAATTCATTAATTAAGAAATTCATTAATGTATTATATTTAATAAAAAATATTATTTAAAAAAATGAATGACTAACAGAAATATCAATCAATTAAAAATTAATAATAACAAAATGCCCTTCTTAGAGGCAACGTATGCAAAATATCTAGACCACATTCTTAACCATGGTACCCACCGGAGTAAATCAATAAATATTTTATCATAATTCAACAACCCTTTATCAAAATATTCCGAGCTAATGGTTAATCCCAAAATAATTTTTTAAGTAAATGATAAATTTTTTGTATTTTTTTGAGAATAAAATTCGAAAAGCACGATCGAAAGGGATTCGAATGAATAGTGTCGGTTACTTTTTTCTCAAAAGTTGGGCCCATTAGGATATGTGATGAATGTGAATATTTTTAAACAATTTAAGAGATTTTTAACTTTGTTTTATCAATTCAAAAAAAAAGAGAAAAAAAGTTATTAAAACTTTTACAACCCATAAGAGTTGGCGTACATTTTTTAGGTGTCCTTAGGATTTTCATGTTCAATGCAATAGAAGCTGGCATACCATGACAATTAGACACTACAAGAAAAAACACAATTCCTGACTACATGTTTAGTCGCCAATAGTCCACTATTTAGTCGCCAAAAGTATTTGCCGACTAAAAAATTTAGTCGCCATTTTAGTCACCGAATCAAGGTTGGGAAAAGTTTTTGCCGACTAAATACGGTTTGGTCGCCAAAAACATAGCTTTTGCCGACTAAACAGTTTAGTCGCCGAATGTCATGACCTTTGCCGACTAACCTGTTTTGTCGCCAAAAGTCATGACTTTTGCTGACTAAACTGTTTTGTCGCTGAAACTTCTAACTTTTGCCGACTAAATATTTTAGTCGCCAATTATAACATCCACGGGGCGCTGACATAAGCAAAAAATTCCACATACATTGCCACATAGGACCTCTTACATCTACGTGGCACTTACTGTACCAAAATCATGATAATATATGCCCTAACAATATGTCACTACCAAGATTCGAACTCACCACCTCTTCCATACTAACCAAACACCTATCCACTAGGCCACTTACACACTTATGTTTAGTAATGAAAATAAAAATATTTATTATATCAAATGAACTCACAAACTAAGTATACATATATATATTCGTATATACAAATAGTATATATATGAATATATCTATATAATCGTATACTATATATAATATATCTACAAATACAATATATGTATATTCGTATACTATATACGATATATGTATATATATGTATACATACAATATTCATATATTACATACTATAATGTATATTATATATACTCATATATTACTATATATAATGTATGTATATCTGTGTACATATATATAGTATACACGTATATATACATGTATGTGTATATATAACTGTATATTCATATACGGAGCATATATAATATATGTATATTCGTATATACAAATAGTATATATATGAATATATCTATATAATCGTATACTATATATAATATATCTACAAATACAATATATGTATCTTACATACTATATACGGTATATGTATATATATGTATACATACAATATTCATATATATATACTATAATGTACATTATATATATTCATATATTACTATATATAATGTATGTATATCTGTGTACATATATATAGTATACACGTATATATACATGTATGTGTATATATATTCATATACGGAGTATATATAATATATGTATATTCGTATATACAAATAGTATATATATGAATATATCTATATAATCGTATACTATATATAATATATCTACAAATACAATATATGTATATTACATACTATATACGGTATATGTATATATATGTATACATACAATATTCATATATATATATATATACTATAATGTACATTATATATATTCATATATTACTATATATAATGTATGTATATCTGTGTACATATATATAGTATACACGTATATATACATGTATGTGTATATATAACTGTATATTCATATACGGAGTATATATAATATATGTACATTCGAATACATACATACATATACGTATATCTGTGTGTGTGTATCTGTATATTCGTATACGAATATATGTACATATATGTAATATATATAACATATATATACATACATATATATATAATATATATAACACACACACATGTACATATACATACATACATATATATATACGTATATATAAATACAAATAGTATATGTATGTATATATATATGCGTACATATATTATATGTACAAATACAAAGAGTATATGTATGTATATATCTGTATAGTAGTATACTATATATAATGTATGTATATATACTCGTATACTATATATATAGTATATGTATATATAGGTTTATTCGTATACAATAATGCATGTGTATATATGTGTGTGTGTGTGTGTGTGTGTGTGTGTATTGTGTGTATATATATATAGTATTGTATATATATTTGTATATTCGTATCCATATATAATATATGTATATCTGTATAAATATATATAGTATACACATCTATATACATGTATGTGTGTATATATATCTGTATATTTGAATACAGAGTATATATAATATACATATATTCAAATACATACATACATATATATATTTGTATATTCGTATACGGATATATATATATATATATATATATATATATATATATATATATATATATATATATACAGCGTGTGATTAAATAAAAAAAAGTATGTTCGGACTAAAGTAAATCATGACTTTTGGCGACTAAATCTGTTTTAGTCGCCAAAAGATGGACATTTTCCGACAAAATAATATTTTAATAGGTGAAAGTCTCGAGTATTGGCGACAAAAACTTGAATTTTCCCGACTAAAGTCACTTTAGTCGCCAAAAGTCGTCACTTTTCCCGACTAAAGTCGCTTTTGTCGCCAAAAGTCATGACTTTTCCCGACTAAAATCTGATTAGTCGCGCAAAGTCATGACTTTTGGCGACAAAAGTGACTTTAGTCGGTAAAAGTCTGACTTTTCCCGACAAAATGAAGTTTAGTCGCCAAAAAGTCATATATTTCCCGACCAAATTAATTTTTGTCGACAAAGGTCCAACATTTTAGCGACTAAAAAATTTAGTCGCCAAATGCACTACTTTTGGCGACTAAATTTAGTTTTGTCGCTAAATTTAGTCGCGAAAAGTGTATTTTCTTGTAGTGAGAGGTAAAATTAAAAATCGGGGAATTGGACTGGACCCAAAAACTAGACTGGGTTGTCAATTTAAGGAATCCAATATTCGGTCCGGTCTGGTTCGATCCGGATTCAGTTTGAAGCCTTTGAAAAACCAAAGATTAGGTCCCATTGGGTGTTAAAATCGATCTGGACCAGTTGTATATATACTATATGTATTCTTTTTTTTGGACTTGACCCTAAGTTATGGTTGAATTTAAGTTGATGAGCTTGACCGGAATTGTTGATAGATTTAATAATGGCTCAAAATTGTGTTTTAATTTTGATAATTTTTTATTTTACTTTTGGGTTTGGCCCGAAATGTGGTCTAAAAAGCCAAATAGTTCAAACTAGACCGAACCAGCCTAAAACCAAATCGGAAATCAGGTTTCAGGATCTGAAATTAAATTGGAATATATGGATTGAATTTCTCTCAGGGCTCCAAACGTTTCTTTTGCCTCACCCTCTGGCCGTGGCTTCAAAACAATAGTTATCCACATAAACAAAAATCAAAACCAAAAAAGGAGTTAGGATATGGTCTGAACACAAAGTCCTTTTAGGATTGTATGTAACGCCCCACGTTTTTGTGGCACATTATAATAAAATACATTTAATAAAGCAGCGGAATAAAATTTTCTATTTAAAAACAAAGGCCCAATTCTCAAATACTTTATTAATTGTCGGTAAAAAAAAACAACCGACCCAAAATTTAACTAACTAAATAGTTTCGAAACTAATAATTTAAGTCTTAAATTATCATTAAATAAACATAACTAAAGGGACCTTCTAGGTTACACCATCAGACTGTTACTGGTACAGCCATGGTTCCGGTACATCCTTCTCATCCCACTCGGTCTCTTGAACTTCCGTGTCATTTTTTCCATCGACCTGTTCTTTAGAACCTGGTGTGAAATACCAGGGGCCAAGAAGTAGCTCCAAATGAGTGATTAACACTTAGTAGGAAAATTTAACCTTACCCCTAATTTACAAATAAACATACATGATAATAATTCTATACAGCATGCAAAGAACAATAATTCAACAAACGTGAAATATGCAATATTGTGCATAAAATGAATATGCAATGTCGTGCATAAAGCTTTCCGCATTGAGTATCTTTTAGTTATTATTATCTCCACTGGGGTCTCGCAATCCCCCATATCAAAAGTACAACCTCAGGGTCTCGCAATCTCCTTCATCGGTATCGAAGCATCGGAGTCTCGCAATCCTCCTTAGCCAAATTACAACCTCAAGGTCTCGCAATCCCTTTCATCGGTATCGCAGCATCGAGGTCTCGCAATCTCTCTCCGCCAATTTACAACCTCAGGGCCTCGCAATTCCCTTCATCGGTATCAAAACATCGGGGTCTCGCAATCCCCCATAATCCACCACAACTCCAAAATATTCTGATTATCACTCATTATCGCAACAATGAGATCATCTAACCCTGCCGTTCAATTAATCTTCCAATTTCTATGCATGCATGCACAATGATCATCCGTTATGCTCAACATGCAACAATAAAATATCATCATGCGATTTTAATTAAACATGCATCGAGCATAAATTAAAATCACTAAACTCATGCGATATCATCAACATCGATCAAATCTAAGTCATATACAACGTTCGTGGGCCCTAGCATACAAATCGGTCTCAACAAATAATAGTTCTTTAATTTATCAACTAAATTAAATTGAATCACGAATCGTCACGTATAATAAATTCTCTACTTGATTAATTCACATAATTAAATACACATAATTTCTTTAATAATTAATTATTAACAATTCGATTCATGTCCCCTACACAATCTTCGAACACAAACTAAATCTACTCATAAATCACATATATATGTAGGGCTTGGTCCGAAATTCCTACCTCGATCCGACGAATAAAGCACTATCAAAAACTCACGAAATCAACTACCGCACCGAGATCCAATTATTGCAACACTATATAAAAAAAATTAAAACCATTCATTAAATACAATATAAAGAAAAACAGTGTGTTATTATAATAATAAAAAAAAAGTTTAGGATAAGTGAATACTTAATTATAATACGTTTATATAAAAAAAAACAGAGTACTATATCTATATATATATATACATACATATATATATGTGTGTATACATATAAACGTATAAATAAAGTTCTATCATAAACAGTGGACTATTAGTATCAAAATAGTAGGATAATTACCTACTTAAAATATTATTCACATATAAACTGTTTAGGATCCTAGCCACTAACTAATAAAATAATAAGAAAATATACTAAATAGAGGGAAAGAGAGGCTGCCAAAACAGAGGTGGAAGGAAAATAGATGCGCGTCAGAGACACAAAAAAAAAACAGCCGAGAAAGGAAGAAACATACAGGAAACGGGGAGGGGAAAAAATATAGGAGAAAGGAAAAAAAATTCGTGAGCAAGAAATTAAAATTTTCTGAATCAATTTACGAGATATATGAAGAAGAGAAAAAAAAATACATAGCAGATTCTAAAACATACCAAAAATCTGAATGTTTCATAAAGTGATTTTTAGAGAAGGCAATGGTTGCTTAAATAGAAAATAAATTTCGGAGTCCTACTATGACTCAAATTACAAGAAATAGAGTAGCTATTGATTTAGATAAATATGAGTAACAAACTTAATAAAATATAAAAAAATATGAATCGGATAATACTCCCAATGGTTCAACGAATCTAGACAAAAATAGAAACAAAGGGATAATTACAAATCAACTTCAAATTAAGATGATAAACTTTCAAAAATTTAAAATCCAACAAATTTAGCACGGGAAACTTTCATTAGGACTAGGATTTATAATAACCCCATCCTCCCTCTATATATATCACCCCTCCCCAACTCACTACAACACAGATTCATAGTATTCCTTCAGCACGGGAAACTTTCATTCCTCTATTGCTTCTCTCTTCCTCCATCAATAATAATGGCGGCGACTCGAGTGATGTTCTCTATCCTTCTGATACTGAGCATGTCCTCTTCCCTTTTCCATCGTTCATGCAATGGTCATCTTTTCAAGATCTGTGGGTTTGATCAAATATATCAGTTGGGGGATTCGATTTCTGACACAGGAAATTTGATACGTGAAAGACCTATGGGGGCAGCCACTCCCTTCTCTAGGCTTCCCTATGGTGAAACTTTTTTCCACAAGGCCACCGGTCGCTGCTCCAACGGTCTACTCATGATTGATTATATTGGTATGAATTTTTAACTTTTTATTTTTTTCCCTATATTTTTTATTTATTTACCTTGTCACGTTTTGTAGTAAAATATCGAACGAGTCGGTGGTAAGATACACTCCATGGAGAACATACGAATTTTCCAGAGAGGAAGCCACATGAAAATTTTTTTTGACTTTGGACGAATTATGATTAAAAAAATTGATTTTTAAGGGGTTAAAACAAATTGATCAAGATTTTGATGGATCCAAGGCACTAAGTTCCGTAATTAAAATTAAAATAGGAGTATATAAGAGATTAAGGCATTTAGGAAGAGCAGACAAATTTAAAATATATATATCTATATATATATAGAGAGAGAGAGAGAGAGAGAGAGAGAGAATTCGAATTAAGACAGAAAAATCTTAGAAAATAATTTTTTTTGGGCGACGGGATTTAAAGCTTCCGTGTTTTTTCTGTATGACTTTGAACTTACTAGATGGGAGTTTTTTTCCTTAAAAATTGATCAACAATTTGGAATATTCGTAAATTTCGTATTGTTTTTTGAAAGGAACAATGTGAGTTTTTTTTTATGCATGGCTTTAAATGTACCGCACAAGTAATAAAAACGGTACGTTCATCGGTACGAAATTGATAATTTTGCTTGGAACAGATGGTACTTACGATTAACTTACTCATTTGAGTATTATTTCGGACTTCCTCATGTAATTATAAGTGTATCTGAGATGGAATAAAATCTGAATTTACTTTTCCCAATACAATTATCCTTGTTTGTCTACTACCTGCTTGGTTTACAATCCTGCTTTTGGTGATAAAACTTAGTAAAAATAACCTATGATTTTCCTCTACTGACTAGTATATGTTGGTGAAATTTCACAGCAAAGGCAGCAGGAGTTTCATTTCTCAATGCCTACAAAAATACTGATGCAGACTTCGGACAAGGGGTGAACTTTGCAGTTGCTGGGTCTACTGCATTATCGGTGGAGGATCTTGCCAAGGAAAACATTTTATCCCCAGTAACCACCAGCTCTCTTAGCGTTCAACTCGATTGGTTGGAAACACATTTGAATTCTATTTGCGAGACTGGCAGAGGTTCGTCTCTTGTTTATATTGAACTTTTTTGACTTATATATTCTCAGCAATGATTTAAATATATCCACTTGTGTTTCACAGATTGCGTAGAGAAACTAAAAGACTCTCTGTTCATGGTTGGAGAGATAGGAGGTAATGATCTCAATTATGCATTGTTTCAAGGCAAAAGCATTGAGGAAGTAAAGAGACTTGTGCCCAATATTGTCAAGGCCATAACAAATGCCGTCAGGGTGAGTTTCCATTCCGCTTTTCTTCATTCGTGGCATTGTAAAACTCCTTGAGTTCTAATTCTAATCATCTGATATGGTCTCCACAGAGGGTGATCGATTATGGGGCAGTTAGAGTGGTAGTACCTGGTAATTTTCCTATTGGTTGTCTCCCCATCTACTTGACCGGATTTAAGACCAACGACTCAACAGCTTATGATGCAAATAACTGTCTAAAAGACCTCAACGAGCTTTCAAAATACCACAATGACAAACTGCAACACGCAATTGCAAAGTTAAATAAAGAGTTCAAGAATGTGGTCATCACATATGGAGATTACTATAAGGCATTCGAGTGGCTTTTGAAGAATGCCGGCTATTTTGGTGAGTACCGTAGAAGAAAAAGTTCATAATTGTAGAGTTTTTGTGAGTGAATATTAATTTTGACAAATTTTATTTTGATGTAGGATTTGATACGTCGACTACCCAACAAGCATGTTGTGGAACTGGAGGAGATTACAATTTTAGCATGACTCAAATGTGCGGCACTCCAAATGTTTCAGTGTGTCAGAGCCCCAACAAATTCATCAGCTGGGATGGAATCCATTTAACCCAAGAGGCATATAAGCGCATGTCTTCATGGCTCCTGCATGACATCTTTCCCAAGCTTCAATGTTCTTGGCTTTTTGGTTAATAAGTTAATTTTAGTATTTGGAGACAATTTACGTTCAATGTTTTTATGTTTTAATTAATTTGGTCAAGTTACTTTGAAATTATTTGAGATTGATATTTAGCCTTTTTATAATTTGATTAACTTTATTTCGTCTGTTAATTAATAACTAATTTTTGTTTCTATTTCGGTAATTTAAACTCTCATATATTAAAAATTTAGTAATTTTCCTGAGTGGAAAAACAATTCATCACAAAGTAGCAGTGAAGGGCTTTTTAAAATAAGAGTTGACAATGTGTTCAAGCAGAATTCACGAGGTTATAGGAACTGAAATTAAATTGGATTTATATATAAATATATATAGGCTCCATCTGGCCAAAATTATTCCAGGCTAGATTATCTGGCTTATTTTTTGTCTTTATTCAAATTTTTTTTGTATTTGTTATTTTTATGTCATTTTTTCGTGGATTATTGGTTCGTATCGACGAAAGAAATCTAAAAAGTATAAAATTATGTCCAAAAGTTAAAAAAAAGTCACTAAAGACGAAAATAATCCAACACGGACGTTGTTTTTGGCTTATTTTTTGTCTTTTCTGAACTTTTTTCAAATTTAGCCGGTGATTGATAACTTTTCTGAAAGCTCTTGTCGAGACGAACCAACAATCATCAAAAAATTGATGAAAAACAAAAAATTAAAAAAAAATTCAAATAAGGACAAAAAATTAAACAGTGAATAATCCAATAATTCAGCCAGGCCAAATGGACTCATATATGTATATATGTATGTACGTATGTGTGAGTGTTCAATTTCCGCGTAAACCAAACCCAAACCAATAACAAAAGCAAAACCGAAAAGGTTATTCTTGCAGCAAAATAAATAAAATAGAAAAAGGGGGAAAAAAACAAAGATTTGGCTTGACATAGGAATTAGGATATAGTCCAAACACCAAGTGTCCAACTCCTTTTACGATTGCATACCTAAATATACGTAATCGATAGGAATCCTACTTCCATTAGAACTAGGATTTATAATAACCCCATCCTCCCTCTATATATATCACCCCTCCCCAACTCACTACCATATAGATTCATAGTTTTCCTTCAGTAGAGCAAACTTTCATTCCTCTACTGCCTCTCTCTTCTTCCTCGGTCAATCATAATGGCTGCGACTCGAGTGATTTTTTCTACCCTTCTGGTACTGAGCATGTCCTGTTTCCTTTTCCATCGTCCATGCAATGGTCATTTTTTCAAGATTTGTGGGTTTGATCAAATATATCAGTTGGGAGATTCAATTTCTGACACAGGAAATTTGATACGTGAAAGACCTATAGGGGCAGCCACTCCATTCTCTAGGCTTCCCTATGGTGAAACTTTTTTTCACAAGGCCACCGGTCGCTGCTCCAATGGTCAACTCATGATTGATTATATTGGTATGAATTTTTAACTTTTTAGTTTTTTCCATATATTTTTTATTTATTTACCTTGTCACGTTTTGTAGTGAAATATCGAACGAGTCGGTGGTAAGATACACTCCATCGAAAACATACGAATTTTACAGAGAGGAAGCCACATGAAAATTATTTTGATTTTGGACGAATTATGATTAAAAAAATTGATTTTTAAGGGGTTAAAACAAATTGATCAAGATTTTGATGGATCCAAAGCACTAAGTTTCATAATAAAAATTAAAATAGGAGTATATAAGAGTTTAAGGTATTCACGAAGAGCAGACAAATTTAAAACGATATATATAGAGAGAGACAGAATTCGAATTAAGACAGGAAAATCTTAGAAAATAATTTTTTTTGGACGATGGGATTTAAAGCTTCCGGGTTTTTTCTGTATGACTTTGAACTTACTAGAATGGGAGTTTTTTTTTCTTAAAAACTAATCAACAATTTGGAATATTCCTAAAAATTTCGTATTGTTTTTTGAAAGGAACAATGGGATTTTTATTTTTATTTTTTTTCTGCATGGCTTTAAATGTCCCGTACTATTAATAAAAACGGTACGTTCATCGGTACAAAATTGATAACTTTGCTTGGAACATATGGTAATTACGATTAACTTACTCATTTGAGTATTATTTTGCACGTTAATTATTGTTAAATTGAGTTCCTCATGTAATTGTAAAACTATTTGAGATGGAATAAAATCTGAATTTACTTTTCCCAATACAATTATCGTTGTTCGTCTGCTCCCTGCTAATTGGTTTACAATCCTGCTTTTGGTGATAAAACTTAGTAAAAATTAGCTACTATTTTTCTCTACTGACTTGTACTATATGTTGATGAAATTTCACAGCAAAGGCAGCAGGAGTTTCGTTTCTCAATGCCTACAAAAATACTGATGCAAAATTTAGACTTTTGATGATTAATACTTAGACTTTTGATCCAAGCAATATCTCACATTTTCAACAATCTTCATCTTAGCGAGAAGTCTTAAACCAAAGTAGCAAATAGATGGAACTCGGTAATAAAAAAAGAATACAAAGGACTATCTATCGGGCTAGACCAATGAGAACCAAAATAGTAATAACAAGTGAAAATAGATAGACAGACACTCTTCAAATAAGCAAAAATGTAGCAGAACTGAACTCAATTGAGCTAAACTATGGATATCAATGCGCTTAAAAAAGGATACAAGAAGACAGGTTACCAAAACAATCCAAACAGAAGACTCAACATTCTGATGTTTCGAGCCAGCTTTCAAAAATAAATTCGAACCAAGTATGATTTGCTATCAACAATCAAAAAATTTCCAAGATAAATGCAGGAGTCACAAATGGGCCTACTTAAAATTCATTCTGCTTTGACACCAAAATGCCATTTTGACATAACATTGTTGTGTTCAATTACAAGAATTATCACATTCTAAACGGGCCGCGACAACATTAGGTTCGATAATAAACAAAAGAAAATGTGACAAATGAGACGCACCAATGTCTCCAAAGCTATTACTAATCGTTCGAATGCCTAGGCACCTAAGAGTACTTAAACCAGTTTTAGATGGACTAGGGTCCAAATCTCGATAATGACATTTATCAACAAATCAGCAACGTCCTTTTCTAAATCAACATCTTTGATGTCAATGGTGGCTACTCAAGCCACAATTATACTCCCTTTAGGGGCTGATTGGATGGAAAATTATTTTTAGGGGAATAAGTTATTGAGGGGATCAACTAAGAGGGGGTATTATTTTTAGAGGGATGATGACCCATATTGATGTGATGTTTATAGAGGGGTATGAAAAAATAGATGATTTGAATGAGGGATTAAATAAGAGGATAGACTTGGTTTGGAGGGTTTACGAAATGGGGTGGATAAGGAAAAAAATTGTCAAATGACTATTTTGCCCTTGTGTAATAATTAAACTTGATTATGTAAGATACACTCCATGAAGAGCATACAAATTTTACAGAGAGGAAGCCACATGAAAATTATTTTTGACTCTGGACGAATTATGATAAAAAAAAATTGATTTTGAAGGGGTTAAAATAAATTGGTCAAGATTTTGATGAATCCAAAGCACTAAGTTTCATAATAAAAATTAAAATAGGAGTATATAAGAGTTTAAGGTATTCACGAAGAGCAGATAAATTGAAAACGACACACACACACACACATATATATATATATACAGAGAGAGAGAGAGAGAGAGAGAATTAAGACAGGAAAATCTTAGAAAATAATTTTTTTTGGACGATGGAATTTAAAGCTTCCGTGTTGAATGGGAGTTTTTTTCCTTAAAAACTGATCAACAATTTGGAATATTCTTAAATTTCGTATTTTTTTTAAAGTAACAATGGGAGTTTTTTTTTCTTTTTTTCTGCATGGCTTTAAATGTACCGTACTAATAATAAAAACAGTACGTTCAGCGGTGCGTGGAACAAATGTTACTTACGATTAACTTACTCGGTTGAGTATTATTTTGCACGTTAATTATTGTTAAATTGACTTCCTCATGTAATTATAAAAGTATTTGAGATGGAATAAAATTAGAATTTACTTTTCCCAATACAATTATCCTTGACTCCCTACTTGAGGATTGTACTCCTTGCTTGGGGTTTACAATCCTGCTTTTGGTGATAAAACTTAGTAAAAGTTACTGAGTAGTACTATATGTTGGTGAAATTTCACAGCAAAGGCAGCAGGAGTTCCATTTCTTAATGCCTACAAAAATACTGATGCAGACTTCGGACAAGGGGTAAACTTTGCGGTTGCCGGGTCTACTGCATTATCGGTGGAGGATCTTGCCAAGGAAAACATTTTATCCCCAGTAACCACCAGCTCTCTTAGCGTACAACTCGATTGGATGGCCACACATTTTAATATTATTTGTGACAGTGGCAGAGGTTCATCTCTTGGTTATATGTACTGAATTTTGATTTGTATATTCTGAGCAATAATTCAAATTTATCCACTTGTGTTTCACAGATTGCGTACAGAAACTTAAACACTCATTGTTCATGGTTGGAGAGATAGGAGGTAATGATCTCAATTATGCATTGTTTCAAGGCAAAAGCATTGAGGAAGTAAAGAGCCTTGTGCCCAATATTGTCAAGGCCATAACAAATGCTGTCAGGGTGAGTTTTCATTCAGCTTTTCTTCGTTTGTGGCACTGCTTGAGTTCTAATTCTAATTGTCAGATATGGTGTCAGCAGAGGGTGATCGATTATGGGGCAGTTGGAGTGGTAGTACCTGGTAATTTTCCTATCGGTTGTCTCCCCATCTACCTAACTGGATTTAAGACCGATGACTCAACAGCTTATGATGCAAATAACTGTCTAAAAGACCTCAACGAGCTTTCGAAATACCACAATGACAAGCTGCAACACGCAATTGGAAAATTAAATAAAGAGTACAAGAATGTGGTCATCACATATGGAGATTACTATAAGGCATTCGAGTGGCTTTTGAAGAATGCCGATAATTTTGGTAAGTACCGTAGAAGAAAAAGTTCATAATTGTAGAGTTTTTGTGAGTGAATATTAATTTTGACAAACTTTATTTTGATGTAGGGTTTGATACGTCGACTACCCAACAAGCATGTTGTGGAACTGGAGGAGATTACAATTTTAGCATGACTCAAATGTGCGGCACTCCAAATGTTTCAGTGTGCCAGAGCCCCAACAAATTCATCAGCTGGGATGGAATCCATTTAACCCAAGAGGCATATAAGCGCATGTCTTCATGGCTCCTGCATGACATCTTTCCCAAGCTTCAATGTTGTTAGCTTTTTGGTTAACAAGTTAATTTTAGAATTTGGAGACAATTTACATTCAATGTTTTTATGTTTTGATTAATTTGATCCAGTTACTTTGAAAAATTTGAGATTGATATTTAGTCTTTTTTATGAATCCATTAAATTAATTTCACCTGTGAATGATTCGTGCATGGTTGGAACTATTGGAAAGATATTCAAGTCTAATTTTTTACCCAAGTAGTTTGCTTCAAATATGTTTTACGTATATTGTCTGGAGTTGCGTGTGTTTTGAGCTGCGAATATGTGGAGCCAGGTAAACTCAGAGACATTGAATTGTCTTGGCAGCTGCTTCTATTTTGGATTCTGTTTTCCGTATGTTTTTGGATATAGTGTTGTTGTTCGCTAGGTGTTTGTGTAAAGGCCTAACTGACTTATACAATGTACTTGCTCCTATTTTTGGTGTTGTGTATGAACAAGGAGTTGTTAACTTCAATTTCCTCAGGTTTCATCACATTGGGTTATTTTTACTACTTTTGCTTGACTAAGGTCTGCCTCGCCAAGGTATGCGTTGTGCCTCCCCTTGTGTCTAGGCCCTGTAAAACCTTTGGTGCCTCCATGCTCCTATATATATTGCTTTTAATAACTATGTTGTTTGTCTCAATCTTTAGAATTCCCCATGCTTAAAATAATTTCCCGATAGTAGGAATTCATTACCTAAAGTAGCGATCGCTATCATTGCACCGGTTTTTTACCAGCCGTGCGCGGATTGAGAAGCCCCATTGCATATGTAGACAGCAACCCCAAAACACACACAAACACACATTTTCAACTCGGAACAGACTAAAAAGACATAGAAGGAAATCTTTTCAGCCTGATAATGAAAGAACAGAGATCTCAAATGTCACATGTCATAAGGAGGAGTAGGGCTTCCGGGTCCATTTCCAATTTGGTTTCTCATAGACTTCTGGTATAGGCTAAAACCGGTAAGCCTCTCTCCCTCCTACCCCAAACAATTAACCAACAATTTTCTCTCGCAATGGTTAAAAAAATTCTACGATCAACTCAACTAAGTATTACAGTTGTCCGGAAAAGATTGTTCTAGAAAATAAGAAAATAAAATACTTATTTTTCATAACGAATATTTAGTGTTTTGGTAAGAGAAGGTAGTGTTTTTCTCTTCACGTAAGGAAAAATCACCAACTGTAAGGGCATGCATGATGCATCATCAAAAGTGCAGTAGACACAAGTTAAAAAATAGACTTCATCAAATAATATGGTGTTGACAATATTACAATACCAATTCAAATGAAGTCCCACCTTATTCAGGATTCTTTTTCTCCTTTGCATTGCTTGCAATATGGTAAAAAAAAAATGTGGACTAAATTAATTATTTTTCGTCAAAGACAATCATCAATGTTAGATATTTAGTAATTTTTGTACGATTTTTTTGTCAAGGATAGGCTAAAATCTGCAAGTGGATTTTCTCTAAGATTTGGCCGCAAATGAGTCTTCAATTAGCTCCTCCCAAAATCAACAACCCTGTTTGTAAGCCTCTTAGCCCATGAGATTGAATTGCTAATTCGATGAGTCCATTACATGTGTGTTTGGTTTGCAAAATTGGGTTGGGATTATGAAGCTCAACAGATTACAAGTGCGGGGATTAAAGGGGATTCGTAAAGACCTAGTGGAGGTGTTCTTGGAAGTAAAATCGAAAATAAATTCGTAGACCATAACTATTTAATTTAAGACTTGAAAAAAAATGGAGTCACAAAATCAACTTTTATAAGTGGTCAATCAAAAAACACAATAAGAAATTGAGGGACAAAATTGAAAACTACGATTTTTAGTCTCATCCTTCGTCTTACAAACAAACATATGTCATAGACTATTAGTCCAATCCCGAGTCCTAAACAAATATGATTTTGGATTTCAGACGTGATATTAATAATCCATTGGTATTACAAATATCCTATCGTAATCTCACCACCCTATGAATCCCATGATTTTGAAATCTTTTATCAAACGGGCCAAAGGCTCTTGAGAAATTTAAGCCAATCTGAAAACTTAAGACTTTTTTTTTTTTTGATGATTAAAACTTAGACTTTTGATCCAAGCAATATCTCACATTTTCAACAATCTTCATCTTAGCGAGAAGTCTTAAACCAAAGTAGCAAATAGATGGAACTCGGTAATAAAAAAAGAATACAAAGGACTATCTATCGGGCTAGACCAATGAGAACCAAAATAGTAATAACAAGTGAAAATAGATAGACAGACACTCTTCAAATAAGCAAAAATGTAGCAGAACTGAACTCAATTGAGCTAAACTATGGATATCAATGCGCTTAAAAAAGGATACAAGAAGACAGGTTACCAAAACAATCCAAACAGAAGACTCAACATTCTGATGTTTCGAGCCAGCTTTCAAAAATAAATTCGAACCAAGTATGATTTGCTATCAACAATCAAAAAATTTCCAAGATAAATGCAGGAGTCACAAATGGGCCTACTTAAAATTCATTCTGCTTTGACACCAAAATGCCATTTTGACATAACATTGTTGTGTTCAATTACAAGAATTATCACATTCTAAACGGGCCGCGACAACATTAGGTTCGATAATAAACAAAAGAAAATGTGACAAATGAGACGCACCAATGTCTCCAAAGCTATTACTAATCGTTCGAATGCCTAGGCACCTAAGAGTACTTAAACCAGTTTTAGATGGACTAGGGTCCAAATCTCGATAATGAAATTTATCAACAAATCAGCAACGTCCTTTTCTAAATCAACATCTTTGATGTCAATGGTGGCTACTCAAGCCACAATTATACTCCCTTTAGGGGCCGATTGGATGGAAAATTATTTTTAGGGAAATAAGTTATTGAGGGGATCAACTAAGAGGGGGTATTATTTTTAGAGGGATGATGACCCATATTGATATGATGTTTATAGAGGGGTATGAAAAAATAGATGATTTGAATGAGGGATTAAATAAGAGGATATATTTTTGACTTGGTTTGGAGGGTTTACGAAATGGGGTGGATAAGGAAAAAAACTGTCAAATAACTATTTTGCCCTTGTGTAATATTAAACTTGATTATGTATTAAATAAAGTACATAAATGTAAAACTCAATATATATAGTTAATTTTGGATAATTTGAAACATTAATTAATTAAGAAATTCATTAATGTATTATATTTAATAAAAAATATTATTTAAAAAAATGAATGACTAACAGAAATATCAATCAATTAAAAAATAATAATAACAAAATATAAATTAATAAATATTTTATCATAATTCAACAACCCTTTATCAAAATATTCCGAGCTAATGGTTAATCCCAAAATAATTTTTTAAGTAAATTGTAAATTTTTTGTATTTTTTTGAGAATAAAATTCAAAAAACACGATCGAAAGGGATTCGAATGAATAGTGTCGGTTACTTTTTTCTCAAAAGTTGGGCCCATTTGGATATGTGATGAATGTGAATATTTTTAAACAATTTAAGAGATTTTTAACTTTGTTTTATCAATTCAAAAAAAAAGAGAAAAAAGTTATTAGAACTTTTACAACCCAGAAGAGTTGGCGTACATTTTTTAGGTGTCCTTAGGATTTTCATGTTCAATGCAATAGAAGCTGGCATACCATGACAATTAGAGGTAAAATTAAAAATCGGGGAATTGGACTGGACCCAAAAACTGGACTGGGTTGTCAATTTAAGGAATCCAATATTCGGTCCGGTCTGATTCGATCCGGATTTAGTTTGAAGCCTTTGAAAAACCAAAGATTAGGTCTCATTGGGTGTTAAAATCGATCTGGACCAGTTGTATATATACTATTTGTATTCTTTTTTTTGGACTTGACCCTAAGTTATGGTTGAATTTAAGTTGATGAGCTTGACCAGAATTGTTGATAGATTTAATAATGGCTCAAAATTGTGTTTTAATTTTGATAATTTTTTATTTTACTTTTGGGTTTGGCCCGAAATGTGGTCTAAAAAGCCAAATAGTTCAAACTAGACCGAACCAGCCTAAAACCAAATCGGAAATCAGGTTTCAGGATCTGAAATTAAATTGGAATATATGGATTGAATTTCTCTCAGGGCTCCAAACGTTTCTTTTGCCTCACCCTCTGGCCGTGGCTTCAAAACAATAGTTATCCACATAAACAAAAATCAAAACCAAAAAAGGAGTTAGGATATGGTCCGAACACAAAGTCCTTTTAGGATTGTATGTAACGCCCCACGTTTTTGTGGCACATTATAATAAAATACATTTAATAAAGCAGCGGAATAAAATTTTCTATTTAAAAACAAAGGCCCAATTCTCAAATACTTTATTAATTGTCGGTAAAAAAAAATAACCGACCCAAAATTTAACTCACTAAATAGTTTCGAAACTAATAATTTAAGTCTTAAATTATCATTAAATAAACATAACTAAAGGGACCTTCTAGGTTACACTATCAGACTGTTATTGGTACAGTCATAGTTCCGGTACATCCTTCTCATCCCACTCCGTCTCTTGAACTTCCGTGTCATTTTTTCCATCGACCTGTTCTTCAGAACCTGGTGTGAAATACCAGGGGCCAAGAAGTAGCTCCAAATGAGTGATTAACACTCAGTAGGAAAATTTAACCTTACCCCTAATTTACAAATAAACATACATGATAATAATTCTATACAGCATGCAAAGAACAATAATTCAACAAACGTGAAATATGCAATATTGTGCATAAAATGAATATGCAATGTCGTGCATAAAGCTTTCCGCATTGAGTATCTTTTAGTTATTATTATCTCCACCAGGGTCTCGCAATCCCCCATATCAAAAGTACAACCTCAGGGTCTCGCAATCCCCTTCATCAGTATCGAAGCATCGGAGTCTCGCAATCCTCCTTAGCCAAATTACAACCTCAGGGTCTCGCAATCCCCTTCATCGGTATCGCAGCATCGAGGTCTCGCAATCCCTCTCTGCCAATTTACAACCTCAGGGCCTCGCAATTCCCTTCATCGGTATCAAAACATCGGGGTCTCGCAATCCCCCATAATCCACCACAACTCCAAAATATTCTGATTATCACTCATTATCGCAACAATGAGATCATCTAACCCTGCCGTTCAATTAATCTTCCAATTTCTATGCATGCATGCACAATGATCATCCGTTATGCTCAACATGCAACAATAAAATATCATCATGCGATTTTAATTAAACATGTATCGAGCATAAATTAAAATCACTAAACTCATGCGATATCATCAACATCGATTAAATCTAAGTCACATACAACGTTCGTGGGCCCTAGCATACAAATCGGTTTCAACAAATAATAGTTCTTTAATTTATCAACTAAATTAAATTGAATCACGAATCGTCACGTATAATAAATTCTCTACTTGATTAATTCACATAATTAAATACACATAATTTCTTTAATAATTAATTATTAACAATTCGATTCATGTCCCCTACACAATCTTCGAACACAAACTAAATCTACTCATAAATCACATATATATGTAGGGCTTGGTCCGAAATTCCTACCTCGATCCGACGAATAAAGCACTATCAAAAACTTACGAAATCAACCACCGCACCGAGATCCAATTATTGCAACACTATATAAAAAAAATTAAAACCATTCATTAAATACAATATAAAGAAAAATAGTGTGTTATTATATTAATAAAAAAAAGTTTAAGATAAGTGAATACTTAATTATAATACGTTTATATAAAAAAAACAGAGTACTATATCTATATATATATATACATACATATATATATGTGTGTGTACATATAAACGTATAAATAAAGTTCTATCATAAACAGTGGACTATTAGTATCAAAATAGTAGGATAATTACCTACTTAAAATATTATTCACATATAAACAGTTTAGGATCCTAGCCATTAACTAATAAAATAATAAGAAAATATACTAAATAGAGGGAAAGAGAGGCTGCGGCCAAAACAGAGGTGGAAGGAAAATAGATGCGCGTCAGAGACACAAAAAAAAAACAGCCGAGAAAGGAAGAAACATACAGGAAACGGGGAGGGGAAAAAAATATAGGAGAAAGGAAAAAAAATTCGTGAGCAAGAAATTAAAATTTTCTGAATCAATTTACGAGATATATGAAGAAGAGAAAAAAAAATACATTGCAGATTCTAAAACACACCAAAAATCTGAATGTTTCATAAAGTGATTTTTAGAGAAGGCAATGGTTGCTTAAATAGAAAATAAATTTCGGAGTCCTACTATGACTCAAATTACAAGAAATAGAGTAGCTATTGATTTAGATAAATATGAGTAACAAACTTAATAAAATATAAAAAAATATGAATCGGATAATACTCCCAATGGTTCAACGAATCTAGACAAAAATATAAACAAAGGGATAATTACAAATCAACTTCAAATTAAGATGATAAACTTTCAAAAATTTTAAATCCAACAAATTTAGCACGGGAAACTTTCATTAGGACTAGGATTTATAATAACCCCATCCTCCCTCTATATATATCACCCCTCCCCAACTCACTACAACACAGATTCATAGTATTCCTTCAGCACGGGAAACTTTCATTCCTCTATTGCTTCTCTCTTCCTCCATCAATAATAATGGCAGCGACTCGAGTGATGTTCTCTATCCTTCTGATACTGAGCATGTCCTCTTCCCTTTTCCATCGTTCATGCAATGGTCATCTTTTCAAGATCTGTGGGTTTGATCAAATATATCAGTTGGGGGATTCGATTTCTGACACAGGAAATTTGATACGTGAAAGACCTATGGGGGCAGCCACTCCCTTCTCTAGGCTTCCCTATGGTGAAACTTTTTTCCACAAGGCCACCGGTCGCTGCTCCAACGGTCTACTCATGATTGATTATATTGGTATGAATTTTTAACTTTTTATTTTTTTCCCTATATTTTTTATTTATTTACCTTGTCACGTTTTGTAGTAAAATATCGAACGAGTCGGTGGTAAGATACACTCCATGGAGAACATACGAATTTTCCAGAGAGGAAGCCACATGAAAATTTTTTTTGACTTTGGACGAATTATGATTAAAAAAATTGATTTTTAAGGGGTTAAAACAAATTGATCAAGATTTTGATGGAACCAAGGCACTAAGTTCCGTAATTAAAATTAAAATAGGAGTATATAAGAGATTAAGGCATTTAGGAAGAGCAGACAAATTTAAAATATATATATATCTATCTATATATATATATATATATATATATATATAGAGAGAGAGAGAGAGAGAGAGAGAGAGAATTCGAATTAAGACAGAAAAATCTTAGAAAATAATTTTTTTTGGGCGACGGGATTTAAAGCTTCCGTGTTTTTTCTGTATGACTTTGAACTTACTAGATGGGAGTTTTTTTCCTTAAAAATTGATCAACAATTTGGAATATTCGTAAATTTCGTATTGTTTTTTGAAAGGAACAATGTGAGTTTTTTTTTATGCATGGCTTTAAATGTACCGCACAAGTAATAAAAACGGTACGTTCATCGGTACGAAATTGATAATTTTGCTTGGAACAGATGGTACTTACGATTAACTTACTCATTTGAGTATTATTTCGGACTTCCTCATGTAATTATAAGTGTATCTGAGATGGAATAAAATCTGAATTTACTTTTCCCAATACAATTATCCTTGTTTGTGTACTACCTGCTTGGTTTACAATCCTGCTTTTGGTGATAAAACTTAGTAAAAATAACCTATGATTTTCCTCTACTGACTAGTATATGTTGGTGAAATTTCACAGCAAAGGCAGCAGGAGTTTCGTTTCTCAATGCCTACAAAAATACTGATGCAGACTTCGGACAAGGGGTGAACTTTGCAGTTGCTGGGTCTACTGCATTATCGGTGGAGGATCTTGCCAAGGAAAACATTTTATCCCCAGTAACCACCAGCTCTCTTAGCGTTCAACTCGATTGGTTGGAAACACATTTGAATTCTATTTGCGAGACTGGCAGAGGTTCGTCTCTTGTTTATATTGAACTTTTTTGACTTATATATTCTCAGCAATGATTTAAATATATCCACTTGTGTTTCACAGATTGCGTAGAGAAACTAAAAGACTCTCTGTTCATGGTTGGAGAGATAGGAGGTAATGATCTCAATTATGCATTGTTTCAAGGCAAAAGCATTGAGGAAGTAAAGAGACTTGTGCCCAATATTGTCAAGGCCATAACAAATGCCGTCAGGGTGAGTTTCCATTCAGCTTTTCTTCATTCGTGGCATTGTAAAACTCCTTGAGTTCTAATTCTAATCATCTGATATGGTCTCCACAGAGGGTGATCGATTATGGGGCAGTTAGAGTGGTAGTACCTGGTAATTTTCCTATTGGTTGTCTCCCCATCTACCTGACCGAATTTAAGACCAACGACTCAACAGCTTATGATGCAAATAACTGTCTAAAAGACCTCAACGAGCTTTCAAAATACCACAATGACAAACTGCAACACGCAATTGCAAAGTTAAATAAAGAGTTCAAGAATGTGGTCATCACATATGGAGATTACTATAAGGCATTCGAGTGGCTTTTGAAGAATGCCGGCTATTTTGGTGAGTACCGTAGAAGAAAAAGTTCATAATTGTAGAGTTTTTGTGAGTGAATATTAATTTTGACAAATTTTATTTTGATGTAGGATTTGATACGTCGACTACCCAACAAGCATGTTGTGGAACTGGAGGAGATTACAATTTTAGCATGACTCAAATGTGCGGCACTCCAGATGTTTCAGTGTGTCAGAGCCCCAACAAATTCATCAGCTGGGATGGAATCCATTTAACCCAAGAGGCATATAAGCGCATGTCTTCATGGCTTCTGCATGACATCTTTCCCAAGCTTCAATGTTCCTGGCTTTTTGGTTAATAAGTTAATTTTAGTATTTGGAGACAATTTACGTTCAATGTTTTTATGTTTTAATTAATTTGGTCAAGTTACTTTGAAATTATTTGAGATTGATATTTAGCCTTTTTATAATTTGATTAACTTTATTTCGTCTGTTAATTAATAACTAATTTTTGTTTCTCTTTCGGTAATTTAAACTCTCATATATTAAAAATTTAGTAATATTCCTGAGTGGAAAAACAATTCATCACAAAGTAGCAGTGAAGGGCTTTTTAAAATAAGAGTTGACAATGTGTTCAAGCAGAATTCACGAGGTTTTAGGAACTGAAATTAAATTGGATTTATACATAAATATATATAGGCTCCATCTGGCCAAAATTATTCCAGGCTAGATTATCTGGCTTATTTTTTGTCTTTATTCAAATTTTTTTTGTATTTGTTATTTTTATGTCATTTTTTCGTGGATTATTGGTTCGTATCGACGAAAGAAATCTAAAAAGTATAAAATTATGTCCAAAAGTTAAAAAAAAGTCACTAAAGACGAAAATAATCCAACACGGACGTTGTTTTTGGCTTATTTTTTGTTTTTTCTGAACTTTTTTCAAATTTAGCCGATGATTGATAACTTTTCTGAAAGCTCTTGTCGAGACGAACCAACAATCATCAAAAAATTGATGAAAAACAAAAAATTAAAAAAAAATTCAAATAAGGACAAAAAATTAAACAGTGAATAATCCAATAATTCAGCCAGGCCAAATGGACTCATATATGTATATATGTATGTACGTATGTGTGAGTGTTCAATTTCCGCGTAAACCAAACCCAAACCAATAACAAAAGCAAAACCGAAAAGGTTATTCTTGCAGCAAAATAAATAAAATAGAAAAAGGGGGAAAAAAACAAAGATTTGGCTTGACATAGGAATTAGGATATAGTCCAAACACCAAGTGTCCAACTCCTTTTACGATTGCATACCTAAATATACGTAATCGATAGGAATCCTACTTCCATTAGAACTAGGATTTATAATAACCCCATCCTCCCTCTATATATATCACCCCTCCCCAACTCACTACCATATAGATTCATAGTTTTCCTTCAGTAGAGCAAACTTTCATTCCTCTACTGCCTCTCTCTTCTTCCTCGGTCAATCATAATGGCTGCGACTCGAGTGATTTTTTCTACCCTTCTGGTACTGAGCATGTCCTGTTTCCTTTTCCATCGTCCATGCAATGGTCATTTTTTCAAGATTTGTGGGTTTGATCAAATATATCAGTTGGGAGATTCAATTTCCGACACAGGAAATTTGATACGTGAAAGACCTATAGGGGCAGCCACTCCATTCTCTAGGCTTCCCTATGGTGAAACTTTTTTCCACAAGGCCACCGGTCGCTGCTCCAACGGTCTAGTCATGATTGATTATATTGGTATGAATTTTTAACTTTTTATTTTTTCCCTATATTTTTTATTTATTTACCTTGTCACGTTTTGTAGTGAAATATCGAACGAGTCTGTGTTAAGATACACTCCATGAAGAACATACAAATTTTACAGAGAGGAAGCCACATGAAAATTATTTTTGACTCTGGACGAATTATGATAAAAAAAATTGATTTTGAAGGGGTTAAAATAAATTGGTCAAGATTTTGATGGATCCAAAGCACTAAGTTTCATAATAAAAATTAAAATAGGAGTATATAAGAGTTTAAGGTATTCACGAAGAGCAGATAAATTGAAAACGACACACACACACACATATATATATACAGAGAGAGAGAGAGAATTAAGACAGGAAAATCTTAGAAAATAATTTTTTTTGGACGATGGAATTTAAAGCTTCCGTGTTGAATGGGAGTTTTTTTCGTTAAAAACTGATCAACAATTTGGAATATTCTTAAATTTCGTATTTTTTTTAAAGGAACAATGGGAGTTTTTTTTTCTTTTTTTCTGCATGGCTTTAAATGTACCGTACTAATAATAAAAACAGTACGTTCATCGGTGCGTGGAACAAATGTTACTTACGATTAACTTACTCGGTTGAGTATTATTTTGCACGTTAATTATTGTTAAATTGACTTCCTCATGTAATTATAAAAGTATTTGAGATGGAATAAAATCAGAATTTACTTTTCCCAATACAATTATCCTTGACTCCCTACTTGAGGATTGTACTCCTTGCTTGGGGTTTACAATCCTGCTTTTGGTGATAAAACTTAGTAAAAGTTACTGAGTAGTACTATATGTTGGTGAAATTTCACAGCAAAGGCAGCAGGAGTTCCGTTTCTTAATGCCTACAAAAATACTGATGCAGACTTCAGACAAGGGGTAAACTTTGCGGTTGCCGGGTCTACTGCATTATCGGTGGAGGATCTTGCCAAGGAAAACATTTTATCCCCAGTAACCACCAGCTCTCTTAGCGTACAACTCGATTGGATGGCCACACATTTTAATTCTATTTGTGACAGTGGCAGAGGTTCATCTCTTGGTTATATGTACTGAATTTTGATTTGTATATTCTGAGCAATAATTTAAATTTATCCACTTGTGTTTCACAGATTGCGTACAGAAACTTAAACACTCATTGTTCATGGTTCGAGAGATAGGAGGTAAGGATCTCAATTATGCATTGTTTCAAGGCAAAAGCATTGAGGAAGTAAAGAGCCTTGTGCCCAATATTGTCAAGGCCATAACAAATGCTGTCAGGGTGAGTACAAATGCTGTCAGGGTGAGTTTTCATTCAGCTTTTCTTCGTTTGTGGCACTGCTTGAGTTCTAATTCTAATTGTCAGATATGGTGTCAGCAGAGGGTGATCGATTATGGGGCAGTTGGAGTGGTAGTACCTGGTAATTTTCCTATCGGTTGTCTCCCCATCTACCTAAGTGGATTTAAGACCGATGACTCAACAGCTTATGATGCAAATGACTGTCTAAAAGACCTCAACGAGCTTTCGAAATACCACAATGACAAGCTGCAACACGCAATTGGAAAATTAAATAAAGAGTACAAGAATGTGGTCATCACATATGGAGATTACTATAAGGCATTCGAGTGGCTTTTGAAGAATGCCGATAATTTTGGTAAGTACCGTAGAAGAAAAAGTTCATAATTGTAGAGTTTTTGTGAGTGAATATTAATTTTGACAAACTTTATTTTGATGTAGGGTTTGATACGTCGACTACCCAACAAGCATGTTGTGGAACTGGAGGAGATTACAATTTTAGCATGACTCAAATGTGCGGCACTCCAAATGTTTCAGTGTGCCAGAGCCCCAACAAATTCATCAGCTGGGATGGAATCCATTTAACCCAAGAGGCATATAAGCGCATGTCTTCATGGCTCCTGCATGACATCTTTCCCAAGCTTCAATGTTGTTAGCTTTTTGGTTAACAAGTTAATTTTAGAATTTGGAGACAATTTACATTCAATGTTTTTATGTTTTGATTAATTTGATCCAGTTACTTTGAAATTATTTGAGATTGATATTTAGCCTTTTTTATGAATCCATTAAATTAATTTCACCTGTGAATGATTCGTGCATGGTTGGAACTATTGGAAAGATATTCAAGTCTAATTTTTGACCCAAGTAGTTTGCTTCAAATATGTTTTACGTATAATGTCTGGAGTTGCGTGTGTTTTGAGCTGCGAATATGTGGAGCCAGGTAAACTCAGAGACATTGAATTGTCTTGGTAGCTGCTTCTATTTTGGATTCTGTTTTCCGTATGTTTTTGGATATAGTGTTGTTGTTCGCTAGGTGTTTGTGTAAAGGCCTAACTGACTTAGACAATGTACTTGCTCCTATTTTTGGTGTTGTGTATGAACAAGGAGTTGTTAACTTCAATTTCCTCAGGTTTCATCACATTGGGTTATTTTTACTACTTTTGCTTGACTAAGGTCTGCCTCGCCAAGGTATGCGCTGTGCCTCCCCTTGTGTCTAGGCCCTGTAAAACCTTTGGTGCCTCCATGCTCCTATATATATTGCTTTTAATAACTATGTTGTTTGTCTCAATCTGTAGAATTCTCCATGCTTAAAATAATTTCCCGATAGTAGGAATTCATTACCTAAAGTAGCGATCGCTATCATTGCACCGGTTTTTTACCAGCCGTGCGCGGATTGAGAAGCCACATTGCATATGTAGACAGCAACCCCAAAACACACACAAACACACATTTTCAACTCAGAACAGACTAAAAAGACATAGAAGGAAATCTTTTCAGCCTGATAATGAAAGAACAAAGATCTCAAATGTCACATGTCATAAGGAGGGGTAGGGCTTCCGGGTCCATTTCCAATTTGCTTTCTCATAGACTTCTGGTATAGGCTAAAACCGGTAAGCCTCTCTCCCTCCTACCCCAAACAATTAACCAACAATTTTCTCTCTCAATGGTTAAAAAAATTCTACGATCAACTCAACTAAGTATTACAGTTGTCCGGAAAAGATTGTTCTAGAAAATAAGAAAATAAAATGCTTATTTTTCATAACGAATATTTAGTGTTTTGGTAAGAGAAGGTAGTGTTTTTCTCTTCACGTAAGGAAAAATCACCAACTGTAAGGGCATGCATGATGCATCATCAAAAGTGCAGTAGACACAAGTTAAAAAATAGACTTCATCAAATAATATGGTGTTGACAATATTACAATACCAATTCAAATGAAGTCCCACCTTATTCAGGATTCTTTTTCTCCTTTGCATTGCTTGCAATATGGTAAAAAAAAAATGTGGACTAAATTAATTATTTTTCGTCAAAGACAATCATCAATGTTAGATATTTAGTAATTTTTGTATGATTTTTTTGTCAACGATAGGCTAAAATCTGCAAGTGGATTTTCTCTAAGATTTGGCTGCAAATGAGTCTTCAATTAGCTCCTCCCAAAATCAACAACCCTGTTTGTAAGCCTCTTAGCCCATGAGATTGAATTGCTAATTCGATGAGTCCATTACATGTGTGTTTGGTTTGCAAAATTGGGTTGGGATTATGAAGCTCAACAGATTGCAAGTGCGGGGATTAAAGGGGATTCGTAAAGACCTAGTGGAGGTGTTCTTGGAAGTAAAATCGAAAATAAATTCGTAGACCATAACTATTAAATTTAAGACTTGAAAAAAAATGGAGTCACAAAATCAACTTTTATAAGTGGTCAATCAAAAAACACAATAAGAAATTGAGGGACAAAATTGAAAACTACGATTTTTAGTCTCATCCTTCGTCTTACAAACAAACATATGTCATAGACTATTAGTCCAATCCCGAGTCCTAAACAAACATGATTCTGGATTTCAGACGTGATATTAATAATCCATTGGTATTACAAATATCCTATCGTAATCTCACCACCCTATGAATCCCATGATTTTGAAATCTTTTATCAAACGGGCCAAAGGCTCTTGAGAAATTTAAGCCAATCTGAAAACTTAAGACTTTTTTTTTTTTTTTTGATGATTAAAACTTAGACTTTTGATCCAAGCAATATCTCACATTTTCAACAATCTTCATCTTAGCGAGAAGTCTTAAACCAAAGTAGCAAATAGATGGAACTCGGTAATAAAAAAAGAATACAAAGGACTATCTATCGGGCTAGACCAATGAGAACCAAAATAGTAATAACAAGTGAAAATAGATAGACAGACACTCTTCAAATAAGCAAAAATGTAGCAGAACTGAACTCAATTGAGCTAAACTATGGATATCAATGCGCTTAAAAAAGGATACAAGAAGACAGGTTACCAAAACAATCCAAACAGAAGACTCAACATTCTGATGTTTCGAGCCAGCTTTCAAAAATAAATTCGAACCAAGTATGATTTGCTATCAACAATCAAAAAATTTCCAAGATAAATGCAGGAGTCACAAATGGGCCTACTTAAAATTCATTCTGCTTTGACACCAAAATGCCATTTTGACATAACATTGTTGTGTTCAATTACAAGAATTATCACATTCTAAACGGGCCGCGACAACATTAGGTTCGATAATAAACAAAAGAAAATGTGACAAATGAGACGCACCAATGTCTCCAAAGCTATTACTAATCGTTCGAATGCCTAGGCACCTAAGAGTACTTAAACCAGTTTTAGATGGACTAGGGTCCAAATCTCGATAATGACATTTATCAACAAATCAGCAACGTCCTTTTCTAAATCAACATCTTTGATGTCAATGGTGGCTACTCAAGCCACAATTATACTCCCTTTAGGGGCCGATTGGATGGAAAATTATTTTTACGGAAATAAGTTATTGAGGGGATCAACTAAGAGGGGGTATTATTTTTAGAGGGATGATGACCCATATTGATGTGATGTTTATAGAGGGGTATGAAAAAATAGATGATTTGAATGAGGGATTAAATAAGTGGATATATTTTTGACTTGGTTTGGAGGGTTTACGAAATGGGGTGGATAAGGAAAAAAACTGTCAAATAACTATTTTGCCCTTATGTAATATTAAACTTGATTATGTATTAAATAAAGTACATAAATGTAAAACTCAATATATATAATTAATTTTGGATAATTTGAAACATTAATTAATTAAGAAATTCATTAATGTATTATATTTAATAAAAAATATTATTTAAAAAAATGAATGACTAACAGAAATATCAATCAATTAAAAAATAATAATAACAAAATATAAATCAATAAATATTTTATCATAATTCAACAACCCTTTATCAAAATATTCCGAGCTAATGGTTAATCCCAAAATAATTTTTTAAGTAAATGATAAATTTTTTGTATTTTTTTGAGAATAAAATTCGAAAAGCACGATCGAAAGGGATTCGAATGAATAGTGTCGGTTACTTTTTTCTCAAAAGTTGGGCCCATTAGGATATGTGATGAATGTGAATATTTTTAAACAATTTAAGAGATTTTTAACTTTGTTTTATCAATTCAAAAAAAAAAAGAGAAAAATGGTTATTAAAACTTTTACAACCCATAAGAGTTGGCGTACATTTTTTAGGTGTCCTTAGGATTTTCATGTTCAATGCAATAGAAGCTGGCATACCATGACAATTAGAGGTAAAATTAAAAATCGGGGAATTGGACTGGACCCAAAAACTAGACTGGGTTGTCAATTTAAGGAATCCAATATTCGGTCCGGTCTGGTTCGATCCGGATTCAGTTTGAAGCCTTTGAAAAACCAAAGATTAGGTCCCATTGGGTGTTAAAATCGATCTGGACCAGTTGTATATATACTATATGTATTCTTTTTTTTGGACTTGACCCTAAGTTATGGTTGAATTTAAGTTGATGAGCTTGACCAGAATTGTTGATAGATTTAATAATGGCTCAAAATTGTGTTTTAATTTTGATAATTTTTTATTTTACTTTTGGGTTTGGCCCGAAATGTGGTCTAAAAAGCCAAATAGTTCAAACTAGACCGAACCAGCCTAAAACCAAATCGGAAATCAGGTTTCAGGATTTGAAATTAAATTGGAATATATGGATTGAATTTCTCTCAGGGCTCCAAACGTTTCTTTTGCCTCACCCTCTGGCCGTGGCTTCAAAACAATAGTTATCCACATAAACAAAAATCAAAACCAAAAAAGGAGTTAGGATATGGTCTGAACACAAAGTCCTTTTAGGATTGTATGTAACGCCCCACGTTTTTGTGGCACATTATAATAAAATACATTTAATAAAGCAGCGGAATAAAATTTTCTATTTAAAAACAAAGGCCCAATTCTCAAATACTTTATTAATTGTCGGTAAAAAAAAACAACCGACCCAAAATTTAACTAAGTAAATAGTTTCGAAACTAATAATTTAAGTCTTAAATTATCATTAAATAAACATAACTAAAGGGACCTTCTAGGTTACACCATTAGACTGTTACTGGTACAGCCATGGTTCCGGTACATCCTTCTCATCCCACTCGGTCTCTTGAACTTCCGTGTCATTTTTTCCATCGACCTGTTCTTTAGAACCTGGTGTGAAATACCAGGGGCCAAGAAGTAGCTCCAAATGAGTGATTAACACTTAGTAGGAAAATTTAACCTTACCCCTAATTTACAAATAAACATACATGATAATAATTCTATACAGCATGCAAAGAACAATAATTCAACAAACGTGAAATATGCAATATTGTGCATAAAATGAATATGCAATGTCGTGCATAAAGCTTTCCGCATTGAGTATCTTTTAGTTATTATTATCTCCACCGGGGTCTCGCAATCCCCCATATCAAAAGTACAACCTCAGGGTCTCGCAATCCCCTTCATCGGTATCGAAGCATCGGAGTCTCGCAATCCTCCTTAGCCAAATTACAACCTCAAGGTCTCGCAATCCCCTTCATCGGTATCGCAGCATCGAGGTCTCGCAATCCCTCTCCGCCAATTTACAACCTCAGGGCCTCGCAATTCCCTTCATCGGTATCAAAACATCGGGGTCTCGCAATCCCCCATAATCCACCACAACTCCAAAATATTCTGATTATCACTCATTATCGCAACAATGAGATCATCTAACCCTGCCGTTCAATTAATCTTCCAATTTCTATGCATGCATGCACAATGATCATCCGTTATGCTCAACATGCAACAATAAAATATCATCATGCGATTTTAATTAAACATGCATCGAGCATAAATTAAAATCACTAAACTCATGCGATATCATCAACATCGATCAAATCTAAGTCATATACAACGTTCGTGGGCCCTAGCATACAAATCGGTCTCAACAAATAATAGTTCTTTAATTTATCAACTAAATTAAATTGAATCACGAATCATCACGTATAATAAATTCTCTACTTGATTAATTCACATAATTAAATACACATAATTTCTTTAATAATTAATTATTAACAATTCGATTCATGTCCCCTACACAATCTTCGAACATAAACTAAATCTACTCATAAATCACATATATATGTAGGGCTTGGTCCGAAATTCCTACCTCGATCCGACGAATAAAGTACTATCAAAAACTCACGAAATCAACTACCGCACCGAGATCCAATTATTGCAACACTATATAAAAAAAATTAAAACCATTCATTAAATACAATATAAAGAAAAACAGTGTGTTATTATAATAATAATAAAAAAAGTTTAGGATAAGTGAATACTTAATTATAATACGTTTATATAAAAAAAAAACAGAGTACTATATCTATATATATATACATACATATATATATATGTGTGTATACATATAAACGTATAAATAAAGTTCTATCATAAACAGTGGACTATTAGTATCAAAATAGTAGGAAAATTACGTACTTAAAATATTATTCACATATAAACAGTTTAGGATCCTAGCCATTAACTAATAAAATAATAAGAAAATATACTAAATAGAGGGAACGAGAGGCTGCGGCCAAAACAGAGGTGGAAGGAAAATAGATGCGCGTCAGAGACACAAAAAAAAAACAGCCGAGAAAGGAAGAAACATACAGGAAACGGGGAGGGGAAAAAAATATAGGAGAAAGGAAAAAAAATTCGTGAGCAAAAAATTAAAATTTTCTGAATCAATTTACGAGATATATGAAGAAGAGAAAAAAAAATACATTGCAGATTCTAAAACACACCAAAAATCTGAATGTTTCATAAAGTGATTTTTAGAGAAGGCAATGGTTGCTTAAATAGAAAATAAATTTCGGAGTTCTACTATGACTCAAATTACAAGAAATAGAGTAGCTATTGATTTAGATAAATATGAGTAACAAACTTAATAAAATATAAAAAAATATGAATCGGATAATACTCCCAATGGTTCAACGAATCTAGACAAAAATAGAAACAAAGGGATAATTACAAATCAACTTCAAATTAAGATGATAAACTTTCAAAAATTTAAAATCCAACAAATTTAGCACGGGAAACTTTCATTAGGACTAGGATTTATAATAACCCCATCCTCCCTCTATATATATCACCCCTCCCCAACTCACTACAACACAGATTCATAGTATTCCTTCAGCACGGGAAACTTTCATTCCTCTATTGCTTCTCTCTTCCTCCATCAATAATAATGGCGGCGACTCGAGTGATGTTCTCTATCCTTCTGATACTGAGCATGTCCTCTTCCCTTTTCCATCGTTCATGCAATGGTCATCTTTTCAAGATCTGTGGGTTTGATCAAATATATCAGTTGGGGGATTCGATTTCTGACACAGGAAATTTGATACGTGAAAGACCTATGGGGGCAGCCACTCCCTTCTCTAGGCTTCCCTATGGTGAAACTTTTTTCCACAAGGCCACCGGTCGCTGCTCCAACGGTCTACTCATGATTGATTATATTGGTATGAATTTTTAACTTTTTATTTTTTTCCCTATATTTTTTATTTATTTACCTTGTCACGTTTTGTAGTGAAATATCGAACGAGTCGATGGTAAGATACACTCCATGGAGAACATACGAATTTTCCAGAGAGGAAGCCACATGAAAATTTTTTTTGACTTTGGACGAATTATGATTAAAAAAATTGATTTTTAAGGGGTTAAAACAAATTGATCAAGATTTTGATGGATCCAAGGCACTAAGTTCCGTAATTAAAATTAAAATAGGAGTATATAAGAGATTAAGGCATTTAGGAAGAGCAGACAAATTTAAAACGATATATATATATATATATATATATATATATATATATATATATATATATATATATAGAGAGAGAGAGAGAGAGAGAGAGAGAGAGAATTCGAATTAAGACAGAAAAATCTTAGAAAATAATTTTTTTTGGGCGACGGGATTTAAAGCTTCCGTGTTTTTTCTGTATGACTTTGAACTTACTAGATGGGAGTTTTTTTCCTTAAAAATTGATCAACAATTTGGAATATTCGTAAATTTCATATTGTTTTTTGAAAGGAACAATGTGAGTTTTTTTTATGCATGGCTTTAAATGTACCGCACAAGTAATAAAAACGGTACGTTCATCGGTACGAAATTGATAATTTTACTTGGAACAGATGGTACTTACGATTAACTTACTCATTTGAGTACTATTTCGGACTTCCTCATGTAATTATAAGTGTATCTGAGATGGAATAAAATCTGAATTTACTTTTCCCAATACAATTATCCTTGTTTGTCTACTACCTGCTTGGTTTACAATCCTGCTTTTGGTGATAAAACTTAGTAAAAATAACCTATGATTTTCCTCTACTGACTAGTATATGTTGGTGAAATTTCACAGCAAAGGCAGCAGGAGTTTCGTTTCTCAATGCCTACAAAAATACTGATGCAGACTTCGGACAAGGGGTGAACTTTGCAGTTGCTGGGTCTACTGCATTATCGGTGGAGGATCTTGCCAAGGAAAACATTTTATCCCCAGTAACCACCAGCTCTCTTAGCGTACAACTCGATTGGATGGCCACACATTTTAATTCTTTTTGTGACAGTGGCAGAGGTTCATCCCTTGGTTATATGTACTGAATTTTGATTTGTATATTCTGAGCAATAATTTAAATTTATCCACTTGTGTTTCACAGATTGCGTACAGAAACTTAAACACTCATTGTTCATGGTTGGAGAGATAGGAGGTAATGATCTCAATTATGCATTGTTTCAAGGCAAAAGCATTGAGGAAGTAAAGAGCCTTGTGCCCAATATTGTCAAGGCCATAACAAATGCTGTCAGGGTGAGTTTTCATTCAGCTTTTCCTCGTTTGTGGCACTGCTTGAGTTCTAATTCTAATTGTCAGATATGGTGTCAGCAGAGGGTGATCGATTATGGGGCAGTTGGAGTGGTAGTACCTGGTAATTTTCCTATCGGTTGTCTCCCCATCTACCTAACTGGATTTAAGACCGATGACTCAACAGCTTATGATGCAAATAACTGTCTAAAAGACCTCAACGAGCTTTCGAAATACCACAATGACAAGCTGCAACACGCAATTGGAAAATTAAATAAAGAGTACAAGAATGTGGTCATCACATATGGAGATTACTATAAGGCATTCGAGTGGCTTTTGAAGAATGCCGATAATTTTGGTAAGTACCGTAGAAGAAAAAGTTCATAATTGTAGAGTTTTTGTGAGTGAATATTAATTTTGACAAACTTTATTTTGATGTAGGTTTTGATACGTCGACTACCCAACAAGCATGTTGTGGAACTGGAGGAGATTACAATTTTAGCATGACTCAAATGTGCGGCACTCCAAATGTTTCAGTGTGCCAGAGCCCCAACAAATTCATCAGCTGGGATGGAATCCATTTAACCCAAGAGGCATATAAGCGCATGTCTTCATGGCTCCTGCATGACATCTTTCCCAAGCTTCAATGTTGTTAGCTTTTTGGTTAACAAGTTAATTTTAGAATTTGGAGACAATTTACATTCAATGTTTTTATGTTTTGATTAATTTCATCCAGTTACTTTGAAATTATTTGAGATTGATATTTAGCCTTTTTTATGAATCCATTAAATTAATTTCACCTGTGAATGATTCGTGCATGGTTGGAACTATTGGAAAGATATTCAAGTCTAATTTTTGACCCAAGTAGTTTGCTTCAAATATGTTTTACGTATAATGTCTGGAGTTGCGTGTGTTTTGAGCTGCGAATATGTGGAGCCAGGTAAACTCAGAGACATTGAATTGTCTTGGTAGCTGCTTCTATTTTGGATTCTGTTTTCCGTATGTTTTTGGATATAGTGTTGTTGTTCGCTAGGTGTTTGTGTAAAGGCCTAACTGACTTAGACAATGTACTTGCTCCTATTTTTGGTGTTGTGTATGAACAAGGAGTTGTTAACTTCAATTTCCTCAAGTTTCATCACATTGGGTTATTTTTACTACTTTTGCTTGACTAAGGTCTGCCTCGCCAAGGTATGCGCTGTGCCTCCCCTTGTGTCTAGGCCCTGTAAAACCTTTGGTGCCTCCATGCTCCTATATATATTGCTTTTAATAACTATGTTGTTTGTCTCAATCTGTAGAATTCTCCATGCTTAAAATAATTTCCCGATAGTAGGAATTCATTACCTAAAGTAGCGATCGCTATCATTGCACCGGTTTTTTACCAGCCGTGCACGGATTGAGAAGCCACATTGCATATGTAGACAGCAACCAACACACACAAATACACATTTTCAACTCAGAACAGACTAAAAAGACATAGAAGGAAATCTTTTCAGCCTGATAATGAAAGAACAGAGATCTCAAATGTCACATGTCATAAGGAGGAGTAGGGCTTCTGGGTCCATTTCCAATTTGCTTTCTCATAGACTTCTGGTATAGGCTAAAACCGGTAAGCCTCTCTCCCTCCTACCCCAAACAATTAACCAACAATTTTCTCTCTCAATGGTTAAAAAAATTCTACGATCAACTCAACTAAGTATTACAGTTGTCCGGAAAAGATTGTTCTAGAAAATAAGAAAATAAAATGCTTATTTTTCATAACGAATATTTAGTGTTTTGGTAAGAGAAGGTAGTGTTTTTCTCTTCACGTAAGGAAAAATCACCAACTGTAAGGGCATGCATGATGCATCATCAAAAGTGCAGTAGACACAAGTTAAAAAATAGACTTCATCAAATAATATGGTGTTGACAATATTACAATACCAATTCAAATGAAGTCCCACCTTATTCAGGATTCTTTTTCTCCTTTGCATTGCTTGCAATATGGTAAAAAAAAAATGTATACTAAATTAATTATTTTTCGTCAAAGACAATCATCAATGTTAGATATTTAGTAATTTTTGTACGATTTTTTTGTCAACGATAGGCTAAAATCTGCAAGTGGATTTTCTCTAAGATTTGGCCGCAAATGAGTCTTCAATTAGCTCCTCCCAAAATCAACAACCCTGTTTGTAAGCCTCTTAGCCCATGAGATTGAATTGCTAATTCGATGAGTCCATTACATGTGTGTTTGGTTTGCAAAATTGGGTTGGGATTATGAAGCTCAACAGATTACAAGTGCGGGGATTAAAGGGGATTCGTAAAGACCTAGTGGAGGTGTTCTTGGAAGTAAAATCGAAAATAAATTCGTAGACCATAACTATTAAATTTAAGACTTGAAAAAAAATGGAGTCACAAAATCAACTTTTATAAGTGGTCAATCAAAAAACACAATAAGAAATTGAGGGACAAAATTGAAAACTACGATTTTTAGTCTCATCCTTCGTCTTACAAACAAACATATGTCATAGACTATTAGTCCAATCCCGAGTCCTAAACAAACATGATTCTGGATTTCAGACGTGATATTAATAATCCATTGGTATTACAAATATCCTATCGTAATCTCACCACCCTATGAATCCCATGATTTTGAAATCTTTTATCAAACGGGCCAAAGGCTCTTGAGAAATTTAAGCCAATCTGAAAACTTAAGACTTTTTTTTTTTTTTTTGATGATTAAAACTTAGACTTTTGATCCAAGCAATATCTCACATTTTCAACAATCTTCATCTTAGCGAGAAGTCTTAAACCAAAGTAGCAAATAGATGGAACTCGGTAATAAAAAAAGAATACAAAGGACTATCTATCGGGCTAGACCAATGAGAACCAAAATAGTAATAACAAGTGAAAATAGATAGACAGACACTCTTCAAATAAGCAAAAATGTAGCAGAACTGAACTCAATTGAGCTAAACTATGGATATCAATGCGCTTAAAAAAGGATACAAGAAGACAGGTTACCAAAACAATCCAAACAGAAGACTCAACATTCTGAAGTTTCGAGCCAGCTTTCAAAAATAAATTCGAACCAAGTATGATTTGCTATCAACAATCAAAAAATTTCCAAGATAAATGCAGGAGTCACAAATGGGCCTACTTAAAATTCATTCTGCTTTGACACCAAAATGCCATTTTGACATAACATTGTTGTGTTCAATTACAAGAATTATCACATTCTAAACGGGCCGCGACAACATTAGGTTCGATAATAAACAAAAGAAAATGTGACAAATGAGATGCACCAATGTCTCCAAAGCTATTACTAATCGTTCGAATGCCTAGGCACCTAAGAGTACTTAAACCAGTTTTAGATGGACTAGGGTCCAAATCTCGATAATGACATTTATCAACAAATCAGCAACGTCCTTTTCTAAATCAACATCTTTGATGTCAATGTTGGCTACTCAAGCCACAATTATACTCCCTTTAGGGGCCGATTGGATGGAAAATTATTTTTAGGGGAATAAGTTATTGAGGGGATCAACTAGGAGGGGGTATTATTTTTAGAGGGATGATGACCCATATTGATGTGATGTTTATGGAGGGGTATGAAAAAATAGATGATTTGAATGAGGGATTAAATAAGAGGATATATATTTTTTGACTTGGTTTGGAGGGTTTACGAAATGGGGTGGATAAGGAAAAAAACTATCAAATGACTATTTTGCCCTTGTGTAATATTAAACTTGATTATGTATTAAATAAAGTATATAAATGTAAAACTCAATATATATAATTAATTTTGGATAATTTGAAACATTAATTAATTAAGAAATTCATTAATGTATTATATTTAATAAAAAATATTATTTAAAAAAATGAATGACTAACAGAAATATCAATCAATTAAAAAATAATAATAACAAAATATAAATCAATAAATATTTTATCATAATTCAACAACCCTTTATCAAAATATTCCGAGCTAATGGTTAATCCCAAAATAATTTTTTAAGTAAATGATAAATTTTTTGTATTTTCAGTTTGAAGCCTTTGAAAAACCAAAGATTAGGTCCCATTGGGTGTTAAAATCGATCTGGACCAGTTGTATATATACTATATGTATTCTTTTTTTTGGACTTGACCCTAAGTTATGGTTGAATTTAAGTTGATGAGCTTGACCAGAATTGTTGATAGATTTAATAATGGCTCAAAATTGTGTTTTAATTTTGATAATTTTTTATTTTACTTTTGGGTTTGGCCCGAAATGTGGTCTAAAAAGCCAAATAGTTCAAACTAGACCGAACCAGCCTAAAACCAAATCGGAAATCAGGTTTCAGGATCTGAAATTAAATTGGAATATATGGATTGAATTTCTCTCAGGGCTCCAAACGTTTCTTTTGCCTCACCCTCTGGCCGTGGCTTCAAAACAATAGTTATCCACATAAACAAAAATCAAAACCAAAAAAGGAGTTAGGATATGGTCTGAACACAAAGTCCTTTTAGGATTGTATGTAACGCCCCACGTTTTTGTGGCACATTATAATAAAATACATTTAATAAAGCAGCGGAATAAAATTTTCTATTTAAAAACAAAGGCCCAATTCTCAAATACTTTATTAATTGTCGGTAAAAAAAAACAACCGACCCAAAATTTAACTAACTAAATAGTTTCGAAACTAATAATTTAAATCTTAAATTATCATTAAATAAACATAACTAAAGGGACCTTCTAGGTTACACCATCAGACTGTTACTGGTACAGCCATGGTTCCGGTACATCCTTCTCATCCCACTCGGTCTCTTGAACTTCCGTGTCATTTTTTCCATCGACCTGTTCTTTAGAACCTGGTGTGAAATACCAGGGGCCAAGAAGTAGCTCCAAATGAGTGATTAACACTTAGTAGGAAAATTTAACCTTACCCCTAATTTACAAATAAACATACATGATAATAATTCTATACAGCATGCAAAGAACAATAATTCAACAAACGTGAAATATGCAATATTGTGCATAAAATGAATATGCAATGTCGTGCATAAAGCTTTCCGCATTGAGTATCTTTTAGTTATTATTATCTCCACCGGGGTCTCGCAATCCCCATATCAAAAGTACAACCTCAGGGTCTCGCAATCTCCTTCATCGGTATCGAAGTATCGGAGTCTCGCAATCCTCCTTAGCCAAATTACAACCTCAAGGTCTCGCAATCCCCTTCATCGGTATCGCAGCATCGAGGTCTCGCAATCCCTCTCCGCCAATTTACAACCTCAGGGCCTCGCAATTCCCTTCATCGGTATCAAAACATCGGGGTCTCGCAATCCCCCATAATCCACCACAACTCCAAAATATTCTGATTATCACTCATTATCGCAACAATGAGATCATCTAACCCTGCCGTTCAATTAATCTTCCAATTTCTATGCATGCATGCACAATGATCATCCGTTATGCTCAACATGCAACAATAAAATATCATCATGCGATTTTAATTAAACATGCATCGAGTATAAATTAAAATCACTAAACTCATGCGATATCATCAACATCGATCAAATCTAAGTCATATACAACGTTCGTGGGCCCTAGCATACAAATCGGTCTCAACAAATAATAGTTCTTTAATTTATCAACTAAATTAAATTGAATCACGAATCGTCACGTATAATAAATTCTCTACTTGATTAATTCACATAATTAAATACACATAATTTCTTTAATAATTAATTATTAACAATTCGATTCATGTCCCCTACACAATCTTCGAACACAAACTAAATCTACTCATAAATCACATATATATGTAGGGCTTGGTCCGAAATTCCTACCTCGATCCGACGAATAAAGCACTATCAAAAACTCACGAAATCAACTACCGCACCGAGATCCAATTATTGCAACACTATATAAAAAAAATTAAAACCATTCATTAAATACAATATAAAGAAAAACAGTGTGTTATTATAATAATAAAAAAAAGTTTAGGATAAGTGAATACTTAATTATAATACGTTTATATAAAAAAAAACAGAGTACTATATCTATATATATATACATACATATATATATGTGTTTATACATATAAACGTATAAATAAAGTTCTATCATAAACAGTGGACTATTAGTATCAAAATAGTAGGATAATTACCTACTTAAAATATTATTCACATATAAACTGTTTAGGATCCTAGCCACTAACTAATAAAATAATAATAAAATATACTAAATAGAGGGAAAGAGAGGCTGCCAAAACAGAGGTGGAAGGAAAATAGATGCGCGTCAGAGACACAAAAAAAAAACAGCCGAGAAAGGAAGAAACATACAGGAAACGGGGAGGGGAAAAAAATATAGGAGAAAGGAAAAAAAATTCGTGAGCAAGAAATTAAAATTTTCTGAATCAATTTACGAGATATATGAAGAAGAGAAAAAAAAATACATTGCAGATTCTAAAACACACCAAAAATCTGAATGTTTCATAAAGTGATTTTTAGAGAAGGCAATGGTTGCTTAAATAGAAAATAAATTTCGGAGTCCTACTATGACTCAAATTACAAGAAATAGAGTAGCTATTGATTTAGATAAATATGAGTAACAAACTTAATAAATATAAAAAAATATGAATCGGATAATACTCCCAATGGTTCAACGAATCTAGACAAAAATAGAAACAAAGGGATAATTACAAATCAACTTCAAATTAAGATGATAAACTTTCAAAAATTTAAAATCCAACAAATTTAGCACGGGAAACTTTCATTAGGACTAGGATTTATAATAACCCCATCCTCCCTCTATATATATCAGCCCTCCCCAACTCACTACAACACAGATTCATAGTATTCCTTCAGCACGGGAAACTTTCATTCCTCTATTGCTTCTCTCTTCCTCCATCAATAATAATGGCGGCGACTCGAGTGATGTTCTCTATCCTTCTGATACTGAGCATGTCCTCTTCCCTTTTCCATCGTTCATGCAATGGTCATCTTTTCAAGATCTGTGGGTTTGATCAAATATATCAGTTGGGGGATTCGATTTCTGACACAGGAAATTTGATACGTGAAAGACCTATGGGGGCAGCCACTCCCTTCTCTAGGCTTCCCTATGGTGAAACTTTTTTCCACAAGGCCACCGGTCGCTGCTCCAACGGTCTACTCATGATTGATTATATTGGTATGAATTTTTAACTTTTTATTTTTTTCCCTATATTTTTTATTTATTTACCTTGTCACGTTTTGTAGTAAAATATCGAACGAGTCGGTGGTAAGATACACTCCATGGAGAACATACGAATTTTCCAGAGAGGAAGCCACATGAAAATTTTTTTTGACTTTGGACGAATTATGATTAAAAAAATTGATTTTTAAGGGGTTAAAACAAATTGATCAAGATTTTGATGGATCCAAGGCACTAAGTTCCGTAATTAAAATTAAAATAGGAGTATATAAGAGATTAAGGCATTTAGGAAGAGCAGACAAATTTAAAATATATATATATCTATATATATATATATATATATAGAGAGAGAGAGAGAGAGAGAGAGAATTCGAATTAAGACAGAAAAATCTTAGAAAATAATTTTTTTTGGGCGACGGGATTTAAAGCTTCCGTGTTTTTTCTGTATGACTTTGAACTTACTAGATGGGAGTTTTTTTCCTTAAAAATTGATCAACAATTTGGAATATTCGTAAATTTCGTATTGTTTTTTGAAAGGAACAATGTGAGTTTTTTTTATGCATGGCTTTAAATGTACCGCACAAGTAATAAAAACGGTACGTTCATCGGTACGAAATTGATAATTTTGCTTGGAACAGATGGTACTTACGATTAACTTACTCATTTGAGTATTATTTCGGACTTCCTCATGTAATTATAAGTGTATCTGAGATGGAATAAAATCTGAATTTACTTTTCCCAATACAATTATCCTTGTTTGTCTACTACCTGCTTGGTTTACAATCCTGCTTTTGGTGATAAAACTTAGTAAAAATAACCTATGATTTTCCTCTACTGACTAGTATATGTTGGTGAAATTTCACAGCAAAGGCAGCAGGAGTTTCGTTTCTCAATGCCTACAAAAATACTGATGCAGACTTCGGACAAGGGGTGAACTTTGCAGTTGCTGGGTCTACTGCATTATCGGTGGAGGATCTTGCCAAGGAAAACATTTTATCCCCAGTAACCACCAGCTCTCTTAGCGTTCAACTCGATTGGTTGGAAACACATTTGAATTCTATTTGCGAGACTGGCAGAGGTTCGTCTCTTGTTTATATTGAACTTTTTTGACTTATATATTCTCAGCAATGATTTAAATATATCCACTTGTGTTTCACAGATTGCGTAGAGAAACTAAAAGACTCTCTGTTCATGGTTGGAGAGATAGGAGGTAATGATCTCAATTATGCATTGTTTCAAGGCAAAAGCATTGAGGAAGTAAAGAGACTTGTGCCCAATATTGTCAAGGCCATAACAAATGCCGTCAGGGTGAGTTTCCATTCAGCTTTTCTTCATTCGTGGCATTGTAAAACTCCTTGAGTTCTAATTCTAATCATCTGATATGGTCTCCACAGAGGGTGATCGATTATGGGGCAGTTAGAGTGGTAGTACCTGGTAATTTTCCTATTGGTTGTCTCCCCATCTACCTGACCGGATTTAAGACCAACGACTCAACAGCTTATGATGCAAATAACTGTCTAAAAGACCTCAACGAGCTTTCAAAATACCACAATGACAAACTGCAACACGCAATTGCAAAGTTAAATAAAGAGTACAAGAATGTGGTCATCACATATGGAGATTACTATAAGGCATTCGAGTGGCTTTTGAAGAATGCCGGCTATTTTGGTGAGTACCGTAGAAGAAAAAGTTCATAATTGTAGAGTTTTTGTGAGTGAATATTAATTTTGACAAATTTTATTTTGATGTAGGATTTGATACGTCGACTACCCAACAAGCATGTTGTGGAACTGGAGGAGATTACAATTTTAGCATGACTCAAATGTGCGGCACTCCAAATGTTTCAGTGTGTCAGAGCCCCAACAAATTCATCAGCTGGGATGGAATCCATTTAACCCAAGAGGCATATAAGCGCATGTCTTCATGGCTCCTGCATGACATCTTTCCCAAGCTTCAATGTTCCTGGCTTTTTGGTTAATAAGTTAATTTTAGTATTTGGAGACAATTTACGTTCAATGTTTTTATGTTTTAATTAATTTGGTCAAGTTACTTTGAAATTATTTGAGATTGATATTTAGCCTTTTTATAATTTGATTAACTTTATTTCGTCTGTTAATTAATAACTAATTTTTGTTTCTATTTCGGTAATTTAAACTCTCATATATTAAAAATTTAGTAATATTCCTGAGTGGAAAAACAATTCATCACAAAGTAGCAGTGAAGGGCTTTTTAAAATAAGAGTTGACAATGTGTTCAAGCAGAATTCACGAGGTTTTAGGAACTGAAATTAAATTGGATTTATATATAAATATATATAGGCTCCATCTGGCCAAAATTATTCCAGGCTAGATTATCTGGCTTATTTTTTGTCTTTATTCAAATTTTTTTTGTATTTGTTATTTTTATGTCATTTTTTCGTGGATTATTGGTTCGTATCGACGAAAGAAATCTAAAAAGTATAAAATTATGTCCAAAAGTTAAAAAAAAGTCACTAAAGACGAAAATAATCCAACACGGACGTTGTTTTTGGCTTATTTTTTGTCTTTTCTGAACTTTTTTCAAATTTAGCCGATGATTGATAACTTTTCTGAAAGCTCTTGTCGAGACGAACCAACAATCATCAAAAAATTGATGAAAAACAAAAAATTAAAAAAAAATTCAAATAAGGACAAAAAATTAAACAGTGAATAATCCAATAATTCAGCCAGGCCAAATGGACTCATATATGTATATATGTATGTACGTATGTGTGAGTGTTCAATTTCCGCGTAAACCAAACCCAAACCAATAACAAAAGCAAAACCGAAAAGGTTATTCTTGCAGCAAAATAAATAAAATAGAAAAAGGGGGAAAAAAACAAAGATTTGGCTTGACATAGGAATTAGGATATAGTCCAAACACCAAGTGTCCAACTCCTTTTACGATTGCATACCTAAATATACGTAATCGATAGGAATCCTACTTCCATTAGAACTAGGATTTATAATAACCCCATCCTCCCTCTATATATATCACCCCTCCCCAACTCACTACCATATAGATTCATAGTTTTCCTTCAGTAGAGCAAACTTTCATTCCTCTACTGCCTCTCTCTTCTTCCTCGGTCAATCATAATGGCTGCGACTCGAGTGATTTTTTCTACCCTTCTGGTACTGAGCATGTCCTGTTTCCTTTTCCATCGTCCATGCAATGGTCATTTTTTCAAGATTTGTGGGTTTGATCAAATATATCAGTTGGGAGATTCAATTTCTGACACAGGAAATTTGATACGTGAAAGACCTATAGGGGCAGCCACTCCATTCTCTAGGCTTCCCTATGGTGAAACTTTCTTTCACAAGGCCACCGGTCGCTGCTCCAACGGTCTACTCATGATTGATTATATTGGTATGAATTTTTAACTTTTTATTTTTTCCCTATATTTTTTATTTATTTACCTTGTCACGTTTTGTAGTGAAATATCGAACGAGTCTGTGTTAAGATACACTCCATGTAGAACATACCAGTTTTACAGAGAGGAAGCCACATGAAAATTATTTTTGACTCTGGACGAATTATGATAAAAAACATTGATTTTGAAGGGGTTAAAATAAATTGGTCAAGATTTTGATGGATCCAAAGCACTAAGTTTCATAATAAAAATTAAAATAGGAGTATATAAGAGTTTAAGGTATTCACGAAGAGCAGATGAATTGAAAACGACACACACACACACACACACACACATATATATATATATATATACAGAGAGAGAGAGAGAGAGAGAGAGAGAGAGAGAGAGAGAGAGAGAGAGAGAGAGAGAGAGAGAATTAAGACAGGAAAATCTTAGAAAATAATTTTTTTTGGACGATGGAATTTAAAGCTTCCGTGTTGAATGGGAGTTTTTTTCCTTAAAAACTGATCAACAATTTGGAATATTCTTAAATTTCGTATTTTTTTTAAAGGAACAATGGGAGTTTTTTTTTCTTTTTTTCTGCATGGCTTTAAATGTACCGTACTAATAATAAAAACAGTACGTTCATCGGTGCGTGGAACAAATGTTACTTACGATTAACTTACTCGGTTGAGTATTATTTTGCACGTTAATTATTGTTAAATTGACTTCCTCATGTAATTATAAAAGTATTTGAGATGGAATAAAATCAGAATTTACTTTCCCCAATACAATTATCCTTGACTCCCTACTTGAGGATTGTACTCCTTGCTTGGGGTTTACAATCCTGCTTTTGGTGATAAAACTTAGTAAAAGTTACTGTAGTACTATATGTTGGTGAAATTTCACAGCAAAGGCAGCAGGAGTTCCGTTTCTTAATGCCTACAAAAATACTGATGCAGACTTCGGACAAGGGGTAAACTTTGCGGTTGCCGGGTCTACTGCATTATCGGTGGAGGATCTTGCCAAGGAAAACATTTTATCCCCAGTAACCACCAGCTCTCTTAGCTTACAACTCGATTGGATGGCCACACATTTTAATTCTATTTGTGACAGTGGCAGAGGTTCATCTCTTCGTTATATGTACTGAATTTTGATTTGTATATTCTGAGCAATAATTTAAATTTATCCACTTGTGTTTCACAAATTGCGTACAGAAACTTAAACACTCATTGTTCATGGTTGGAGAGATAGGAGGTAATGATCTCAATTATGCATTGTTTCAAGGCAAAAGCGTTGAGGAAGTAAAGAGCCTTGTGCCCAATATTGTCAAGGCCATAACAAATGCTGTCAGGGTGAGTTTTCATTCAGCTTTTCTTCGTTTGTGGCACTGCTTGAGTTCTAATTCTAATTGTCAGATATGGTGTCAGCAGAGGGTGATCGATTATGGGGCAGTTGGAGTGGTAGTACCTAGTAATTTTCCTATCGGTTGTCTCCCCATCTACCTAACTGGATTTAAGACCGATGACTCAACAGCTTATGATGCAAATAACTGTCTAAAAGACCTCAACGAGCTTTCGAAATACCACAATGACAAGCTGCAACACGCAATTGGAAAATTAAATAAAGAGTACAAGAATGTGGTCATCACATATGGAGATTACTATAAGGCATTCGAGTGGCTTTTGAAGAATGCCGATAATTTTGGTAAGTACCGTAGAAGAAAAAGTTCATAATTGTAGAGTTTTTGTGAGTGAATATTAATTTTGACAAACTTTATTTTGATGTAGGGTTTGATACGTCGACTACCCAACAAGCATGTTGTGGAACTGGAGGAGATTACAATTTTAGCATGACTCAAATGTGCGGCACTCCAAATGTTTCAGTGTGCCAGAGCCCCAACAAATTCATCAGCTGGGATGGAATCTATTTAACCCAAGAGGCATATAAGCGCATGTCTTCATGGCTCCTGCATGACATCTTTCCCAAGCTTCAATGTTGTTAGCTTTTTGGTTAACAAGTTAATTTTAGAATTTGGAGACAATTTACATTCAATGTTTTTATGTTTTGATTAATTTGATCCAGTTACTTTGAAATTATTTGAGATTGATATTTAGTCTTTTTTATGAATCCATTAAATTAATTTCACCTGTGAATGATTCGTGCATGGTTGGAACTATTGGAAAGATATTCAAGTCTAATTTTTGACCCAAGTGGTTTGCTTCAAATATGTTTTACGTATATTGTCTGGAGTTGCGTGTGTTTTGAGCTGCGAATATGTGGAGCCAGGTAAACTCAGAGACATTGAATTGTCTTGGCAGCTGCTTCTATTTTGGATTCTGTTTTCCGTATGTTTTTGGATATAGTGTTGTTGTTCGCTAGGTGTTTGTGTAAAGGCCTAACTGACTTAGACAATGTACTTGCTCCTATTTTTGGTGTTGTGTATGAACAAGGAGTTGTTAACTTCAATTTCCTCAGGTTTCATCACATTGGGTTATTTTTACTACTTTTGCTTGACTAAGGTCTGCCTCGCCAAGGTATGCGCTGTGCCTCCCCTTGTGTCTAGGCCCTGTAAAACCTTTGGTGCCTCCATGCTCCTATATATATTGCTTTTAATAACTATGTTGTTTGTCTCAATCTGTAGAATTCCCCATGCTTAAAATAATTTCCCGATTGTAGGAATTCATTACCTAAAGTAGCGATCGCTATCATTGCACCGGTTTTTTACCAGCCGTGCGCGGATTGAGAAGCCACATTGCATATGTAGACAGCAACCCCAAAACACACACAAACACACATTTTCAACTCAGAACAGACTAAAAAGACATAGAAGGAAATCTTTTCAGCCTGATAATGAAAGAACAGAGATCTCAAATGTCACATGTCATAAGGAGGAGTAGGGCTTCCGGGTCCATTTCCAATTTGCTTTCTCATAGACTTCTGGTATAGGCTAAAACCGGTAAGCCTCTCTCCCTCCTACCCCAAACAATTAACCAACAATTTTCTCTCGCAATGGTTAAAAAAATTCTACGATCAACTCAACTAAGTATTACAGTTGTCCGGAAAAGATTGTTCTAGAAAATAAGAAAATAAAATACTTATTTTTCATAACGAATATTTAGTGTTTTGGTAAGAGAAGGTAGTGTTTTTCTCTTCACGTAAGGAAAAATCACCAACTGTAAGGGCATGCATGATGCATCATCAAAAGTGCAGTAGACACAAGTTAAAAAATAGACTTCATCAAATAATATGGTGTTGACAATATTACAATACCAATTCAAATGAAGTCCCACCTTATTCAGGATTCTTTTTCTCCTTTGCATTGCTTGCAATATGGTAAAAAAAAAAATGTGGACTAAATTAATTATTTTTCGTCAAAGACAATCATCAATGTTAGATATTTAGTAATTTTTGTACGATTTTTTTGTCAAGGATAGGCTAAAATCTGCAAGTGGATTTTCTCTAAGATTTGGCCGCAAATGAGTCTTCAATTAACTCCTCCCAAAATCAACAACCCTGTTTGTAAGCCTCTTAGCCCATGAGATTGAATTGCTAATTCGATGAGTACATTACATGTGTGTTTGGTTTGCAAAATTGGGTTGGGATTATGAAGCTCAACAGATTACAAGTGCCGGGATTAAAGGGGATTCGTAAAGACCTAGTGGAGGTGTTCTTGGAAGTAAAATCGAAAATAAATTCGTAGACCATAACTATTTAATTTAAGACTTGAAAAAAAATGGAGTCACAAAATCAACTTTTATAAGTGGTCAATCAAAAAACACAATAAGAAATTGAGGGACAAAATTGAAAACTACGATTTTTAGTCTCATCCTTCGTCTTACAAACAAACATATGTCATAGACTATTAGTCCAATCCCGAGTCCTAAACAAATATGATTCTGGATTTCAGACGTGATATTAATAATCCATTGGTATTACAAATATCCTATCGTAATCTCACCACCCTATGAATCCCATGATTTTGAAATCTTTTATCAAACGGGCCAAAGGCTCTTGAGAAATTTAAGCCAATCTGAAAACTTAAGACTTTTTTTTTTTTTTTTTGATGATTAAAACTTAGACTTTTGATCCAAGCAATATCTCACATTTTCAACAATCTTCATCTTAGCGAGAAGTCTTAAACCAAAGTAGCAAATAGATGGAACTCGGTAATAAAAAAAGAATACAAAGGACTATCTATCGGGCTAGACCAATGAGAACCAAAATAGTAATAACAAGTGAAAATAGATAGACAGACACTCTTCAAATAAGCAAAAATGTTGCAGAACTGAACTCAATTGAGCTAAACTATGGATATCAATGCGCTTAAAAAAGGATACAAGAAGACAGGTTACCAAAACAATCCAAACAGAAGACTCAACATTCTGATGTTTCGAGCCAGCTTTCAAAAATAAATTCGAACCAAGTATGATTTGCTATCAACAATCAAAAAATTTCCAAGATAAATGCAGGAGTCACAAATGGGCCTACTTAAAATTCATTCTGCTTTGACACCAAAATGCCATTTTGACATAACATTGTTGTGTTCAATTACAAGAATTATCACATTCTAAACGGGCCGCGACAACATTAGGTTCGATAATAAACAAAAGAAAATGTGACAAATGAGACGCACCAATGTCTCCAAAGCTATTACTAATCGTTCGAATGCCTAGGCACCTAAGAGTACTTAAACCAGTTTTAGATGGACTAGGGACCAAATCTCGATAATGACATTTATCAACAAATCAGCAACGTCCTTTTCTAAATCAACATCTTTGATGTCAATGGTGGCTACTCAAGCCACAATTATACTCCCTTTAGGGGCCGATTGGATGGAAAATTATTTTTAAGGAAATAAGTTATTGAGGAGATCGACTAAGAGGGGGTATTATTTTTAGAGGGATGATGACCCATATTGATGTGATGTTTATAGAGGGGTATGAAAAAATAGATGATTTGAATGAGGGATTAAATAAGAGGATATATTTTTGACTTGGTTTGGAGGGTTTACGAAATGGGGTGGATAAGGAAAAAAACTGTCAAATAACTATTTTGCCCTTGTGTAATATTAAACTTGATTATGTATTAAATAAAGTACATAAATGTAAAACTCAATATATATATAATTAATTTTGGATAATTTGAAACATTAATTAATTAAGAAATTCATTAATGTATTATATTTAATAAAAAATATTATTTAAAAAAATGAATGACTAACAGAAATATCAATCAATTAAAAAATAATAATAACAAAATATAAATTAATAAATATTTTATCATAATTCAACAACCCTTTATCAAAATATTCCGAGCTAATGGTTAATCCCAAAATAATTTTTTAAGTAAATGATAAATTTTTTGTATTTTTTTGAGAATAAAATTCAAAAAACACGATCGAAAGGGATTCGAATGAATAGTGTCGGTTACTTTTTTCTCAAAAGTTGGGCCCATTTGGATATGTGATGAATGTGAATATTTTTAAACCATTTAAGAGATTTTTAACTTTGTTTTATCAATTCAAAAAAAAAAAAGAGAAAAAAGTTATTAGAACTTTTACAACCCAGAAGAGTTGGCGTACATTTTTTAGGTGTCCTTAGGATTTTCATGTTCAATGCAATAGAAGCTGGCATACCATGACAATTAGAGGGAAAATTAAAAATCGGGGAATTGGACTGGACCCAAAAACTGGACTGGGTTGTCAATTTAAGGAATCCAATATTCGGTCCGGTCTGATTCGATCCGGATTTAGTTTGAAGCCTTTGAAAAACCAAAGATTAGGTCTCATTGGGTGTTAAAATCGATCTGGACCAGTTGTATATATACTATATGTATTCTTTTTTTTGGACTTGACCCTAAGTTATGGTTGATTTTAAGTTGATGAGCTTGACCAGAATTGTTGATAGATTTAATAATGGCTCAAAATTGTGTTTTAATTTTGATAATTTTTTATTTTACTTTTGGGTTTGGCCCGAAATGTGGTCTAAAAAGCCAAATAGTTCAAACTAGACCGAACCAGCCTAAAACCAAATCGGAAATCAGGTTTCAGGATCTGAAATTAAATTGGAATATATGGATTGAATTTCTCTCAGGGCTCCAAACGTTTCTTTTGCCTCACCCTCTGGCCGTGGCTTCAAAACAATAGTTATCCACATAAACAAAAATCAAAACCAAAAAAGGAGTTAGGATATGGTCCGAACACAAAGTCCTTTTAGGATTGTATGTAACGCCCCACGTTTTTGTGGCACATTATAATAAAATACATTTAATAAAGCAGCGGAATAAAATTTTCTATTTAAAAACAAAGGCCCAATTCTCAAATACTTTATTAATTGTCGGTAAAAAAAAATAACCGACCCAAAATTTAACTCACTAAATAGTTTCGAAACTAATAATTTAAGTCTTAAATTATCATTAAATAAACATAACTAAAGGGACCTTCTAGGTTACACTATCAGACTGTTATTGGTACAGTCATAGTTCCGGTACATCCTTCTCATCCCACTCCGTCTCTTGAACTTTCGTGTCATTTTTTCCATCGACCTGTTCTTCAGAACCTGGTGTGAAATACCAGGGGCCAAGAAGTAGCTCCAAATGAGTGATTAACACTCAGTAGGAAAATTTAACCTTACCCCTAATTTACAAATAAACATACATGATAATAATTCTATACAGCATGCAAAGAACAATAATTCAACAAACGTGAAATATGCAATATTGTGCATAAAATGAATATGCAATGTCGTGCATAAAGCTTTCCGCATTGAGTATCTTTTAGTTATTATTATCTCCACCGGGGTCTCGCAATCCCCCATATCAAAAGTACAACCTCAGGGTCTCGCAATCCCCTTCATCAGTATCGAAGCATCGGAGTCTTGCAATCCTCCTTAGCCAAATTACAACCTCAGGGTCTCGCAATCCCCTTCATCGGTATCGCAGCATCGAGGTCTCGCAATCCCTCTCCGCCAATTTACAACCTCAGGGCCTCGCAATTCCCTTCATCGGTATCAAAACATCGGGGTCTCGCAATCCCCCATAATCCACCACAACTCCAAAATATTCTGATTATCACTCATTATCGCAACAATGAGATCATCTAACCCTGCCGTTCAATTAATCTTCCAATTTCTATGCATGCATGCACAATGATCATCCGTTATGCTCAACATGCAACAATAAAATATCATCATGCGATTTTAATTAAACATGCATCGAGCATAAATTAAAATCACTAAACTCATGCGATATCATCAACATCGATTAAATCTAAGTCACATACAACGTTCGTGGGCCCTAGCATACAAATCGGTTTCAACAAATAATTGTTCTTTAATTTATCAACTAAATTAAATTGAATCACGAATCGTCACGTATAATAAATTCTCTACTTGATTAATTCACATAATTAAATACACATAATTTCTTTAATAATTAATTATTAACAATTCGATTCATGTCCCCTACACAATCTTCGAACACAAACTAAATCTACTCATAAATCACATATATATGTAGGGCTTGGTCCGAAATTCCTACCTCGATCCGACGAATAAAGCACTATCAAAAACTCACGAAATCAACCACCGTACCGAGATCCAATTATTGCAACACTATATAAAAAAAATTAAAACCATTCATTAAATACAATATAAAGAAAAATAGTGTGTTATTATATTAATAAAAAAAAAGTTTAGGATAAGTGAATACTTAATTATAATACGTTTATATAAAAAAAACAGAGTACTATATCTATATATATATACATACATATATATATATGTGTGTATACATATAAACGTATAAATAAAGTTCTATCATAAACAGTGGACTATTAGTATCAAAATAGTAGGATAATTACCTACTTAAAATATTATTCACATATTAACAGTTTAGGATCCTAGCCACTAACTAATAAAATAATAAGAAAATATACTAAATAGAGGGAAAGAGAGGCTGCGGCCAAAACAGAGGTGGAAGGAAAATAGATGCGCGTCAGAGACACAAAAAAAAAACAGCCGAGAAAGGAAGAAACATACAGGAAACGGGGAGGGGAAAAAAATATAGGAGAAAGGAAAAAAAATTCGTGAGCAAGAAATTAAAATTTTCTGAATCAATTTACGAGATATATGAAGAAGAGAAAAAAAAATACCTTGCAGATTCTAAAACACACCAAAAATCTGAATGTTTCATAAAGTGATTTTTAGAGAAGGCAATGGTTGCTTAAATAGAAAATAAATTTCGGAGTCCTATTATGACTCAAATTACAAGAAATAGAGTAGCTATTGATTTAGATAAATATGAGTAACAAACTTAATAAAATATAAAAAAATATGAATCGGATAATACTCCCAATGGTTCAACGAATCTAGACAAAAATAGAAACAAAGGGATAATTACAAATCAACTTCAAATTAAGATGATAAACTTTCAAAAATTTAAAATCCAACAAATTTAGCACGGGAAACTTTCATTAGGACTAGGATTTATAATAACCCCATCCTCCCTCTATATATATCACCCCTCCCCAACTCACTACAACACAGATTCATAGTATTCCTTCAGCACGGGAAACTTTCATTCCTCTATTGCTTCTCTCTTCCTCCATCAATAATAATGGCGGCGACTCGAGTGATGTTCTCTATCCTTCTGATACTGAGCATGTCCTCTTCCCTTTTCCATCGTTCATGCAATGGTCATCTTTTCAAGATCTGTGGGTTTGATCAAATATATCAGTTGGGGGATTCGATTTCTGACACAGGAAATTTGATACGTGAAAGACCTATGGGGGCAGCCACTCCCTTCTCTAGGCTTCCCTATGGTGAAACTTTTTTCCACAAGGCCACCGGTCGCTGCTCCAACGGTCTACTCATGATTGATTATATTGGTATGAATTTTTAACTTTTTATTTTTTTCCCTATATTTTTTATTTATTTACCTTGTCACGTTTTGTAGTGAAATATCGAACGAGTCGGTGGTAAGATACACTCTATGGAGAACATACGAATTTTCCAGAGAGGAAGCCACACGAAAATTTTTTTTGACTTTGGACGAATTATGATTAAAAAAATTGATTTTTAAGGGGTTAAAACAGATTGATCAAGATTTTGATGGATCCAAGGCACTAAGTTCCGTAATTAAAATTAAAATAGGAGTATATAAGAGATTAAGGCATTTAGGAAGAGCAGACAAATTTAAAACGATATATATATATATATATATATATATATATATATATATATGTATATATATATATATATATATATATATATATAGAGAGAGAGAGAGAGAGAGAGAGAGAGAATTCGAATTAAGACAGAAAAATCTTAGAAAATAATTTTTTTTGGGCGACGGGATTTAAAGCTTCCGTGTTTTTTCTGTATGACTTTGAACTTACTAGATGGGAGTTTTTTTCCTTAAAAATTGATCAACAATTTGGAATATTCGTAAATTTCATATTGTTTTTTGAAAGGAACAATGTGAGTTTTTTTTATGCATGGCTTTAAATGTACCGCACAAGTAATAAAAACGGTACGTTCATCGGTACGAAATTGATAATTTTGCTTGGAACAGATGGTACTTACGATTAACTTACTCATTTGAGTATTATTTCGGACTTCCTCATGTAATTATAAGTGTATCTGAGATGGAATAAAATCTGAATTTACTTTTCCCAATACAATTATCCTTGTTTGTCTACTACCTGCTTGGTTTACAATCCTGCTTTTGGTGATAAAACTTAGTAAAAATAACCTATGATTTTCCTCTACTGACTAGTATATGTTGGTGAAATTTCACAGCAAAGGCAGCAGGAGTTTTGTTTCTCAATGCCTACAAAAATACTGATGCAGACTTCGGACAAGGGGTGAACTTTGCAGTTGCTGGGTCTACTGCATTATCGGTGGAGGATCTTGCCAAGGAAAACATTTTATCCCCAGTAACCACCAGCTCTCTTAGCGTTCAACTCGATTGGTTGGAAACACATTTGAATTCTATTTGCGAGACTGGCAGAGGTTCGTCTCTTGTTTATATTGAACTTTTTTGACTTATATATTCTCAGCAATGATTTAAATATATCCACTTGTGTTTCACAGATTGCGTAGAGAAACTAAAAGACTCTCTGTTCATGGTTGGAGAGATAGGAGGTAATGATCTCAATTATGCATTGTTTCAAGGCAAAAGCATTGAGGAAGTAAAGAGACTTGTGCCCAATATTGTCAAGGCCATAACAAATGCCGTCAGGGTGAGTTTCCATTCAGCTTTTCTTCATTCGTGGCATTGTAAAACTCCTTGAGTTCTAATTCTAATCATCTGATATGGTCTCCACAGAGGGTGATCGATTATGGGGCAGTTAGAGTGGTAGTACCTGGTAATTTTCCTATTGGTTGTCTCCCCATCTACCTGACCGGATTTAAGACCAACGACTCAACAGCTTATGATGCAAATAACTGTCTAAAAGACCTCAACGAGCTTTCAAAATACCACAATGACAAACTGCAACACGCAATTGCAAAGTTAAATAAAGAGTACAAGAATGTGGTCATCACATATGGAGATTACTATAAGGCATTCGAGTGGCTTTTGAAGAATGCCGGCTATTTTGGTGAGTACCGTAGAAGAAAAAGTTCATAATTGTAGAGTTTTTGTGAGTGAATATTAATTTTGACAAATTTTATTTTGATGTAGGATTTGATACGTCGACTACCCAACAAGCATGTTGTGGAACTGGAGGAGATTACAATTTTAGCATGACTCAAATGTGCGGCACTCCAAATGTTTCAGTGTGTCAGAGCCCCAACAAATTCATCAGCTGGGATGGAATCCATTTAACCCAAGAGGCATATAAGCGCATGTCTTCATGGCTCCTGCATGACATCTTTCCCAAGCTTCAATGTTCCTGGCTTTTTGGTTAATAAGTTAATTTTAGTATTTGGAGACAATTTACGTTCAATGTTTTTATGTTTTAATTAATTTGGTCAAGTTACTTTGAAATTATTTGAGATTGATATTTAGCCTTTTTATAATTTGATTAACTTTATTTCGTCTGTTAATTAATAACTAATTTTTGTTTCTATTTCGGTAATTTAAACTCTCATATATTAAAAATTTAGTAATATTCCTGAGTGGAAAAACAATTCATCACAAAGTAGCAGTGAAGGGCTTTTTAAAATAAGAGTTGACAATGTGTTCAAGCAGAATTCACGAGGTTTTAGGAACTGAAATTAAATTGGATTTATATATAAATATATATAGGCTCCATCTGGCCAAAATTATTCCAGGCTATATTATCTGGCTTATTTTTTGTCTTTATTCAAAAAAATTTTGTATTTGTTATTTTTATGTCATTTTTTCGTGGATTATTGGTTCGTATCGACGAAAGAAATCTAAAGAGTATAAAATTATGTCCAAAAGTTAAAAAAAAGTTACTAAAGACGAAAATAATCCAACACGGACGTTGTTTTTGGCTTATTTTTTGTCTTTTCTGAACTTTTTTCAAATTTAGCCGATGATTGATAACTTTTATGAAAGCTCTTGTCGAGACGAACCAACAATCATCAAAAAATTGATGAAAAACAAAAAATTAAAAAAAAATTCAAATAAGGACAAAAAATTAAACAGTGAATAATCCAATAATTCAGCCAGGCCAAATGGACTCATATATGTATATATGTATGTACGTATGTGTGAGTGTTCAATTTCCGCGTAAACCAAACCCAAACCAATAACAAAAGCAAAACCGAAAAGGTTATTCTTGCAGCAAAATAAATAAAATAGAAAAAGGGGGAAAAAAACAAAGATTTGGCTTGACATAGGAATTAGGATATAGTCCAAACACCAAGTGTCCAACTCCTTTTACGATTGCATACCTAAATATACGTAATCGATAGGAATCCTACTTCCATTAGAACTAGGATTTATAATAACCCCATCCTCCCTCTATATATATCACCCCTCCCCAACTCACTACCATATAGATTCATAGTTTTCCTTCAGTAGAGCAAACTTTCATTCCTCTACTGCCTCTCTCTTCTTCCTCGGTCAATCATAATGGCTGCGACTCGAGTGATTTTTTCTACCCTTTTGGTACTGAGCATGTCCTGTTTCCTTTTCCATCGTCCATGCAATGGTCATTTTTTCAAGATTTGTGGGTTTGATCAAATATATCAGTTGGGAGATTCAATTTCTGACACAGGAAATTTGATACGTGAAAGACCTATAGGGGCAGCCACTCCATTCTCTAGGCTTCCCTATGGTGAAACTTTTTTTCACAAGGCCACCGGTCGCTGCTCCAACGGTCAACTCATGATTGATTATATTGGTATGAATTTTTAACTTTTTAGTTTTTTCCCTATATTTTTTATTTATTTACCTTGTCACGTTTTGTAGTGAAATATCGAACGAGTCGGTGGTAAGATACACTCCATCGAAAACATACGAATTTTACAGAGAGGAAGCCACATGAAAATTATTTTGATTTTGGACGAATTATGATTAAAAAAATTGATTTTTAAGGGGTTAAAACAAATTGATCAAGATTTTGATGGATCCAAAGCACTAAGTTTCATAATAAAAATTAAAATAGGAGTATATAAGAGTTTAAGATATTCACGAAGAGCAGACAAATTTAAAACGATATATATAGAGAGAGACAGAATTCGAATTAAGACAGGAACATCTTAGAAAATAATTTTTTTTGGACGATGGGATTTAAAGCTTCCGGGTTTTTTCTGTATGACTTCGAACTTACTAGAATGGGAGTTTTTTTTTTCTTAAAAACTAATCAACAATTTGGAATATTCCTAAAAATTTCGTATTGTTTTTTGAAAGGAACAATGGGAGTTTTATTTTTATTTTTTTTCTGCATGGCTTTAAATGTCCCGTACTATTAATAAAAACGGTACGTTCATCGGTACAAAATTGATAACTTTGCTTGGAACATATGGTAATTACGATTAACTTACTCATTTGAGTATTATTTTGCACGTTAATTATTGTTAAATTGACTTCCTCATGTAATTGTAAAACTATTTGAGATGGAATAAAATCTGAATTTACTTTTCCCAATACAATTATCGTTGTTCGTCTACTCCCTGCTAATTGGTTTACAATCCTGCTTTTGGTGATAAAACTTAGTAAAAATTAGCTACTATTTTTCTCTACTGACTTGTACTATATGTTGATGAAATTTCATAGCAAAGGCAGCAGGAGTTTCGTTTCTCAATGCCTACAAAAATACTGATGCAAATTTTGAACATGGAGTGAACTTTGCGGTCGCTGGGTCTACAGCATTATTAGTGGAGGATCTTGCCAAGGAAAACATTTTATCCCCAGTAACCACCAGCTCTCTTAGCATTCAACTCGATTGGATGGCCACACATTTTAATTCTATCTGTGACACTAGCAAAGGTTCATCTCTTAGTTATATGTATTGAATTTTGACTTGTATATTCTGAGCAATGATTTAAATTTATCGACTTGTGTTTCACAGATTGCGTAGAGAAACTTAAAGACTCTCTGTTCATGGTTGGAGAGATAGGAGGTAATGATCTCAATTATGCATTGTTTCAAGGCAAAAGCATTGAGGAAGTAAAGAGACTTGTGCCCAATATTGTCAAGGCCATAACAAATGCCGTCAGGGTAAGTTTCCATTCAGCTTTTCTTCGTTCATGGCATTGTAAAACTCCTTGAGTTCTAATTCTAATCGTCTAATATTTCGTTTTCCAGTTATCATACATGAAATTATAAGAATTCTGCTACAAAGGAATTTTGCAATGTATTTTCAATTTCTTTGCAGAATCTCTCCAACGAATTTTTATATTTCATAATTTTTGAATTATGGAACTTCACATAATTTTAAAATTTTTCGTAGTCTCTATCTAGTGATGAGTTTTTCATAATACATACATACACACACATATATAGGTTGGTAACGTATGCATATCCTTTGTGCTGTATTATAACACAAATTTTCTTTTTAGACACCTTTCTAACTGAAAAGGAAAAAAGAAAAATCAATCCACAACGCGAAAGGGGGATTCCAGGGAATAAGACGACTGCTCTACTCGATGATAATATTCGTCATCGAGCTAATAAGGACCTCAAGATCCTCGAAAACCAATATCATCATATAGCATATATGAAGGGAGGAACAACAAAATTCGGCATAATACAACAGTGAGAAACTAACCTGAACTGGAAAAATAATACATTCACTCCCACAGGGGACACTATTTTGGACTTCCCTTTCTATTTCCTCGAGTAACGGGAGAATTTTGGTTAACCTTTAATTCGAGTTTCCTAGCAGTGCGTAGAATCGCTGCATGCTTTTGGCGCTGATTATGGCTCTTCCTTTTCCTGCATGTTCAATAGATCTAGAATAAGTAACAGAAAACCAATTTGCAACATTATCAGACTTCTGCCAAACTAGAGACACTTCTGGAAAACCCTGCATATCCAGAGATTTAGAGGCTGGAGAGAGGGTGCAGTAGGATAATCAGGGACAGCTCAAGATTTCGATATTGGACAAAACGTTGGTAAAGTCTTGTAATACTTAAAAGACACTATTAATCTCCGTCAGTACAGACTACTAACTACAACAATATTACCAAAATAATTGTCGTAGATATATTCAAATAACTTGTACAATTGCAAAATATGGTAGATCCATATGCATTATCCTGAAGCTCTGCTGACTCAGTGTCATAAATTTTCAAATAACTTTGTTGTAAACTAATCAATGTCGCTGATTAGGTTTAGAAAACTATGCAAGCTCTGCTGACTCAGTGTAACCAAATTGGAAGAATATGAAATGATAAAATAAAGATCAGAGGGATAGCATGTGAAACACGAATCTAAGCATGAGGAAAAATCGACAAAAAGCTGCGATGAAACTATTTACAACCACAGACCAAAGGGTAATCTAACCTTGCAAAGAAAAGCCCTGCAGTAAGAACCATTCCTCCCACTGCCCAACAAACTCTTTCACTAAACGGCATTTCCCTCACCCATTGCTGGAAATCGTTCCACAATCCAGAGCTCTCAGCTTTCTGTGCGTCCTTATATTTAGAAGCCCGCCATGAATCAGCAATAGAATCAAGACTAGCCTTCCCACCATAGCAAGATGTTTCTTCCATACCATGAGATGGCGTAACAGCAAAACCAGCAGCACGGCAGAGCTCTGTACCATTTGAGGTCCATTCAGAGGCTCTACCACAAACAAAGTCACCTACGCCACATGGCGCTAAAACCTAGCACATAACGTGCAATCATGAAAAATGGAAATCATCAGGAACCATCAACGAAACCAAAAAATCAATCACAAAAATATAAACATCTTCGAAACAATACTCGTAGAATAAAGGAATGCAATTTAACTCATGTTTTAGCCCAACCTTAGAGATCTCTCCAGATTAGATGATAGTGACAGGATTTCCATAACTAACAATCATGTTCTCTCATCAGTGATAAGTTTCAATCTAAAACTACGTTACCAGATTAGTTACGTCATTGGGTCATGCTCAAATCAGATTACTTCACAGAGAACAATACGTGAGTGAACATGTCAGATGACATATAAGCCACTCTGCAGGTATACCAACTGGACTGTGGTTCTCTGCGGCAATGGTTGGCTGGAAAGAGCTGAAGAGAGGAATGGAAAACTTATTCTGTAGGTCTTTCATTCCTAGATTTGGGTGCATCCAGACAAGTTATTTTTGGTTGGCCATCCGAATGATAGTATCAAACTATGATGGAATCTTGTTTCCACAATTCCCCAAGGGAGTTTCACAATCCTGGACTGTTTGTGAACCAAAGTGATAGGGGACCCAATTTCCACATATCCATATTGGACTTGAATAACGTTTGTGCTGTCCTCATTGCCAATGAGAATCCTGCAACGACAATCCCATTCCTCATCTTCCACTCCAATCATCTAAACAAGGCCTATGGGATCCCTAAATTCTGTATTACAGTATCACGCACCTGTGTCTTAGCATCCATAGAGAAATATGCGCTAGAGCAAGCCTGGTGCACTCTATCGCAAAGAGAGTCACATATGAGAGGAGGTCCCTTCTGTACACCCACATGAGGATCACAAATAGAACATTCCAACAATTCCCACAGCTGCAAGCACTCTTGGCTGGCTTCCCCAGTTAAAGCCAGCCTCCTAATAGATAACAAAGCCGGATGTGTCTGGGCTACATCACAGCATGTCTTTTTGCGGAAAACCCTGCAAAGGGTCAAATCTTTTGGTCCCTTGTTTGCCTTTCTTGGAGGTTTCCCTTGATTCGCAAATGGGGGAAAGCGGCCACCAGGAGAAATACACACTCCATTAGAGTTCCCTGCATTTATAGACATTACACACATCTTACTTGCAGGAGCAATGACCAACGAAATTTTACTTATGAGACATCGATTATCAGGAATATGACATAAATAGAACCACAAGAAATGAACAGTTAACCCTGTCTCGGTTGACGAAGGTAGAAAAGAAGCTCTCTGTGGAACTTAGCTTTGTGTCAGATGTCTTCTTTAACATAAAATTTAACTCCCCCCTGTTTTGAAGGTTAAATTCTTAATTTACTAAATTAAAGTTCACTATATACTGCAACTCAAACAAACCCAAACTCCAAATTATTTTTGCTCATGCGCCAATAAGAATTCACCCTAATATCGACTGACAATGACGCACTCATGATTAGAGAGAGTATTGACAGTTGGGAAAACGAGCATACCCTTAGGGGTAGAAACCTGAGCTACTTTTGGCTCCTTTCTAGGGTACTTACCAGCCTCTATGCCTCCGCTCAAGAGGAAACGAGCGAGATCCTGTTATGGTAGTCTCAATCTTAATCTTTCAAGCATAGTCATTATTAAATAGACTAATACTATTAGGCATACGCATACCATAATTATGAGCCGTACAACATTGAGTAAAAATGAGTCAGATCGTGCTAGGATAGTCTTATATTCAAAATCTTGCCAAGCAAAATCACTATTGGTCTTATGCTAGTTAACCCTATTACAACGATTATTACCATTTGTATTACTGTTGTTATTAACTTATGGATCTTGCTACAGAACACCCACTGGCCACTGGACATTTCTTAAGGAATACAAAGATTATTTTTCATTTGTTCTGTGCAGGACAAGATGCAGTACTTTTCAAGTTAACGATAATTGACAGAATTAGCCTTCCTATCTTTTTCTTTATCAACTTGAAGCACAATTTTTATATGACGCATATTTGGAAATTGAGAACAAATTATACACAGACACGATTGTTACTCAAAACTTAAAGGTATACAAAACAGCATAAGAGGGACTCGCCGAGTAAGCAAAATTAAGTACCAAAATGTCACAATTTCCCAAAGCTACACATATTTTCCCATGTCTGATAACTTCCTCTCGATTACCCCTCTTACCCATCCCAGCAAAGACTCCTGCCCTCTTCAGCCCACACCAGCGGCAATCACCATCAAACAAAACTGAGCAATCGCAATTAAAATGATCAGGGTATGGGCAAGGAAGAGAGAACGGGTGAAATTGTTAATGCCATTGCCAGAGGAGGCTCTAAAAGTATGCTCTGTGTAGAGTGCAACAGCGATGGGGCTGAGTTGGGTGTGCAAAGAGATGAAAGCAAAAAGTTGAAGGAAAGTATCAAGAGAACAGATGGGTTTTTTCTGTGGGTGGGTGGCAGCAAGGAGGGGGAAACTCGGTGGTGATTGAAGGTCGGCCGGGAACAAAACGGACGAGGGAAAGATCAAAGCATAAAATTAATAATGACTGGAAAGAGGATGATGACAGCGTCAGAGACAATAGACACGGTCCTTGGCATTTGCTTAGGCTTTTTTCGGGTTTTGCTTTCTGGTCGGGATGGAGATGCAAAGTTTAATGACAGGAAAGGGCATAAGATTGGGTGAAACAGCAGGTCCCACTCCAAATTAGAAGAAAAAGGAGAAGGGGTTAGTTTTGTCATCTTGCCCATAGCTTAAATCACTTCAGCACAAGCCTGACATTGCATTGAAACTCAAAAGGACAGTCATGCTGGCCCGTGAAAGTCACTATAAAACGCACAAAGAGGTGCCGGTAGAATATGCCTTGACTATTACAGTTACTACTCCAACTATTATTGCTAGTGTCACAATGGCAAGACTACTATTACAAAACTACTAAAGTCTATGCTGTTTTGACATTTCAATCAATCCCCAAGTCCTAGCAATAATTTCCTTTTTCCATAAGTTAAGAAGACTCAAACTTGAGTCTTTTTGTCAGGCTCTAGCTTTTCAGTTCCCACAAGTTCCGCGTCCTAAATGACTAGAAAGCAAGATATATCAACAATTAGAAGAACAACATCACTTGAAAACACCTAACCTAACACGCTTACGCAAAAGCTTAAAACGTGTCTGGGGCCCAGAAAATGCTCACTCCTCAACAGCAGCTTCCACTTCTTTGCCTCACAGCAAACACTTGAACATGGCTGGGAGCCATTCACATGCTAAACCTCAATCTGAGCTTTTTGCCAAGCCAATATCAACCCCACGCCACACAGACAGTAGTGAGGTGCTTATTGACCCAAGTATAATTCAACATCATGTTTGCTTCTACTGTTGGCTTGCTGCAAATATTGTTCTGTTCGTGTTAATGTAGATTCCACTTGCAAGAAGTTCTACTCTACGGGGCTTTAGCTTTGTAGATATGGTTACCCAGCTTTGTCGCATGGCTTCGCAACGTCTCCTTATCGCCATCTTCATAAATATGATGCTACTGTTAACCTCGTGAAGCGACATGATAGCCAAGAACGATTTCCGTCCCTTGGTCAAGCCACAGCCCACAGGGTACCCTAATTTTGTGTCAGGGTCTAAATAAACAATTTACTCCTTTGGCAATACTCGCAACACTCCCTTGGCTCGGCTAATGATTCTCTGGCTGAGAGACTCCCTTCTATGTAGTTAGGTCATTTGGACATTCCTCAACTCAGTTGCACACCCCTTGTCTTACACTACTTCAATGTTAATATGTGTTCCCTCCACATCTAACTAGACCATCTCCATTGTCTCTCTTCGGTCTTTTTAATGTTCTACCTGATAGCCCCTGTCAAGGGGCTCTTCCGAGACCGTTTGGGTCTCTAGAAGATCATTTGACACTTTAGCAGTACCCAAGATGGGAGTAAGGCTTTGGTATCGCAAGGAAGATCACAAGAGCATGTGACATGAAGGCTAGAGATTAGGGTACCTCTATGAAGTAGGGATACAAATACGGAATATGAATATGACGCGATACGGTAAAACTTAAAAAATAGGATACGGATATGTCAGGGACACAGCTGTAAAAATTGATATTTTTTTAAAATTATCGGCCTTATACAACGCATAAAAAGGAGACAAAAAAATAAAAGAGTAGTTGAATTGATAATAATTCTACCAGGCATTAGCACATGTCAATTTTCAAAAGTCATTGAAAATATAAAGAAAGCTACCAAAAGTATTACAAAACTTTCAATATATGCCAAAAGCCTAAACCAAAAAGTCATGGATCTTAGTAATTTCTACTCATATCAACTTCAACACTCAATTATGAACTTCAATTGCATCCCCTTTCCCTTCATCGATGAATATCATAGCTTCCATAGCAAGCTCATCAAGAGAAAGACTTAAAATTTCAAGTATACTGACACCCACAAGTGAATCAAATACATCTCCACCAGTATCTCATAATTTGCTATCTCCTTTCATGTAAGCTCAAGTTCTCCTTGATAGGAAAAGAATATTGTGGTGCACACAAACCAAATATTCTGCTCATTGTGGTGTCATGTTGTTTCTTTTAATGGAAAGAATGAAATAATAGGTTTCCAATTTCTTTCACAACATGAAGAGGAACATGACTGGCTAAGCAACTTCAATGCTAAAGATTGGAGTATAGGAGCGTGAGATCCATGTGCAAACTAGCAAATCATGATCTGTAGGATTTTTTACTTTTCCCCCTTATATTAATTGTGTATATTTTAAATTTTTATTTTTATCCCGTCGTATCCCAAAAGTATTCTGTTGTATTCCTAAAGTATACATCGTGTATTCAAAACGTATATGAAGTTAAAATGATTTAATTTTAATGTTGGACGCTTATTTGGCATATCCAATACGTACCTGGGCGTATCGAGCGTGTATCGACATCGCATAAGTATCCGACATGCATACATGACTAGTTTCAGAGGATCCGTGCTTCACAAGGGTAAACCTTCAAGCACCTCGACCATCTCTCCCTCAAGCGAATCCACACTTCAAAAAGTTTAAAAGAGAGATCTTGGCCAAGAAAAAAGGACTCACCAGGGGACGTAGTGTAACTACTAATCAACAGATCTACAATAAGGCCTCGACACCTACAATACCTATCTACTGCAACTATGGTAATAGGACCTTGCAAATTGATATGGCACACAAAGTAGATCAAGTCATCAAACACCTATGGACTGTCGGACTAAAGGGTTGAGGGACCTACCCAGCTCCAAGTTATCCCCATGAATCGACACTCGTATGTAAGGGGTTTTGTGCACATAAGATTCTATTTGCAACTCTACAAAGAGTATCCCATAACCATCAATGTCTCACCTAGGGTTGTTTATGCTCTTACCTTCCACTATCTCTTACCTCTTCCACCCTTAGTGACCTTGAGCCATCGAAAAACCCACTGCGGAGAGGTCTCCTTAACCAAATAACCCACATGTCCCAATTGTCCACCTTGTGCAGTTGAATTGCTGATGGCTCGGTGCTGGTATAAGGAGAAGTTTTGTGCCTTCCAATAAACAATGATTGCTTAATCTTGTGTTTAAAAAAATTACGATGTACAAAGTGTGGTAAATTTGAGATTAAGTCTGTGTAACGGCTATGGGTAGTGCTACTAGAGCCACATTGAGTAGAAAGGGATATGGAAAATATGGGCTCCTTCTAAACTTTTTTTTTCCTATGGAATGCCACTCGAGAGAACATTTTACTATTGACAGTTAATCTAATAGGAAGATGAATGTTCAATCATTTCCATATTTGTAAATGTGACAAGGAAATAGCCACTCATCCACTCTAGCTTGTTTCAGGATGCATTGGGTATTCTAAACAAACGTGACAAGCCTTTAAAATGGTCTGAGGGGAGGAAAGGTGGAGAGAAACGGTTGTAGAAAGAGAAGGTGGGTGTGGTTGTTAGCTCCTTTAACATTTGATGTGGTTGTTCAAAGAAAGTGCAATGGAGAACTGGGGAGTTGAAGAATCCATACATGAGTTGACGAGTGTTCTTCTGTCTACTCTCATACGAACGGAAATCAAGACACATACTGTTTAGTTTGGATCAAGTTGCTAATTTTGTAGATTCTCTATATAGCTTATTTTGTAGTGGCCTTCTTCCTACCATTTGGCCATTAGCCTTGTCCCTTGTTCTTGGACTTGTCACGTGTATATGCTCAATATCGATTGTTTAAGTAGATTTTATCCTCTTTCATGCTCTTCAATACATTTCCCTGTTTGCCAAAAATGAAAAAAAACAGGGCTACCAGCCTAAGAAGCAGGGATATAGACAAGTGTCAGAGACATAAAACGACATGTGGATATGCCATTTTATAATGAAAAGAAATACAACACAAACACGATGTGTCTTGCGAATTCAGGGAGAAGTCAAAAACATTGTTTCTATCAAATAAGGATAAGTAAGACAGTATTACTGTTATGTAGACATAAACAAACAATCATTAAAAGTTTAACCAAATATTTGACCTCAGCATCCATGGAAACTTTGACATGAGGCCACCTTTCAAAAAATTGTGTCCTCTTACTATGACCCTAACATGTTCCCAGCACGTTCCTAGCTTGTCCGACCGAAAACCCATAATAAATATATCTAACATATGTTTAGTCTTGTTTAATATGTGTCCGAAGCGTATCTGTCTTGTTCAACTTGATACGTGAGGTCAGTAGACGTGCCTGCACTTCTTTGCTAGCAACGTTTGGTGAGGAAATTCCTTTGGAATTGATTTAAGGATTGAGTTGTAGCCACTTGTAGACAAAAACAGTGTATGTTACTAAGCTACATGCAATTGTTAATCTCCTTATCATTACTAACTTAGAAGCTCAATTGATGTTGGGAAATGGAAAGAATCACTCATGTAGCCACAGTATGAATCATGAGATACCATGTCCGACCAAAGAATAATTTGGTTGTTGTGTGGAACTGTAAGCTTTACTTTTTGGTTGTTGCTGCTAGTTGGTTCGACTATGTGTAAGTATTGATTGTGGATCAATATGTAGCCCAAACCTTAGTGAGCTTGATATAATTAGCTAACTGTAGATTTGTGGGTCAAGTAAATGCAGGTGGTTACCAAAATGCTTCTTCTATAGTCCACAATAGTGCTCCTTATGGTTTCATACACATTTTCCAATCCTTTTGCTATTATAATCTTACTCGCAAGAAAATAGCACGACATAATGCCCTAAAATATAGCATTTTCCACCGGACAGTTTCCTGAGTTACCATATTCAAGTATCATGGATTTAAATGAGGTAACGATCTTATAGTTTGCAGATAGCATTGTCATCCCTCCATAATAATATGTCAGATCAACAAGGACATGGTATGTTCAAGAACTTCATAATGTACATATGGAGAAGTTTTCAACCGAAAACCTAAGAGCTACTGTGGTCCTTCATGCGACTTACAATTAGCTGCTGAAAAAAATTATAAGCCCATCCAAAGCAAAAAAAACACATACACCATGGCAAACAATATTAACCAAAAATTACAATTCACCGTCGAATATCGGAGGTTTCCATTGTGCATTTTGCAAGAAGAGCAAGCAGAGTTACATTGATAATTAATAGAAGAGGTTCGATATTTCCACATGGATGTGTTTAAAAGGCCGTTCCAGCTGGTCATGGTTTGAGAATAAACCTTTTCAGGAGAATTGCCGTTAAACACATCGATCACTAAACAAATTAGCTAATTGCCTAATTTGTTTCACAAAATGCCAAAAGAAATTGTCACAGCATATATTGATGTATGCCCTATTCACCATCTCAATCCCAGGCTACTTGTTGTTTTAGTAACAAATGAAACCCTAGAGAGAGAGAGAGAGAAAGAGTACCAAAGCTAAAAGGAAGAAGAATGTTGAGCGATGTGAGCAACAGTAAAACGGCGAAACAATCCGATCTCGTCATTCTTTCATCGATCAACTTCTCCGTGGACGGATTTGAGACGACGACCGTTCATTGACTATCATCCAGTTTCAACTTCCATTCATTCTTTGGTATCAATTTTACCATTTTCCCTTTCGCAGAAATTACACGTTCTACCCTCAGGTATTACCTAATTCTCATTTTGTCCCTTTTAACTTCAATATTTCTGACATAGTCTAGTAGGCAACTCTCTTCAAGTTCCCTGAAATAGTAACCCAACAATTGAAATTAAAAGTTGTAAAATATTCAAAATGGATATTCTAATACTTCAACATGTTGAAGTGAGAAAATGTCTATTATATATAGCCATTAAATTTTTGGAACTATAAGCAAATTTAATCACGACGCTTAGGACCCATTACATACGAATGCCATGAAAAGCTCAATACTTGGTGCCTCATGGAATTCAACACAAAGTCATGTAAAATGTTAACATAAAGTGATGCAAAAAAATTATAAGGTGTTTTAAATTATCAAGTAACGATGTCTTAAAATCACTAAAAACTTGGTTCATAATAAATCCTAAAGTATTAGACAATTACATTTAATAGGTAGCACCAATTGGCAATGTAACAATTGGCACTCAATAACTTCTTATGGCAGGGGAATGGACAAGGAGAGGATTGATAATCTGTATAATTTCTTCAAATGTTCTCAGACATAATTTCCATAAGAAAATCAGGGCGAGTTACACTAACGGTCCTTGTAGTCTTTTGTTTTCTTAATTTGGTCTCTATATTTTCAATTGGCTCAATTTTGATTCCAATTTTCTTAATTAGTGTCCACTTAGTCTAATTGGAACCGGCGAGTAGTTTTCTTTTACAAAAATAGCTTGCATGTGTCCCATTTGATCACTGTAGATGAGCATTGTAAGCATATCTTCAATTTAGACATATCATTCACAAGTTTTAGCTAACTCAATACTAACTCGTCACTTAACTCACTCTCAAACTTGAGTTAGTTGAATCTTTAACATTTCTCAAAAATGTGAATCAGTTTTTTTTCTAAATCCCATATCGGTATTACATCATTTAAAATGAAAGAGTGCGAAATTTAATGTTACAACCATTTCTTGAAGTTCGAATCATGTTTACAAAGATAGAGTTAAATTCTAAAAGATTTTAGCACAAGTTTTTCTGTAAGGACGCAAAAACTTGAAATTAGTAAAAATAAATTGTCTTTCCATACTTTCACAGTGGCATAGGAGTCTGTCTTTTTCCCCCCCTCTTATGAGGCCATTTCTTGAATTATTATTTACTGGAATTGATTTAATTTTTGCCGAGTTCATAATTTAAATGATGTACTTCTAGAGATGAATGTAATTATATATAGTATAAGTTATGAACGTAATTATGTACCGCCTTGGCTGAACATTGTCACGTTGCGACCCAGAACACAGGTTTGATGAGTATGGTCTCACCACCCAGAGAGGAGAAAATCTAAATGGCTCATAAAAAAACAGATAACATGGTAATCTGATTAGATATCATTTGTCCAAAATATTTATTTTTGCTGCAACTTTTTGTAACATCCGGGTATCAAAAATGTCGAATACATTAAAAAAATTATGCATAAAAAATGTCGCAGCTGGCTTGAGTGACCCCACTTGCTAGTCACTTATTTTTGTGCAAGCACTATCAAAAGAAAAGTCCTGTTAATAAATTCCAAACCATCACGATCCCCGACCATCGCCATCGCCGCCACCACCGCCATCACCACTGATACTGGCCCACAATCTTATAATTGCTTTGCTAAACATGTTAAAAAATAAATTAAAATAGGCGTAAATTTTGCCACCTATCATCTAACTAAGACAGAACCGAGCATCCCATGGCCATTGTTAAAACAAACAGAAAGCATCAACAAGATATAATCCACTTCAACCCTTCATATTGTATCCTCCTGTAGACATATCATTCGTATTGTTATAAGGAAAAACAATTCGACGAGGACCACAAACATATGCAACAAGGGCTTAGGATTATACCAGTTTGATACCTGCTTCTGTCAAGGAATCAATAACAGCTTTCACCTTACCATGGTATTTCTGATCTCTCTTTAATAAAACAGTAACGGCAGGGATGTCTTTGACCATCAGGCGCTCTCCCAGAATCTTTCCTATCTTTGCAGCAGCAGCGACATCCCTAGTAGATTCCATGCTTGGCCTTAGTGCCTTCTCCTGAGAGCTTGCAGCAGAGGCTACCGTAGCAGTTGGTGAGTGGATTACTTGGGCCGACATGTACTTGTTTGTAAAATGCATCTTCAAGACATATGGCTTCAGAAACTTTGTAAGTCTTTGTGATTGGACTGGTGGAGGAATAACCATTTCTTTTTCACGATTAAACATCAATCACATACAACAACACAAGTACAATATCAATAACTCAATGTACACACGATTAACACAAAAGATACTCCATATCTTTGGAATGAAAACCAAAGAAGAAAGTGGTAGGGCATTGATGGTTTACGCACTATTCAGGTCATTGGAGTTAGCAAATGCAGCAATGGTCAAAATTTTGAACATTCAACTTTCAAGACTTATATTGTTCAATGTCAAGATTAGTCAACAGAGATTCGAAATATCATATAATTATCCTCTATTGCTCAAGGTCGACACATTTATCTAAGGAAGTTCAAGCTATCACACCCTATGTCCTGAAGGTGAAATGTATCAGGCTTGTTTGTACAAAAGAAAACTATGTGATACTAAATTCAAACACTGTTGCTTAGTAACTCATTTACCTATGGATAAGAGAAAACTGGTGTAAGATTCTCACGCTGATAGAAACTTCACCTTGGTTTTCAGTCTGTTTGAATTCAGCTATCAAGTCAAACTCAAACCAGGCACTATTAGTGGTAAGATAATCAACCTAAGATCAGGGAAAAAGGTTGCACATCAGTTGCATTAGTGTGCAATCACCAATCGTCTTCACAGGTGTAGACAGTATGACATCGCAATTGAAAAAGCAAATGAGGAAAAGTATTCAGAAGCTAGAGCAAGAGTAAATTCTCTCCCCTCTGATTATCCCAGAACCTCTTCCATGTTGAGCATTAGAGAGTTCTAGGCCCACAACCTCTCACTGGCAGCCAGAGGCGGGACTAAAATGTCGACTTAATAAAGTTTGTCTGAAGCCAATATATTGTCCAGCAATTAGTCGAATTCATATACAAGTTTCATGAGACAATCTCAGGACAATTTTTATCAACTTCTTAAAATCGGTAGCAAATCGACTTGACCGCGTAACTATCCAAAACAACTAATCAACAACGTTCTACACCAAAAGGATCAAATTCAGTTAAATGAATAAAAACTGCATTCCACTTTCAGCGAAACTCCAATAGTTAATCGGTTAGTTGCACTTAAATTTCAACTCAATTATGGAAGCAATCAATAGGTAGAAGATAAATTGGTAAAGAAAACCTATCGCCAAATTTCAACTCATCCAGAATCAAAGACCCAAAAATTCCAACTTGGCTCTTCTACTTCTTCCTCATTACAGATGAATCTACAAAAAGAATTATACCAATACAAAGAGGAAGAAGGATTTTTGCAAGTAATATACAGAGCCAGAGATATCTATGGTATCGTCCGAAAGTCAAGGAGGGCCAAGGAAACTCATTCCTTCTTTCCCCTCTCCTTTTCGGTCACTGATGGAAAGCATAGAATCCCTCAATCATCAGGGCCGGCCCTAGGTAGAAGCCTAGAAAGACACTGCTTCAGTCCCCCAAAAATATGCTAAGAAGAAGGGCCCCTAAATGTATGGTACTTCTGCATGCGTTAAGTTGATTCACTCCTGGAGTGGGTACCAAATATATCACGTCTAAGCATCAAAATTACCATAAGGCAGAGCAAACAGCTAGCAAACACACACACACACACACACACAGGGAGGGAGAGAGAGACCTGTTCTGTTTAAGATTTGAGCTGGAGCTGGAGCTGGTTCTGGTTCTGATCGCGTAGCAATGGGATAAATCTCGCAACAATTACAAAGAAACCCTAGAATTCGAACCCTTGCAGAAATTTCAAATAAATCCACAATTTCTAATTTAACATCAATACAGACCCTCGATTTATCCTACTCTACTTCTCTAACTAACAATTTCAACTTATTGTAAGCTTTAAATTATAAATTACCCTTATTATATTTTCATGGAATTAAATATATGAAACTAAATTCAATCAATTATTTTGGACTATACATCACCGACAAATTTTACTTGTAATTCGTTGCCCTTTTTCCCTTTCTTCTCCACCATGTCCTCTTTTTCTTTTTTCAACTATGACACCCTAACAAAATAATGAGTCACCAAGGATAAAATTATTATAGTTTATTACAATAATCAGACTTTGAGTTCATATAATTGGTCAATGACTTATAAATTAAATTTAGAGTCGAGATAGTGATGGTTGTGTATTGTGTCAATTTTATATCATATTTAGTAATAAAATTGAAAAAAATGGGGAGAGAGGGGGGAGGGGGAGAGAGAGATGGCACTAGGGGTGATACCGGTCCTGTCTGACCGAAAAACTCGGAATAAATCGGTCATTCCGGTTTGAAAGTTCTAAAATCGAAATGGTTCGGTTTGGTCTGGCCGGTTTTAGTTTGGTCCGGTCCGGTTTCGGCGTAATTATGCTTGGGCAAAAAATGAAAAAAAATTGTAAATAATAAATAGGTTCATGTCAAGTAAACTCAGTCCAAACTAAATTTTATTTAAAAAATCATTGAGAGCCGAGAGGTGGAGGGCCTGGAAGGCTGAGAGTGAGCGAGATTGTGAGAGGCAGAGCAATGAGAATAAGAAGTGGAGGCGACGGGAGGCTGAGGGTAACTGAAAAGTGAAAGTGAGGGAAACGATTAGGTTTTTACATATACACGATTACACGCGGTGTACCACTGTACTTATATTTTTAAATTTTTAAACTTTTTTACATATACCGGTTCGGTCCAGTTTGGTTTAAGTTAGAAGGGTCTAAAATCGAAGACCGGAACTGATCGGACTGAATGAACTAAAAAATCAAGTCGAACTGCCAGTTTGATATGATTTTTCGGTTTACACTTTCACCCTAGAAAATATTGTTTGGACTCCACTATTCTCCAAACAAGCTCCCTTTTTGACCTAGTAAGGCAAGTCAGAAAAATGAATTTTATGTAGTAAAGACAATCTGAAAAAGTACATAGAAATATACAAACACTTATAATATGTTATTAACTTCTGCTAAAAGAAGTGTCCGTGGAGAACTGCTAAATGTAAAATTTAGGATCCCAATTAGTTTGTATATTTTACAACCCTACCCTGTTTTTTGAAGAAATAAATATGACATTCCAATAGTAACAGTGTAGTTTAAGACTAACCATCAAAGTTTACATTTTCGAACCACTTGAACATATTGTGCATGTCTTGATTACTGTTCATGACTAATGCATGTTCAACCTACACACTATCAGAATGAAACTTGGCAATAAAATCAACTCAATCGCTTTCCAAACGAAGGTAAAACAGAAAAAAGGTTCTCACTTGATTCATAAAAGTTAAAAGTAAGGCAAAACATCTTCCATTGAAATATAGGACACTACAACAAATCAAACTTTTCCCTACATTTTCTTCCCCGCATTTTTTAAAAAACCCCAAGAATACCTTATTTTTTCCCACTTTTATTCCCCCAATTCATTTCCCGCTTCCCCCCTTTATTTCCCCCAATGTTCCCCCTTATTTCTCCCAAAATCAACCCTAGCCCCAACTTTCCCCCCAGCCGATCTGCTGCTCCTCCCTGTACATCCGCCGCTGCTCTCTCTCTCTCTCTCTCTCTCTCTCTCTCTCTCTCTCTCTCTCTCTCTGGTGGTTTCTGGGACCGGATAACAGTCAGTCGAGGTTCTTGGTTTGGAATCTTGTCTTGCTTGTTGTTTGAGTGAGAGCAAGAGTGAGTGACCAGAAATGTATTTTGTGGGTCTTATTTGTCTTATATTTGTTTGAGTCAGTTTCCGGCTGGAATACGCAACCTTCAGCAACTGAAGGCGTTGGATTTGCATTCGAATCGGCTGCGGGGGGACATTCAGGAATTATTTGCGGAGCTTCGGAATGTTGAGTACCTCGATTTGAGCTATAATATGTTTTCTGGATCGCTTGCTATGGATCTGCAGAACGTATCGAGCTTGGCCAATACGGTGCGATACTTGAATTTGAGTCACAATATGTTGAGTGGTGGGTTCTTTCGGAATGAAGTTATTCAGTTGTTTAAGAATTTGCAGGTTTTGGATTTGGGCGATAATGTAGTTAGTGGAGAGCTCCCTTCATTTGGGTCATTGCTAAATCTTTGGGTTTTGCGTCTGGGAAGTAACCAGTTATACGGGCCGATAGTAGAGGAGTTGTTAGAGAGTTTGATGTCTTTGGAAGAACTAGATCTTGGTGACAATGGATTTTCAGGTAAGGAATTTTATCAATCTGCAATAATGTTTGAAGCATCATTCCTTGGTCTTACTGTGAATTTAATGAACTGTGAGGAACTTTCCCTTGGACCTTCAGATATACAAGTTGTGAAGAACTTTGGATTATTTAGCATAAGATCATGATTCTACAGTGTGTTTTCTTTGCAAATACCCTTAAATTACTTAAAAACTCCAGTTCGCACTATGTTTTAGGTAGACTTACATAAATATGCAAATAAGCTGTCATGGTGTGGTAGAACATATGTTGCAGAACGTTTTGAGATTGCTTTCCTATAATTTTCTTAAAAATGTGGTGTTTATTGGAGTTGTAACCCTTTCTACCAGTCAGCTATTATTTGCCAACTGATAATAGTTTGAGGCAGAAAATTGTTTGTCTCCCCTTCCTGTAATATGGTAAGGATAGTATCTAATTTCCTATACATAAAGTGATCGCTGTTGGATGGGAAGTTCTGATGTGGTTATCCGAATTTTGAGTAAATTAGTTTTTGAACATGATCAGAAGCATTTTTAGTTTTTCTCTTTCTGTAATGTAAGTGTTTCTCGTTGGAAGATTGTACGTGTTCCATTTCGGAAAAGTGCTTTCAGAGCTTGCAGGATATATGAAGGATCTTTCTCGTTTAGAGAAGGAAAAGAATATCCGTCCAAGTCCTGAAATTGATGCTTTTATGAAGGTTGCAGTTTTAAAATTTACTTTTGTTAATATACCATGGCTACGTTTTAACTTACAAACTTAGTATTCCATTTGTAATGTTTCTCCTGAAAAATCTGATTGTCTCATTTACGGAGGAAACTAAAAATATGACACAAAATAGCTCGATGCTCAGTATTGTCTCATTTACGAAGAATGCTTTAAGAGTAAGTATCATTAAGCTTTACTTCTGCTATTTTTTCCGTAATATAACATAAAAAATAAACTCTAGTTCCCATCAATGGCAAAACCAGCCAAGGGCTGTGGTAGGCTCTAGTTCAGGTAATTAATTTTTTATATGTAAAATTCTAATCCAAGTAATCTTATCCCGCTCTATTATTTGTAGTCCAATTCATTTTTAGTCTGGTTCAAAATACAACTCAATCCAACTCTGTCCTAATTTGTTTCAGGAAAAAGAAACCCTAATTTTAAATCAATCGACAACAACCAATTAGTCGACTGACTTGACCACTCCCCTTCCGATCCCCACAACCACACAACGATCACCACCACCACTCAATCAGTCAACAACAAGTGGTGGAAATAGGTAGAGATATTTTCAGTGCGAGATTCATTCAGATCCAACAACTTCAAGATTGTTCTTAGAGTTGGATATGGAACATATTTCGTGTATGTTTCAATCTCTTGGGCTTTGTTACTGAAAGTAATATAGATCTCTATCTCTTCCTTTTTTTTCAAGGATATTTTTTGGGCTTTATATATAGTCATAGAACTACTTCGGCCATAACGAATCCTCAATCTCTGTTTTTTTACCATCTATCTCTTTCCTTTTTTTTGGTTGAGAGATCATCATAGGTTGACCATCGTGTAATCTGCAGAAATTAATTTGCACTAATTTATATTGATAAGTACAAAATATTAACATATTTAAGCCACAATAACATAAGTTGTTAATTATTAATTATGTTTAATATTTTGTATTTAGTATTTTTTATTATTAACATCAATATATTTAATTTGTAGGAAAATGATGACGACTCATATTTTATGCGTGTTCTAATTACTCCAACCTCCGACCTCGAAGAAGGGAGATAAAATTTATTGGGGATTTTAATTAATTTAGAAATAAAAGTCCAAAAATAAAGCATAAAAATGATATAGTGCACGTGTGAGTGTGTTGGTGGGCCAATAGAAGTATATAGGAATTAGGAAACTAAAAGCCATGGCTGATTATTAGGGATTAGTATAAAAAATAAGGAATTATCTTAAAAGGGAACCAAGTCAAGTTTTGAAGGGAATAAAAGGAGGAGGGTTGACTTAAGTGGAGAATCTCACGCCTGATTTGAGAGAGCAAAAGAGAAAAAAAAGAGACTAACTACCAAGTGGAGAATCTCACGGCAGAAGAATGGAAGGGAGAAAAGAGGCTCATATATGAAGGCAAGAGCACTACAAGGTACACGGCTGAAAAATCAAAGAGAGGAAAAATAAATCCAAGGTTGTTCTTCCACATTTTTCTTCAATGAGTTTTATGTTATTTTGATTTATTTTTCATCAACTCCATGAGTAGCTAAACATTGAAACTAGGGTTAAGGATGAAATCTCATATATTTTATTGATTAATTTTATGCAGTTAGTTTTTCCTATATGCGTTTATTGAAAACTGTTCTTGGCTCAATTATATTGTTTGATTTATTATGGTTAAATATTTAAGTGCTGGGTATCATCTGTGATTTATTTTTATGGATACAGATGATGATTTAAGCTTAAACCTTGAAGCTGGGGAGAACAAACATTCGTAAAAAAAATAAAAGTGCTTAAAAAAATATATTATCCATAGTGATTAAGATTGACGTCTAAATCATTGTGTAGAAAATAATAGGAAAAATCACTACATAAGATTAATTGATAAATATTTATGGGGCGGATTCCGAAACCCTAGTTATTTTCTTAACACTTGATTCAAACCTACTTTTCTGTGAATATTTAATTTTTAAAATCTTTAATTTATTTTTGGCTTCGTTTGTTTAATTTTTTTAGAATAAAAAAATTCACAACTTTTTGTCAACTAGGTTAGGGTTAAATCAATTTGATCTATTTAGTTTTTCTTAATAAAAATCACAAGTCCTTGTGGGTTCGACCTCGCTCTTGCATTACTATACTTCGGTACGATTCGTGCGCTTGCGAGTACATTAAAATTTCACAACAAGTTTTTGACGCCGTTGCCGGGGACTTATTTATTTTTGTTCGAAAAAAAAACTGAATAATGTTAATTGATATTTCCCTTCTACTAGTTATAATTAGGATTTAATAATAAAAGAAGAAAAAGAAAGTTAGACTAAAATTTAGGCTTAGTCATAATCTCCTGCGTTTTTTTTTTTTTTTTTGCAGTATCAACTTATATCGAAATTAAGCCTATACAAGCATAAGACAACTGGAATGCATCATCTTTGAACACCAAGAATTTCGGTTTTGAAAACTGAAATATAAAACAGTGTGAAAAATTTAATTAGGAAGTTAAGTATTTCTTTTAGGATGATCCATATTTATTTAAATATTGTTTTGATCAAATAATTAGAAGGTGCATTCCAGATAGTGACCAGCAAAGTGTCATATCTTTCTGTCATGATCATACTTGTGGAGGGCATTTTAGTGGTAAAAAGACCGCTGCAAAAATTTTGCAGTGCGGATTCTATTGGCCCTCTATATTTCGTGATTCTCATGCATATTGTGTAGCCTGTGAGCGATGTCAAAAATTAGGAAGTATCTCAAAAAGAAATATGATGCCACTCAATCCGATCTTAATTGTCGAAATATTTGATGTTTGGGGTATTGATTTTATGGGTCCATTTTCTAATTCTTTTGGTAATTTATATATCCTCGTCGCAGTTGATTATGTATCCAAGTGGGTAGAGGCCATTGCGTGCAGAACCAATGATCACAAGGTTGTGGTCCACTTTTTGAAAGAGAATATATTTGCTCGTTTTGGTACTCCACGTGCTATTATTAGTGATGGCGGAAAACATTTTTGTAATAGGATATTTGAACATCTGATGACCAAATATTTTATAACCCATAAAGTTACAACCCCTTACCACCCACAAACTAGTGGTCAAGTTGAGATATCCAATAGAGAAATTAAACAAATACTCGAGAAAACAGTGAATCCTAGCCGAAAAGATTGGTCCTTAAGACTAAGTGATTCGTTGTGGGCATACCATACCGCATTCAAAACTCCTATTGGAATGTCTCCTTACCGACTTGTCTACGGCAAGGCATGTCACTTACCTGTTGAGTTAGAACATAGAGCATATTGGGCTATAAAACAATTAAATTTTGATCTTAACAAGGCAGGAACTCGCAGAAAATTACAACTGAATGAACTGGAAGAAATTAGAGACGATGCTTATGATTGTGCAAAATCATACAATGAACGCATGAAAAGAGTCCATGATCAGAACATTTTAAGGAAGTCTTTCACTGCAGGTCAAAAAGTCCTCCTTTATAATTCTCGACTACATTTATTTCCTGGTAAACTTCGTTCCCGTTGGTCTGGCCCTTTTATTGTTCGCACCACTTATCCACATGGGGTGAAATTGCAAACCCTAAGAATGGTGAGGTGTTTAAAGTAAACGGACAAAGGCTAAAACCTTTCATTGAACTAAAAAATCAAGAGGTAGAAGAAGTCTTTTTAGAGGATCCTGTTTATCAGGACTAATTTATTGATCTACCCACAATTATTTATCTTTGTATATTAATTTAAATTTATATTAGTAGTTTTACTTGATTTTTACTTATTATTCTACTTATCTTTGTGTTATTTTTATTTTTAGGTTCATAACAAAAATAAAAAAAATTCACCTACATCATGCCGACAATATTTGCCATCTGAAGGGAGCTCTTACCGTTACTAATATCTTGTCTCCAATTGATACCCCCGTCCTTCATCGAAGACACTGGAAATTATCATGGTCGCATGTATTACGCAACTCTTTGGGCATACGACATTGTGGAAATACCGGATTGGGATCCTTCAACTATTGACCATGCCTTTTTACTTTATGTTTATCACTTTCATGATCCCATTCCTGCTCCACCATGTTGTCGTTCTCGCGACTTACTTTCGATATATCATGTGGCATACCATTTTCATTGGAATAATCCACTCTCCTTCCGACTCATGCTTTACAACGATGTGGGGAGGATCATTATCCATTGAGTTTCAGACAACAATCAAGTTTGGGGGTAGTGCGGTAAGAAGAAACAAATTAATGATCATTTTGTCATTGTGGTATCTACTTTTGTTTTGTTTTGTTTTTCGTGATGTTCTAACTCTTTGCAGGATTGCAGGCCTTTTAGCATCATTGCACTTATCAGGTTTATTTGATCTCATTTATCTTGTTATGTCAATGTCTCCTTTCAAATTTTACTTTCATGCCATTGAGGACACTGTCATATTTAGGTTTGGGGGAAGGTAATGTTTGTCCGTGTCATAAGCGTGTCATAGGTTTAAGTAGTTTTATGGGGAAAAAAAATAACTTAAATTTTTATTTTATTTTATTTTATTTAAAAAAAAAGGTAAGAACATCTTTCGTTCAATGCTTTGAGTGATGAGACATAGTTATAAAAATCTTGTTGCCTAAGCATGAGAATCATATTAAAGTTTTTCATGCTACTTTCTTTGTAAGGTATTTCATGTTTCATGTTTGGAAATTCTTACACTGCACTTTGGCCACATGAATACTTTTGTTAGTTAATGAGTGAGCATGATTTGATACCCTTGAAGAACAATAGCGGAGACTAATAACCCAGTGAGCTTTTGAGCCATTCTTTTTGTTGGAGGATTATTTAAATTTACTCTTAAATTTCCTTTGAAAGCCCATTACTTCGTTGTTTAGTCTCATTAATCTTTCATTTGGTTGAATACTGAGAATTATAAATTTAAGTGCTACACTTGAAAATTCTTGATATCATGAAAGTTGGAGGATCATACCAATTCTGAAGAGATGATTTTAGGCTATCTTTGTTTATTTGAGTCTTATTATTCTTTGTTCATCAACCCTTAGAAGCCAAGTTTGAGCCTTCAAATTAGCCTTTTCTTTGTTAACTCCACCATTTAAATTGTTTTGGAGAATGACTGAGATATCAATTATTTAAAAATAAAGGGCAAAATAATTGAAGTTGATGAGAAAGAGGGTTAAAAAAAAAGGAAGAAGAATTGTCCAAAAAGACAAAATTAGAGGACAAGAAAAAGATGAAAAAAATATATTCAAAAGAAAAATATCTCCGAAAGAGAATGGGAGTATGTAAAGTGGTGAAATTTGAGGGATAAACATATTCTCACAGTTACTGTCCTTTGTATTCCTTGACTATCCCACGTGCCTCCAAAATATTCCAATTAAATTATCTTCTTTACCCTTTACGCTCACATTTCTCCTTAACCTCTACATTACAACCTAGTAAAAGTCCTATATGATCTTTGGGATGGTATGGTTTGGATGTGAACATGGTTGATGGAAGTAATAGCGTGGTAGTTACTTTACTTCTCAGTATTTGACATTCCTTTCATGAGACTACATGTTCTTTCAATTTGACGTATTTTAAAGAAATATCATTATGTGCAAGATATCTTGATTTTGAATTACACATCTTCCCCTTGCACATATATTGAGAGTATCATAGCACCAAAGTCGAGTGATTTATTTGTGGAGTGCATCATCCGGTAAGTTTTGAGTTCGAAGCATGTTTCAGATAGAGAATCAGGACATGTTCATGATCTTAGAGGCTTGAATTGTGTTTGTGTTGGCCAAACTTTTCACAGACTCCAAACATTGAATTACATGGACAGCTTTACTTGTTGGTAGTATTTTGAGATTTTGGTTGATTTTTGTGTGGAGGTGGTAAGACACATTACTTTGTTTTTGAACTCACTGCATTTAGAATTTTGTGGGTATATTCACTGCAAACTCTCACGAAACTACAACTCGTCCACTAGGATAACCTAGGGGTTTAAAGGCTTGTTGCATACGCTAAATGCAATCGAACTTCCCTCGACAGTGGAAGAATTAGTATTTTTCTTTTAGCTTTTTCTTAATTTATTTTATTTCTTTTGCTCGAGGACTAGCAAAAACTAAGTTTGGGGGTATTTGATAAGTACAAAATATTAACATATTTAAGCCACAATAACATAAGTTGTTAATTATTGATTATGTTTAATATTTTGTATTCAGTATTTTTTATTATTAACATCAATATATTTAATTTGCAGGAAAATGATGACGACTCATATTTTATGCGTGTTCTAATTACTCCAACCTCCGACCTCGAAGAAGGGAGATAAAATTTATTGGGGATTTTAATTAATTAGAAATAAAAGTCCAAAAATAAAGCATAAAAATGATATAGTGCACGTGTGAGTGTGTTGGTGGGCCAATAGAAGTATATAGGAATTAGGAAACTAAAAGCCATGGCTGATTATTAGGGATTAGTATAAAAAATAAGGAATTATCTTAAAAGGGGACCAATTCAAGTTTTGAAGGGAATAAAAGGAGGAGGGTTGGCTTAAGTGGAGAATCTCACGCCTGATTTGAGAGAGCAAAAGAGAAAAAAAAAGAGACTAACTACCAAGTGGAGAATCTCACGGCAGAAGAAGGGAAGGGATAAAAGAGGCTCATATCTGAAGACAAGAGCACTACAATGTACATGGCTGAAAAATCAAAGAGAGGAAAAATAAATCCAAGGTTGCTCTTCCATATTTTTTCTTCAATGAGTTTTATGTTATTTTGATTTATGTTTCAGCAACTTCATGAGTAGCTAAACATTGAAACTAGGGTTAAGGATGAAATCTCATATATTTTATTGATTAATTTTATGCAGTTAGTTTTTCCTATATGCGTTTATTGAAAACTGTTCTTGGCTCAATTATATTGTTTGATTTATTATGGTTAAATATTTAAGTGTTGGGTATCATCTGTGATTTATTTTTATGGAGGTGACATCACGTTGACTAGGATAACTCAGGATTCAATGATTGATAAAAGAAAGGGTATATATAGAGTTTCAAAGGAGACCTCTTACGATGAGAATGAACTCACCCATGTCAATAGTTTAGAGAAAATTATAAATGTAGGTGGTGGAAACTAATCTAGATATTGTCTTGAAATTACGTTAGCTACACGCGTTTAAAATCAAGCATCTAAAACTAGTTACCTGTCAAGGCTGTGAAAAACCATGTATAAAAATGACTGGCAAAGATCTCATTGCTATAAGATGGGTCACAACAAAGAAATTATTGTTCTAAAGAATTTGAAACAAAATGTTTATTTTTTTGAAGAAACATTCTCAAAAAGAGGGAAGTGTTACAAAGATTTCGCGTCTAGAATACGCAGTGATTTTCAATAAGTTCAGTCCGAGATAGATAGGTGAATTCAAAACTCCATGCAATTTTCAAAAGATTAGTGTCATGTGATAAGGATATGAGGTTTTGAATTCGTTCAATAGGAATATTTTATTCTTTGACTTCAAACTACATAGGTTTGTTGTCGCTATATTTTTGCATTTGCTTACTTCACATAAATACAGAGACACGTTGTCCAAATTTATGGCGATAAATAGAGGCAGACGTCGCCATTGCAAGAGTTATATTTAAATGCCACCATTAATATGCTAATACTTTATTCTTTAACTTCAAACTACCTGCCATCGCTAATTTTTTTCATACAAAAAATGTAACGATCCGCTCTTGTCCTGTACAATACTGTCTGCTTTTGTCGCCCAAACCTCATGGACTTCTCAGTAGGTCATCCATCCCTGGATTGCTTCAGGGTGAACATGCTTAACTATGAAGTTTCATTTGGTGTTGGCGTTATCACGGCTTTAAAAGGCCTTGTACAAAAAAGATTCATAATCTTATAAATACCACCGAACTTATATCCACCAAGTGATGTGAGATCCTTGACCACCCATCCAGACGTCCTATTGAGACTCCATCTCCCGGACACCGGCCTCACAGCTGGCACTATGGCCTAGTTGGGGTGTCACAATATCCCCTACTTAGGAACACACGTCCTCGTGTGGGGTCGAGATTTTTCACATTTCCGGTTGGTGTAGGCTCTGATACCATTTATAACGACCCGCTCCTATTCTGTACAATAATGTCCGCTTTTGTCGCCCAAACCCCATGGACTTCCCCGTAGATTACTCATCCCTGTATTGTTTCAGGGTGAGCACCGTTAACTATGAAGTTTCATTTAGTGTTGATATCATCACGACTTTAAAAGACCTTGTACAAGAAAGGTTCATGATTTTATAAATATCACCGAACTTACATCCACCAAGCGATATGGGACCTTTGACCACCCATTGGGACGTCCCACTGAGACTCCATCTCCCGGACGCCGGCCTCAAAGCTAGCACCACGGCCTGGCTGGGGTGTCACAAAAAAATCTAAATACTAGTCACCTAGGTTTTTAGCTTTTTCATAAAGAAGTCCCAACTTAAATGGCCCAACGCCATTTTTAGTGGCCTTTGTTAGAGTTTGATAAAATTTGAGGCATAAATTGAGAAAAGTAAAACTACACAGTAAACTTAAATCAAGGTTCTTCCTTTACTAAAGAAAACATAATAGAGACTAAAGACAAATGAAGAAAAGCAAATGTTTCATGGCTTCTATGTTGACACAACTTTTTCAAATTTTAATTGTTTCTTAATTCTGTTTAAGGTTTGCTTCTTTCTCTAGATTTTTCGCAACTTTATTTATTTTAATGTGTACAATAAAACATGAATTAATTTTCATTTACCAAATTTATGAAAACCAAAGAACGCAATTATAGAACGGAGTTATCTGATTATATATGATAAGAAGACATTGTTAAGATTACTAGTATTAGTTCTATTATCACTGGAATAGATATATTGAGTTAAAATTAATATTATTGGACGCTCTATGTCCATATGAGAAACATCGATAATTTATATAATATTTGATTTAATATTACTATAAATTCTTTTAAATTGCTAACTATTCATGTTTTACTTCAATTTTGTATTGTTATATATGATCTTTATATCTGTTTATATTCATCACATTAGAATAAAATATTGACTTTTATTCCTTTAGAAATTGCTACATAAATACACGACCGTGTGTAAATACGTGTGTTTGTGTATGGTACTAATAAAGTTTATATCGCTAACTGTGTTTTGATGAAATTTGATTTTATTTAGTCTTAAATGAATATTATCTTCATTCTTATTAATCAAGGAAGAATGAGTTAATTTCATATCCCTACGGAATATAATCTTCATTCTTATTAATCAACGACGTTTTAACAAACAGCACGTCCTGCTATATACTGCGCACAACAGAACCCCGCGTGGTCCAAAATTACACCCAGTTTCAACGTACGTACGTTAACGAAATAAATTACCTCTGTGATCTGTACCATTCCTTACAACACTGCCAGGTTATGTTTATCCAAATTTGTAGAGAAATATAAAAGAAAAAAAGACCACAGCACGCATAAAACTCTTGATTGACAAACACCAATGCTCAAGTGTGGTGGTGAAAATGATTCACATATGACATCAGAATTCAGACATGTCTTGGTTTGTGAGACATACTAAAAACCCCCCACCATAGATTGTGGGGGGGTGGAGGTTTGCTGAAATAGCAAGCAAAAGTCTTTCTACTGCTAAAGATAGAGAATCCATATCTGCCTTGGGACTCACCCTGCTCCTCCCTCCTCAATACAAACACAAACACAAACACACACAAACACAAAAAGCAAAAAGAAGAGAGAGAGAGAGAGAGATCAGAGAGAGACTTCAGTCACAACCCCACCACCACCACATGAACAGCACTTTCTCCCTTTAATGAAAAACTTGCGTCCAACACGCAACCTCCAACCCTGTTATTTTCTTACACTATTCTGCTCCCCCCCTTCCCCCGGGCCCCGTATTTATCTCTCTCTCTCTCTCTCCACAGAAGAACGTCCTTTCTTCTTCCCTTCACCATCTAATCTTTCACTGCCAAATTTGATCAGTTTCTCTGGTGGTAGAAGTCATCATCAGCGTTTGATGAGTTAGGGGAAAATGATAATCTATAATCTATTAAACGATATATCTTCTATAAAAAATAAATAAATAAATGATACATCCACACACTGGCGCGGACATTTAACCCCTCAACTTTCCAAAAATTATATTATCGTTCGAGATCTAAAAAGATGTTAGTGATTTTGACCCTATTAAAATTATGATATTGTCCTCAGAATTTCACTTGAAGTATGAAAATTATCCTAAAAAAAAGTATGAAAATTGCACTAAACATTTCATCTAGTGTATAAAATTTTATCAAGCATTTTATCTAAATAAAGAATAAGTATTTTTAACAAAAAAGTTATTTTGCATTTACACATCTATAGTTTAAAATATATCTTAATTTTTTACTTAACGTATAACTCTTTTTTATATTTTTTTAAGTATAAAAAGTCGTTGAGTACTGTTTTAAATATATAATTAAAATTTTATATTTATCTTTCATTAACAAAATATTTGTCATACATTTTAGTTAAGATTTTGATCCCACTAGTCGAGTTTTATGACTCTGTCCCTATTCACACAGTTGTATATGCCAAAGTAGGCGGTTTAAGATTTGGGCATGACGTCGTTTTTCCCTATGCGTATGATTGTAATTACTCCATTAAGCAGAACTAATTTCGGTGTATTCCTCATATCAATACTATAAATGGCCTGTTCATTTTACTATAATATTTTAAGACATATTATTCAATAAGATTAGTATTAATTATATTAGGATCCTCATTTGAAATACGTAAGTTGTTATTTTAATTAAAATCATAATTTAATAATTTAATCATCTATTAACTATCCTTGCCTAATTTGACTTTATTTAGGTATTATATGTGTAACGGATATATACTAAAAGCAATGATTTATAAAATTCGGTATATTTCGTTTTTATACATGAAATTTTGAATAGCACGCATCAACCTAATCCGGAAGAATTTGAAATGTATTGCTTATATAAAAATATTTCAGAACGTTTTTTCTCATAGTTTGCAATAGTCGAAGGTGTGGGTATCACTCGAAGAAATATTCAAATTTCTTATATTTCTAAGAAATTTGCAAATGATAGTTCTTTTTGCACTGTGAATATATTCAAATTTCCTTCGTTTTTCTTATTATTAATTTTGATTTATGTATTTTTTACATGTAGTTAGAATAATTAGAATGATCAATGATCGACTACATATATAAGCTATTGGAATGTTTTTGACAGCAAATAGCATACATTGTTCCCACATATTGCGTATGATAATAAATTTAACCAAATTGTGATAAATTTTGAGTAAAACAGCTCAAATTATGAAATTAACGAAAATTTGTAGTAGATTTTGTATGCATTGTCGAAAGCTGTCTGAAGAAGTCTATATTTTGAAACTTAGCTCTCACAATATAATCATGTAACATCCTGAATATTGAAAATAATAATTTAAAATAAAGTACTAAATTTCAAAACATTTCATTTATAAAAGAAAAATACAAGTTTGCTCTTACAAAAATATGAATACCAAAATAAAATTTCTCAAAAAGAATTTTTCTACAAAAGATTTTAAATAGGAATTTCAGAGCTCCTAACGCTATGCTAAGTAAACCAAAGCTTAACGGTGTCCTCCTCCGTATTCCTGTCATCATTAGTCATGTATTCTTGATCAGCTTCATCGTCTTCGATACCTAGCGTGAAATGTCAAAGTGAAAATCTGCAAATAAAATTTGAACTTCAAAATTCAATATTTGAACATATCAAAATTGAAACATTTTGAAAATTGATCTATCAAATACAAAATAAGTAAATAAGGTAAGAAACAAATAAACAACAATGGACTTGGGACACATGGTTTATAGCCCGCATAGCATGTTGTGTCATGCACCAAAATATGATTTACAATCTGCATAGCATGTTGTATCATGCACCAAAACTATGATTTACAGCCTGCATGGCATGTTGTGCCTTGCACCAAAACTGGTCTATTTGGCGTAACTAGATTATGGGATTATTGGATTGTTGGATTATGTTGGGTGCCGGAGGGGATAATCTAGCTCAAAGTGTTTGGATTAAATTATTTGTAGATATGTTGGTTATGTTGTGTTTGGAGCTAAATTAATCCAGATTTTGTCCGTATTAATTTAGCCCAAATGGGGCTAGATTATTTGCTCAATAATCTATACAATCTGAAAAATATAGTTACGCCAAATAGGGCCATAGTCTTGGTGCATTAAATGCTCCACAGCTCTTTGGTCTTAAATTTTTATTTGATTTCGAAAACAAATATTCAAACTAGCAGTTTTGACCAAAAAAAGCGAAATAAATTCCCAAATCCTATTGTCGCGCTACTTTAGAGAAAAAAAGTAACCGGCATCACTTATTTGAACCCTTTTAGTCATGCTGTCCGGATTTTATTCTCGAAAAAATACTAAAAATTCAATGTTGACTTAAAAAATTATTCCGGAATTAACCGTAAACTTAAAATTTTCAAGATAAATTTTAAATGTAGGATTCCGAAAATTTTCAGCTAGGATTAAAAAAATGAATGTTAATCTTATTTATAAAAAATAAAATTCATTAAAAAAAGTTCTGAGTTCAGGGTTAATTTTGAAATAATTTTTCAAGTCAACAGTGAATTTTTATTATTTTTTTATAGTAAAATTCGAACAGCACAGTCAAAAGATATTCGAATGAGCAATGTCGGTCATTTTTTCTTTCTCTTAAGTAGGACGGGTAATAGAGTTTGTGAAGTTATTTATCTTTTTTCAGGCAAAGTGTAAAATATTTTATGCTCCAAAACTACCTAATTTTCGGATGCCTCATTCCAACAACCAAAAACTATCTCAAACACTCTACTATTGTCATGCACGACTCATAATATGGGGCTGAAGATGTCTCTCAATCCATTCTATCAAACGTCTCGTAGAGAGATTTCTATGATTCTCTCTCATCACCGGCGAAAATTTGAGAAACACAAACATATACTTGTACAGATATAAATATTGCTTCTTCAATTCAATTAGTCTTTAAAGAATGCCCACTCTAATACTCCATCGCTTTAACACCTCATCTCTCTCTCTCTCTCTCTCTCACTTCACTCTCTCTTCACACTTTCTCTCTATAAATACCTATCAACTTTCCCTTCAAATTTCCATCTCATTAGAATTGCACACAGGTATATCTATACAAATATATGGTGGCATGGAATGGCATGACTGTGGCGGGTGAGAAGTTCTTGCTGGAGAAGCAGGGCACGTGCAAGCTCTGGTCAAGTAATTCCCACTTTCTATTGAGCTATGATTCTCTGCACGTGCTCCCCTTCTCCAACATGAGTTTCTTTCTCCTAGCTCTTTGTTTTCATGGACTTCTGTCACTTGGCGTAATGCAGCCTGTAGAAGGTAAGGTAATATGCAAATGGGTTGCTTTCAATATACCTACCAAGTTTCCTTTCAAATTATATAAGTCTCACAGTTGCAAGATATAGCAGTTACACATGAGAACTCCATCAACGAAGCTGATATTCCATGTCCGCGGAATTCAATTGGTCCAGGAGACTTTGACGGGTTCTTCACAAGCTCTCACCCTGTTTTATCTCTTCCTCATCCTTCTTCATTCTCACAATTTAGACTCTTCAATTTTAAAAACCTGCATAATTTTACACCTCTAAATTTGAAGTCAAGGCATGGAGATGCTTGTAGACTAACTCAAAAAAGAAGAAAGAATTTGCTGGTCCTGCAAGAATTCTTCTGTATTCTTGTTCTGATACATTATGATCATGAATTGGCTTTTACTTATTAAGATTATTAGTTGATTTAACCAAATAAGGATACCAGAGAATTCCGATAAAGAAGGTGGGAACCACTTAAAATGATTAAGAAGGGATGTTGGTATATTTATTCTTCTTCATGTCCTCTGTTCTTGGTCTGATGTTGGTGGTCAGTAGATTGGGCTGCTGATTTCTGAAGCTGAAGCCGTTTCATGAAGGATGTTGGTGGCAGCTGATGGGGTGCAGATTTGTTCCATGTTTTCTGACCAACTCATGCTCATCTAATGCACAATCTTCATATCATATATCATACTTCTTCTTATCCTCTGTAATGCTGGTTGGTGCCCTGCTTTTGCTGATCTTAGGACTACTCTCAGTACTCAAGTTTGCTGGTCTGTTAATTTTCAAGAGACTTAATCAAGGCCGCTATTTCTCGAGGTTGACGATGCCTAAAGTTTGATATTTTGTTTAGGTTACAGCTGTAGTATAGATTTTGTTTAGATGGTGGTTGGTTTCTGTTTTTTGAGGATCTAAGGCCCTGCTTGGATGGGGGAAAGCCCCCCTCCAAAAATTATCACCCCTTCTTAGGGGTGGGTCCCCCTCTTTGGCATGGTTTGGAAACTAAAAATGTGCCCCTCCAAAAATTATCCCCCCCTCTTCTCCCCTATTACCCCCTCTTCTCCCCTATTACCCCCTCTTATATTTCACCCCCTCCCAAAATTATATTTTTCTCTTTTTTATTGTTAACTAAATTTTTCTTTTTTCTCTTTTTTATTGTTAACTAAATTTACGCGAGCTAAATTATATATTTTTTCTTTTTAACTAATTTTTTTATTGTTGATTTATATTTTGTTGTTATTTTTTTCTTTTTTTTGTTAATTGGTAAAACAAAGTTAAAAAACCCTTAAATTATTCAAAAATAGTCATTTGAGAGGCTGATTGGATAAGGGATTATAGGTCTCATTTGGGCTATAGTTTTTATTTATTTGTTATTTTTGTCTTTATTTATTTATTTATTTTTTGCTATAGTTTATTAGTCCCCATTTGGATTATAGGCCCTATTTGGATTATTTTTTGCTATAGTTTATTAATCTGTCTTGATGAAAAGGAATCTAATGAGTATAAAATTATGTTCAAAAGTTAAAAAAAAGTCACTAAAGACGACGAATAAGTACAAAAAATTCAATTTTTTGATTTATTTTTGTCTTTTCTGAACTTTTTTCAAATTTAGCCGATGATTGATAACTTTTCTGAAAGCTCTTGTCGAGATGAATCAACAAATCAACAAAAATTGATGAAAAACAAAAAATTACAAAAAAAATTCAAATAAGGACGAAAAAATGGGGATAAGTTATTGAGGGGATAAGATAAGAGGGGTATTATTTTTAAAGGGTTGGCCCACATTGATGTGATATTTATAGAGGGGGTAATAAAAAGTAGATAGTTTGGATGAAGTATTAAAAAAATGGGATAAAATAGTACTTAATTTGAATGGAACATAAAATAGGGGGATAAGGTTATTTTGTATTTGTAATGAGGAAGAAGGGGTATTATCCAAGAATAATACCCCCTCCCCTCTTTTTCCCTCCCCTCCAGGATAATTTTTGGGCACCTCCCACCCTACCCAAAAATTATCCCCCTCTATCCCTCTCTGGGAGATTATTTTTGGAGGGGTGAAAAATTATCCCCCTGCATTTTTTGCTCCCAAACCATGCTAAACATGTCACGTCGATCCTTTTACCCCCTCCAAAAATTATCCCCCTTCTTTTTTTCCCCATCCAAACGAGCAACAGTTTTTTTCCTTATTCACCCCTCTTATCCCCCTTTATCCCCTATTTAAACCCCCATCCAAACCATCTATTTTTTTTATCCTCCCTCTATAAACATCAAATCAAAGTGGGCCCTCCCTCTAAAACTAATACCCCCTCTTATCTTATACCCCCTCTAAAAATTATCCCCCTGAAAATATAACCCCATCCAATCGGGCCCTAAGGGGTATGTCCTAAATTCTTGTATTTTTAGTACTTGGCACATTGCCAATATTCTGGCTTTGTTTTGTTTTTTCAAGAGATATATGAATGTTGGCCAAATCATGTACAAATCTAATTGAGATTCGATCTCGAGTTGTCGTGATGTACGAATACTTGTAATATCTAATAAATTTCTTTTTTGACCAAATGAAAAACAGAGTAGTCCTACTTTCCATGTTGAATTTTAGCTTTAATATACATAAAACAAAAACAAATTGTCACTTAGAAATATTTTTTTTCTAGAAATCTAAAAATTAATATATCTAAGCTGCACATTAATCCAAAAATAATAACTTTTTGTGCTGAATGAGAATATAAAACTACGTTGGCACAAACTAATTTTGAATATTCAAAATTATCCACATGGTAACGTAGATTTTCCACCCATTGTATAGACGTTCCATGTCTCAAAAAGGATGCAAATTAGGTTGTGTTTTGACGAAGTATTTTGGTATTATTTGTCACGGTTTTCTCTGAGTGTTTTTCAAATTTTTCAATTTATTATTTATTTAGACTAACATAATTTAAAAATAAAAGATTATAACAAAACAATTCACTAAAGATGAAAACTTTTTAAAAATGATAAATTTTTATTTTTTTTATAGTTAACGATCTTTATCAAAAAAATTTATAATTTTCTTGCCTTTTCGTCTAGACAAATATTAACGTCCATGATATTTCTCAAAAAGCCAAACAAAAATTACTAACCATTCATAATGTACATCTTTTTAAAAATATTAAATTCAACCTAATTGAAATGGTTGCCATTGAAGGATAACTTAACTATAATTATTCTTTGTCTTATTCAAAAAAAAATTATTTTTTATTTTTGTATTAATCTAAAAATTAAAAATTATCTTTAAAAACTAAAAATATTTCACTAAAGAAGAAAAGTAAGTCCAATCAAATCCTATTTTGACATATTTTTCTTTTCTAATTTTTATATATAACTTAATTTTTTTTAGATCTCTTGCGAAAATAAATCAATAAATCATAACAAATTGATGAAAAAAATTATTAAAAAATCCAAATAAAGACAAAAAAATTAAATAATAATTTAATAATTACCACAATTCAAATAAAGGGGGAAAGATTTTTTTTTTGAAAGAAAAATGAAATTCACTAACCCATCCCATTGTACTCTGCTTCTTGAATTACTTTGCCTTGTTTAAAATAGTAACGACAAAGCAACTATGAACCCATTTGACATGCATGTCCTCATCACATGTTTGGAAGAGAACATAATTTTAGGTGTCTTAATTAAGAAGATAGATGTCACGCCCTTAATTTTTAACGTATTTAAATCATAAAATATCATTTTACAAATCTCACAATACACAATAATAAACCTCAAATACCTAATTCATGAATCGTCATCAAAAGTATAGTTCAAGTCAATTACAAAACATAAGGGCAATTTCAGCCCAATATACCAAAAAAAAATGTATTATGTAAATAAGTACTACATCCTTTCAAATCAAAGAGATAAGGAGACTTGAGTTACAGTACATCTTTAAAAAATCAATTTAATAAGATGTTGAATAATTTCTTTTATGATTATCATTGACATGTCATCAAATTTCATTAACTTCCATAATTTGCAAGATAAGCAATCACAGTGTAAGAATTACCATTGACATTGCATTTCTGCCCATAGTTATGCATAACAATGTTAAAAAACCAAAAAGATAAATCTGGGCCAAACAGGAAGGTCGCTCGAGTAACATCAACACAATGATCGCTCGACAAGTCGCCCTACAAGTTGCTCAAGCGACTTTAAGATAGTAAAAATCGCTCGAGCAACCTAGGCGTTTTTGCAAAAAATCTACAAATCGCACACTCGATCTCCAATGTTCTAAAAATCAACATTTTACTATCAAATGAGGATCAAAACATGACAATAAGCCCCATGCAAGTCCTATACGCATAACAAGAGTGAAATACCCCTACTTCGAATTTGTATTGCGCGAAATGAACAGCCAAGCAAAACCCTAACTTTTGAAATGTTGAGAACTCTTGAATCAAACCTTCTCCAAGCAAATGTATACCACCAACAGCAAGCAATCGAAGGAAACAAAAGGAGTCTATGAGGAATTGGCATGAAAACATGTATTGGGCAAAAAATTATGGTGAGAGCAAGGGAAAGGAGAGGGAGGTGTGGGAGAAATATTCGGGTTACTACAACGCCCATTCTAGACCGCCCACGTGATCCCAAAGATGGCACCTAGGAATAGGGTATAGGTATCTTGCAATGAAATCAAGTCACCTGTAACGACGACTATCCATCTAAGACCACTCCTCTACCTGAGGTATAAATATTAAATTTTGGCCACGAGATCAGGTAAGCATTAATTCAGTTATTAGGTTACATACAGATTATATAATTTTGTAATTTTCTAACTTGATCATCGAAAGGTCTACAATCGAACCACCACCTCTGATTGTCGAACTTGTGTGCATGAGCTTGAAACGGGATGCGGAAGAGCCTATTCATTTTTCAACATCATCAATATAAATAAAAAAATAAAAAAGATATATTATGATGATTGGACTTGAATATCTCTTCATAAAAAAGTAATGGTGTACAATGTGACTTTAATACAGAAATTTACCCCAAAGATAAAGGCCATGGCGTGGGAATCGATTGAGAAGTTGATTTGGCAGTCAAAGAAAGCTTTGCAACTTGCAAGTAAACAGAACGTACGAGCTGAGTTAATTTTCCTTAGAAAGTGGGGGACTCTGCAGTGAGCAGGGTTTGTAGGGGCTTTACCCTTCTAGGCTTATTTTCGCTGCTACATAGGCTGAGCCCCATCATTTGGTTGTTGGAAATTGATTTGGATATTTAAGGGAGATGTCAGAAATTTGACTTTTTTTTTATCTGTTTTTTGTAAATACTGTTATACACACAATTTTACTTGTATATATTTTGAAATTATTTAATACACATAAATTATTTATTATTTCTTGATTTTTAAGCGTATTAAATGATTCTAAATACAAATATATTTGAATTTATACATATAAAATTGTGTATACAAACTTTTTATTTTTTATTAGGACTCACCTCCTCGATAATGGCAACAAATTTTGAGCCTCCATCGTCTTGTCTAGTCATTATGAGTTTTTTCTTAAATTTAATTGACAATATCAACAATATCAAAAAACATTATTATTGAATATCAATTGGAAAATTGATTTATTTGGAAAAAGTACATAATAAAACATGAATCAAAATTCATTAATATTTTTTAAAAATTACAGGATCGTGCAGTAGGTGAAGAGGATCATGGCCCTATTTATTACATAAATTATTTGTTGACCAAAATTAAGTACAATATTAGAAAAATAAAACAATTAATGTGATAAAATGCATATAAGTACATATAGATAGATAGAAAACTCCTAATAAAGAATTCTTTATTTTGCTAAATTTTGATGATCTGAACTGTTTAATGTGTTTAAAATATATTTTAAGGGTACTTACGATAAATCATCTCAACAAATTACCGGAAAAAACTTGATCCAATTATTTTTTCATGCAGTTATTTCTATCAGTATTTATGAAAAACTGTTCGGATGGATCAAGTCCTTTGCAATATCTGTTTGAGACGATTTCCCTCGAGTACTTTTAAAAATATGGTTTAAACACATTGAACGGTTCAGATCATCAAAATTGGATAAAAAACTAAAAGGTTTGTATTTTAACAACATAAGAAATTTCTTCTAAGAAGGGAACTCATATTAGACATATCTGAGGATGGGGGCTCTGTAGTGACTAGTGAGTGGCTCGCTACATGGGTGTAGTGAGTAGCTCGCTACATGGGTGTAGTGAGTAGCTCACTACATGGGTGTGTAATGAGTCCATCTAACCGTCTATTTTGGTAATGGACGATTCAGATTCAAATTAGTATTTATTAATTATTTTTATAAATAAATATTAATTAAATCTGAATCGTCCGTTACCGAAATAGACGACCGAATGAACTCACTACACTTATGTAATAAGTCCCCTCACTACATGGCCCAATTCTGACATACATATGGGACTATTATTATAAGGGTCTTCCTTATTATAAAGATAAAGAAGCGATCACTCCACTTGATATAATTGAGAATTTTAAGATCGAGTCAAATTATTATTTTTTATTTTGTATTCCTATCTTTTATGTGCCCCTTTTTAGCTGTTTTTTATATTACACACTTTCAAGGTAAGATTTTGATCACTCCTTAGTTGTATTATATTTTATTAATTTTTATGATATGTCATAAGTATTTCTGCATAAAACATGTGTTGGTGCCAAAATTAATTGTTCAATACTGAATATCTAATATCTATTCCCAATTTGGCCTAAATTATTTATTTGAATTTATTTTTTATCTTTATTTTTATTTTTATTTTTTTGCATTTGTTGTTTTAACCTCAATGTTTTATTCTTTATTGGTCCATCTTGATAAAAAAAAATTTATAAGTATAAAATTATGTCCAAAAGTTAAAAAAATATTCCTAAAAACAATGAATAAGCTCAAAAAAATTCTATTTTTAGATTATTTTTGTCTTTTCTAAATTTTTATCAAATTAGTCTATTATTCATAACTTTTCTAAAAGTTCTCGTCGAGATATACCAATAAACCACAAAAAGTTTACGAAAAATAAAAAATTACAAAAAAAATTCACATAAGAACGAAAAATAATTCAATAAATACCATAAGTCCAAATAGATGTTTCTTCGTCATCACTTTCACACAATTTTCCAGGTCTAAGTGCTAATATACCTAGGTTTAGAGAGACAGTGTTTTTAGGATTTGGGACCTCTGTTGTGCGATGTGAACAAGAAGACGTGTGTGCATCAAAATAATATTATTTTCGCACAAAATACTAACTGAGCATTTGGCCACTAACTAAAAACAACTTTTAAGCATCTTTTGCGTGCCAAAACGTCGTGCACAGACATCTCCATTCCGGTATTATGAGGAGTTGGGGACCTTATTGTCTCTCCCGAGAATAATAAGATGTTGTGTAGGTGGCCCTTTCATGGAAAATTAATAACTTTAACTATGAAAGTAGACTTCATAAAAAATACTGTAAGTTTCATGTATTTGAATGTTGATATCTGATCAGATCATATCTGTGATATGAATGATACATTTCCCTTTAAGCAAAGTAACAAAATGAAGAGTTTATTAGACTCACTTTGGGAAGTCCGGGATAATACCAATTGAAAGGGGACACTCACTCACTGCTGTTCTGTAGGGGACCCTTGTCCGTGTTTTGTGGTAGAGTGAATGGCAGAGAGAGTGGACCAGTTGGAACCTTAAATTGCAAGCAATGGCTCAAGTAAAAGATTGACAGACAGCAAAGCGCAGAGAGACAAAGGGGGTAAGGAATAATTCTGCTCTGCACTGCTCTCTCTCTCTCTCTCTCTCTCTCTCTCTCTATCTCGGTTGGACACGCAATTGCAAGCACAGGTATTTATTAGAGGTTTGACAAGCAAATAAAAGGGTAAATTACACTGACATCACGTGAGTTGTGTTGACAAAATACACTGACCTCCATGTGTTGTAAAAAAATCACTCTGATATCCCTATTTTGAAACTATTATTCGATTACATCCCAAAGCATTTAAAATCTGACAAACTCTATTAGTCAAGTTCTTAAAACTTCAAGTTCGAGATTTTTTTCTAATGCAAAGACAATATGATAAAATGGAAGATGATGTTATGCACAGTTTAATATGTAAGCAGTAACATGTATATGCGAATAAAATAATGTAAAATAAAGTGGCGTCAAGTTTAGTTCTACTAGTGAAATCTTCAAGTGTCTACCGTCTAATCCCAAGTATCCTCAAAAACTCCAAATATTTATACAAGTCCTCAACTTAAATCACCAATCATGACCGCATGTTATATCAACCAATTCCCGCGGATCAAAAAAAAAATCCCAAATATGTCCCGTTTGGTAATGTTCTCAACCACTATACCAACTGTGTTTCCAACCATTACGCTCCCGACCACTGGTCGCATACGTCACGTCCTACTATTGTGCTCCCGTTGTTATGTTTTTCTTGCATCGTGCCCACCTTAAAATATAATTCCTAACACACTCACGAAAACCTTAGTGAATAGATGAGTTGCAAAGGAAGGATTGTTGACCCCACGTTGAGGAGGAAGAAGATGCTTTGTTCGTCTCCTCATTGAGTTGGTTGCTTTCATTTGTTTGAAGCTGTTTCATTTGGATCACCAACTGCTCGAGTCCATTCTGGCTAAGTTCATCAATGTGTGTCTCCAATCCTCCCTTGCTTATACAGTCTTTTCCCTTCTCTCCTTGTTTCTTCGCAGCTTTCAATTGCCTAAGCACCTTGTTGAGTTTCTTGTTAAGGCCACATTTTCTTCCTCGACGTTCACGTGACCGATAGGAAAACTTGATGCTCAAATCAATCTCTTTGCGATTCTTCGGATGCTTGTTCTTCATGGCTAGAAAGATCCAAGGTAAACAAAAACAAATATGCAAAAGGATGGATTTACCCTTTTTTGGCTTTGGAGTATATATAGGGGTAAAACTTGCTTATCAGTTGGAGTGGTGCCCAATGCCCATTATACCTATTTAACCTCATTCCATGTATGGTTGTTTCGTAGTAAATAATTTGTGATAAATTTGTTCTCAATATGCGACGTTAATTGGTATCGAAATCTAATACTTTCCGTAGGCCCTTTTAACCTCTAGTCTAAAGTTCATCGGGCCCTGGTGGACGTTTTAAAGGATGTCCATGTAAAGATTACAAAAATATGGTATTGGAATCTTTCGCCTTGGGACAGTTTAATTTTTTCTATAACTGGTAATTAGCTTGCAATTTTATTCCTTCTTTGAGATAAGTCTACATTAGATAGCATTTAATACCTCTTTCAATAACAACGAAGATTATTCAACATCCATGCCACTCCTAATATTGTTTTCTTGTTTGGTGATTAATGGTATGAAACATTTGACCCATACTACAAAATTTTCCAAGTGGGAGGAAAAGGGGGAGTGAGAGTGTCATTTTTGAAAATACTTAGAGAACGAGACTGTTGTATCTAATTTCAACATTTATGTATATCTACACAAGGTCGGACCGTTAGTTCAAGATGGAGGAGAAGTTTCTAGGACATGATGCAACACTTCTATCTAGCCATACATCTATGCAAAGTCACCACCAAGTGCATGGTTTCCACATAAATGAGTGACTAGACGGAGGTGTTAGGTTAGTCTCTAGATGCATTCAATAATTATCTGAGGGACAAAAAAATTAACATAGGTTGAAATAAACAAAATCAAGTTAATTCATCCACCTGACATGGTGGGTTAATTCTACCTTCCATATGGCTAGAAGAGTGTTGTATGCCCCGTTTCAAACAAAACATGTCAATAATTAGGTGAAAAAAGTCGGACTCTGAAATGTTGGGGTGCTACCCAAAGCACCATACATTAATTGTGTGGATCCAGTGCACTAGGTGCTAGGTCCCACGTAAGTATATCGTTTTAAGGAGCTGGCAATGCCCTAAGAGCACCTTTGGCGAGTTATTTTTTTTTCAAATACTTCACTAAAAGAAGCGAGACTATTGTGGTCTGCAAGTGATTTCATGTCAAATGTCTCGTAGTGCACCTTAGCACATTTCTCATGAAACTATTGGTTAATATAGGCTTTTGCAGCATGCTAGCATGTAGATATGTGGACATGATAGCCCATCTTCTATCAACAGTTTACTATAGCTTTAGGTAGCAGCTCATTCACGGCAAAAACCATGGCCATTACAACTCAAATCATGACCAAATTCACGCTGACCACCGCCCCTGACTTCTGACCACTATGAGTAAAACATTAGAGAATAAACAAACAAAGATGGTGGTTGCCAAAGCGAAATGATCAGGAGCCAACAAAGAGGCAAAACAAGTATCAAATATAGATGCCTCACAAAGATGGCTGAATACCTTACCTAGAGAAGGTAAATCCCGAGATCCCATCAGTTCAAAGCGAATAGGATCATAAGACCAAGGCAAGTCATACAAGAACTTGGCCACATGCATTTACTCATGCTGGAATCATAACCTAAATATCTATAGAAATAAGCTCGAAATATTAAGCTCCTCACAATACCACAAAACTTGGCTTGGTAATCTTTCGAGGCCAAATTGCCAAGTGATACACAAAATAAGGTTGATGAAGATTGTACATCTTGCGCAGAATATAACCCCAAAGTATAACTCCGAGCCTGATGTTACACAAGTTTGGCAATAGGTAGGAAAACCGGAGGGCCAGTAATTTAAAGGAAGAGATGGAGGCTATCGGCAATTTATCAAACCAAAGCAAATCGAGCTCACCCAGACTTGATGGGAAAAGCTTACACATGAGTGCGTTGTTGGTATTGTAAAGAGACATTATCTGGCGGAAGTGCACTAGATAAGTGTAGGCGTCAGTCTTGAGATTATATTTTTGGAACTTTGGTGGGTTAAACCACACAGAGGTTTAATAGACTCAATCTCCCTAGGAAGAGGGAGGAAATAAGCTGCTCGTGCACTGCGTCATAGCGAGACCTCGTCGACCGAGCTACCTCTTCGATCGGCCTCCTCCGCTTGTTCTCCATCTGCTCCTGATGATCAGTTCAAAGGTCTTGATACTCTTGGTGGGTGTGTGTGTGTGTGGGGGGGGGGGGGGGGGGGGGACCGTTCCTTCCGCCTCTCTAGCTGAGGTGACCTTTTTCAGTGTCGGTTATGCTCTTCAGGCCAATCTGATGCGGGGTTATGCCCCTTAAGGAATTTACCTTTTCCACCATCACAATGTTCAGCATTGCCAGGTTCACTCAATATATTCTTCGCTTATATGTTGTCATGGCGATGTCATTCTGGTTTAGGTGATCTGTATCAGGAGCCGTGGTGATCGTTTGAGCACGATCCGCTGTTGGACCACTGTGAATGGACCTCCGTTCTGAGCCTGACCTTCTTGAATGGTGAGGACGAGTCTGTCATTCTCATTAATCCTTGTATAAAGCTTCTCGATATAAGCCCGAGAGTGGGGGTCCAAGGTGGTGCCATTTGGAGAGGGAAAGGGTCATGAGACCCACTAGCAATGTGTTGGGGATCCACCACATCCTTATCATGAGCAATGAGTGTCCAATCGTCATTATCGCTGTTAGTAGCCAAAGGCAACTGGAAGTGGGTTAGGAATTCTCAATTTAAGGAAGGTAAAGGAGACTAGATGAAAGGGCTCCTATTGTGGTCGTCAATTGTGGAGTTCTTGAATCTTGGTGTCGTGTCAGCTAGGCTTCAATCCAAAAAGCTCCTTGATATTATAGGTACTGCAAAAGTCAGAACTAGTTAGTACTTACCGGCCGATGTCAATTGGAAAGTACTCTCATGTTTAAGTTAGTGCGTTAACCAAAAAACCAAAAGAAAGTATTTTAGAAGGGATAGAGAGTGTGTACCATACTTTCATGTGAGATCACCTTTTATACTTTAGCCTGAATTGAGCTCCAAGTCAGTGTGCATGTGTGAAGCATGCTCATAAATAAAAGTCTTTGCTATGACATCATCCTAATGTATTGAGTTCCAGCTTAGATGCCACATGTTGGGAACAAAGTTATCAATCTCGTACCGGCGAGCGTATCGATTTTGTGATTGGTACGGTACGTACCGATATTGGTGTGTACTAGCGTACTGTTTCAAATTTATCGCTAGTACATGTTTCAAATAATATTTTTAACAAAAAATATGCTAAACATATAAAATAAAGTATCACAATATAAAAATAAATCACCAAACATAAAAAAATATGATTTTTAGCCTCAATTTGTATCTAATTATCCAAAAAAACATTAATTGAATTTTTTGTTTTTTTTACATACAGACCGGTACGGTACGGTACCGATCGCTATTGCCCGGAACAGCCTGGAACAAGCCAGAACAAGCCTGAACATTAACCGGAATGGTACTCTGGTGGTTCGATACCGTTACGATTCCAGTACGGGACGGGATTAATAACTTTGGCTGGGAACGAGGTACATGAAATCTAGGTGGATGCGGGTTGGAGCCACGTGGCACAGGTCGACATGTCAGGTCCTGACTTGGCCCAGCCCAAATGATGCGCGCCCATAAGTTGCATTGGTTCCCCGATGTCTCGTGGGATATGTAGGGCTTCGGTCCGACCCATGAAGCTATTGAGCTATTGGGCTTCGTCAATAGTCCAGCTCCAAGCTTGATTCTCGTCTGACCCAAACCTAATACCAATCAATAAATATTCCTTCTTTATTTAAACTCTTTTAAATTTGAACATACAATAAGTAAGCACGTTGCTTATGAAAGTTGGACCCTTGCCGGTTTTCACTCTATTATTGGAGCCATTCATTTTCTAGATTTTCAATTTTTGAATGTCCATGCAAAAAATCATCTCAATTAGATATTGTTAGTTGTTTTGATCAAGTACTCGAGTCTTGGTTCAAAATTTTAGAAATTATGAACCAAGGCTAAGTACTTAATCAAAAGACATACCAGTGTACGATTGAGCTACTTTTTGGCATAAGCATAAAAAACTAAGAATTTGAAAAATCAACAACTGTGATCATTTGTGAAACCTGCCTAGGGTTACCATTGATAAGTGGGATGTGCATGTGTGTGTGTGTGTGTAGAGAGAGAGATTGAAAGGATAAATTGTCAACAGTTACTCGCCTAGTCGGCACTGCTGGCGATTTCTGTTGAGTTGCTGTAGTGCAAGTTTTATATAACCTTTATCGAGCATTGTTGTAGATATGAGTAGGTAAAATTATATGCTCTTGGAATGAAAGTGAAACCCTTAGCAACAATCTTGAACTATAGCAGTGAAGAGAAAGCTTCCATGACAATTAGATACTACTTGTCCATCATATAATCTCATGCACAAACAAACACGGGATAAGAGAGACTATTTTACTAATAGTTCTAAGACTATTTAGTCTCAGAATTAATAATCTTTTCAGTACGATCCCATGTAATCTTATCTCCCAATCAAACAGGCCGAAGAGAATTAGGTAACGCTGTAACCTACCGTTGCAAGTATAGTATCTATCAAATTTTGTTTAATATGAGAGTTTAAATTACATAACTAGTGCTAGTGGAATATCATCGGAATCGCTTACATAATATAATAATACCAGTAATTTTGTTTGCCATAGTTTCCTTCATAGCATAAATTCATACTTAGTGGTGAAATTCAATGTACTTTTCTAAATTAAAGAACATAGAACTTAATCTATACTATATTATATACAGACTTTTTGTGATAATCGTGATAGCATGTCAAGTGGCAGGATATGATTAAATAAAAAATTAAATTAGCAAAATTTTTATTTATACATAGTAGAGTAAATATTAATTGAACAAATGTAAATTTAAAGGAATAATTATTTTTTTGAACAAATCAAATCCAAACGGATACTTATCAACAAATGATAATCTAAAGGGACAATTATTATCCTCAATTTCCCATTATCATCAAAGGGAAATTTGAATTTGGACATGAGCCATTATTATATTTGAATTTGTCGATTAACCTTCATCTTATTAGCATATTTTTTCATCCATTTGATATACCTCGGTTTATCCAAAGATAAGTAAACATTGAAAATCAAACCCGTAACAAATAAACAAGTTTCTAGTAATAAACTCAAGTATTCACGAAATTTGATGCATTTTATTTTTTACTTCTCCAATAATATTCTCACTCCATCTATAGAAATTTTCTCTCCTCTATCAATTAATTTGCTCTTCTTTAGCTTGCTCACTTTCTTATTATCTCTATGTTTTCCGATTGCTTTCGAAGCCTCTGATAAAACCGGCACTCTCGACGAGTGGGGACATTCGTTCGAGAGGTGTTCAGTTTATACCACTTGATAACCTAAGTTATACATTTTTTATATTATTGTCGTTGAATTTTTATACGTTCTTGACAAAAGAATAAATATTTTCACACTTTTTGGAAGGTACTCCTTCCTAAACGAGAATATTTCAATTTAACGGCTATATATTAAGATGTTGATTGTGTGTTATTTTCATTTTCGAAAATCTAGAACCAATATAGATACAGAGGAGTTTGGCGAGAAAAAAAAAAGAAAAGAGAAGAGAATCTCAAAAAAATGAGAAGAGAATCTCATACTTTTTTTAATTGTTACTAGGACAAATAAATCATTTTATTTTAGTTTTCAAGCGTTACAACATCCCTTTCATTATTTATTCAAATTTTTGTGAGCATGATTTTATGGTTTATTACCCGTGTTATGCACGGATATTAAAAAGAAAACAAAGAGAGATAAATTTAATAAGGTACTCTAAATTTAACAAGATAACTTTATTTGTACATAAAATTTTCATAATACCAAATGAATTATGTAATATTAGCAATCACATATTTTTTAAATAATATTTTCAAAGGAGTTTTAACTAAATTATCTATATGCCTATGTAAGTGTGTTTGGAAGGAGTTACCAAAAAAAAAAAAAGTGTGTTTGGAAGGGGATAACCTTTAATTCCTAAAAGAAATTGCCTCCGTAATATTTTCAAATATTTTTTTTATAGGAATGTTATCTTTTATAAATTCTCTCCTGATTTTTTAAAACTTGTTCACTCTAAAAGGGATAGTAGAATTTTTAGAACCGCAAAACTGCGTCGTTTCAGATAATCCAATACTACATAAGAACTCTAATAATAATAGAGATTTTTTCTATATAATAATAAAGGATTTTTTCTATATAATAATAGAGATTTTTATTTCTTGCAATTTATGGTAAATTTTTTAGATTTGTCGAAAGCAAAACTTGAACAAATTTAAAAACTCTGTTTGAAGTTTAACTTTAAAAAAATCTCAAAAATTAAATATAAGTTATTTCAGACATGGTAAGAATTATATTAAATATTTTTTTGGACAAACCACATTTCATAATCTTCATTTAAGACTCGGGCGTTTAAGATGTGATCCAGAAATTGAAGCCCAAGATGTATTGCCATGGAAAAGAAGGATAAGTTTCGAACTATCTAAAACTTAATTTTTAGATTTCTTTTTTCTTTTATTTCGTGATAAATTTCCGAAACCTGCATTATATTTGTTGGAGGATTGTGAGATGCTTCCAATATTCAAAATGATTAAAAAAAAAAACTTTTTATAGAAGTGGGTGTGGAACCTCTTGATCGTGAATATTGAGACTTTGATATTTGTAAAAAGGCATGATTGATCTGATTCAGCTTAAATGTAAAGATTACTGTTGATGTGTATTTCGGAATATTTTTTTATTTTTTTAAGGAAAAGAGCTTACCATGTGATATATGTTACACGGGTGTTTAGTATATATTATAAATTAACCCAAAAAAATCATGAAGGTTAAAACAATTGAAAATTTCTCAATTTTAACTTCAGAAGTTTTTGTATTGCAGCAAACTTAGAATTTGTGGAATTTTGAGAATTTTTCACTTTTAGCTTCATAGGCTGTTGGAAACCATGGTTACAATAGGAGACGTGAGAGACAGACTCCATGTAGGGCATTAATGCAATACGACATTCTAATGCATCTGGATAAAAACCCATCGAGATATTATCATAACCGTTCATTTTATAAAATTCACTGAATATCATATCGTACATATATCTACACCCATTTCGTCTCCGACTGGGTACTGCAAGGAAAACAGAAATCAATGTAACGGTGATAATATATATAACAAATGCCTATCAAGAACCAGCAAAAGTGATTCATTATTTCTCTAGACAGATACAGAACTCGCTCAAGAGCTAAATCCAATCTTCTGTGGCAGTTAAACGCAAAACTTGCCTATCTGGTGACTTATAACCTACCAGAGATACAGATTATATAAACTATTTCATAGCATAACTTCCAATTGGTTAAGATCAAAATGTATGTATTTGACCAACAAGAAAAATATATATGCAGAAACATATGCCAATGGATGTATGCTGGGGATGCATCTCAATCCTTGTGGGAGTAGGCATCCATGGGAAGGAACTTCGCATAACGATCTGCCTTTGAGCCAGATTTTTGGTCATAGTACTCTACTGCAGCAGCTCCCGCTAATGCAGCCAGCGTAAGAGCCTGTGCATGCAACCTGCATACATATCGGTTACGCAAAAACGTTAGCAAATAATATACAAGTTTCAGCAGAACAGGGGAGAACGAATGGAAGGGGTGAAGTTGAAGTCATCACATCAAACTCAATTTATGGATCCTTTGACTTCACATCAAACTCAATTTATGGCCTAGTGCTTCTAACTCCACATCTACTAAACACAGAAGACAAATGGACAAATGCACGGAATTGGAAGTTAAACATTGAATCTTCCCCTCAAGTACTTCAGCTGGTAGTCTCCTTGACATTTTGCACAAGCGCGTCCAGCAAATAGAGTTCTACATATATAGGATGTGTCCTGCTTTCTTATATTTGTCTCCTTATATCTGCAATTATCTGAAGTAATCTCCCTCTAACCATAAACCCACTTTCATAAAAGGAAAGTGGTTGGAATTTCCATTGGCCAATGTAGTCCATGCAATTTTCTATACACGGAAGTTTGCAATAATCAAGGATCAGAGGGTGAGGCCATCTTGGTGTTATTAGTTTGGACTTCTACGGCCCTTTTGCATAAACCGCTGTTTGTTATTTCCAAGACATGATGATATAAGCATGAAGTGTAAAAACAAACCCATTAAGAAAACCACAAAATATGAACAACCTCATGCTCGACCATGCACATGCCTAACCCTATACTCAATGTGCAATGTGTATTGCGTAGTTACAAGCAATCTTACACTACAATTTGAATTCTCGCAATCGCCCTAATACTTGCCGAATCCTCATACACTACACCTAGTTCTCGACTACTGCTACCTTGAATCCACAAGCCTTCAAAATGCTTTTCGGAAATCCACCAAAGAACTTGATAAGGACTCCTCCTTAGGGCTTCTCTCAAATAGTTTGAACAAACAAAGAGACATGATTGGAGATCTTCAATAAGCTTCAAGATTCTTAAATCTATGTTAATCTCCAAGAATCGTCTAAGAAATACTCTCAAATCTCTCTGTAGACGTTTAGGATCTTTGCACAAGCAAGAGAGAGTACGGCACTGGGTAGGTTAAAGTATGAAGATCGAGCATACTTATAACTTCTGTTAGCCGCCCCAATTCGATCGACCAATTTGTCAATCCATTTTTCTCTAGTGAAGTCCGAAATGTTCACCCGAGACCCAATTGATTGACTTCAGATTCCAATGTGGTCTCACTGATATCCATTCGATATCTAATTGATCAACTTAACTCGATGGTCGATATTCAAACTTGATCAATTGATTTACCCTGATTCAAATTTCTATCTGCAACTCTTGAGAACCCGAAACCTAATTATTCAGCCACTCATTACATGTTGTACCAATAATTCCTTTCCATAAACCCTGTACAGGCTCTCTAAACTCAAAGAATGATAAAATAATTACAATTCAATAAATATAGGATACAAAAGTTGCGTGTTTTGCTAATGGAATTGCCAACACAAAAGAGCAAGGCTCTTTGGAGCTGACAAACCAAAGTCTCATTAAAAATTCTTGCTCCTGATAATTTTTTCAATAAGAATGACAAACAAAAAGCGGAATATGAAAAAATGAACCGAAGTGTAAAGGTCAATAGATCAATCAGACAACTTGGAGAGAATTCTCATGGAGGATCGCGAATCGAATATCAAAGGAATCATAGCCAAAATGCATAATATTGTATAGCGATTAAAAAAAAACTGAGAGGGATACCTAGCATGAATGAGCTTGACGCTGGTTTTCATGGCGGGTTGAGACCAATTGTAGGCGATTGAACCCGTTATACCGCTCAGCCACAAACACCCTTTTCACAAAATGAAACGCAATAAGGTCCAAATCAACCCCAAATCATAAGACAATTATATACATGCATAATCAATTACATACATAAATATATATACAGATACATAAAACTAAAGACAACGTAAATGTGGAAATTACCAACGGCTCGAAGCTTGTGTTCGACGATCCACTCTCTGATGGATTCGATGTTAGTCTTCGCGTTAGGCTCTGCCATCTTTCCGTTCTAGGAGAGAGAGAATCTAGAGGGAGGAGGAGGAAAAGGAGGCGGTCTTGAAAGAGGGGGGAACACGACACGACGGGGTCGCTACAAGGGTGGGTGGGTAGCTTTATATGAAGTTTGGACGGCGTGGAAGCAAAATACCAAACCGCTCTTTACAACCTCTCTACAAATCCGCGGGCGAACACGTTTTTCAGCTTTATTATTATTTGTTATTATTGACGTCGTTTTGAACAAAATCAAAGGATCCGCCCCAGCCTTCAGAAATTTACCCCGTCATCAGACAATGTGTAGGGAGTGTTTGGGCGAAAATTTTTTGACGTGTTTTTAAATTTTGAGATTTTATTTTTGGGATTTTAAATTTTGAAAAAATTTATAATTAGAATTTATGAAGTATATGGTAGAATTGTATAAAATAAATAATAAATCTGTAAAGTGTTTAATAGTATAATCAGATTATTAAATTATGGATGAGAAATTAACCATAATGCACTTATATTTTGGCTCTTTATTTGTATATTTGTTAATTTTTCCTTATGTATTTTGAAATATAGTCAAACAATTTATATATTTACAAATTAAACTAATTTTAAAATATAATATTCATAAAAGTGTTTAAAATATATTTAATTATCATCTTCTGCTACGATGTTATTACCACAACATACAAAATATATTATCACTACATGTTGTAAATTATTAAAAAATTTAAGGGTAGAATCGTAACATAATTTTATAATCTAAAATCAGAATCTCAAAAATGATTCTAAAGACTTATTTTGAGAATTCTAGAATTAAATCCCAAAATGAGAATATTAGAATCCAAAAAATAGCTACAGAATGACTCTAACCACCCATTTATTCTGCCCGTATCAAAAGGAAATTATTATGTGCTCCAGAACATAACCGTACAGCACCTAAGTAAAGTACTGGTTTATTAAATATTGAATAAGTAAAGATGAACGTAATTCTGTGTCCGGTTTTGAAACTCCTCCTCCTTTTAAAGCCTTTAAGATACAAGCAGCTGAGCGCACACAATATTTGTATAAATTAAATAATATTAAATACATTAAAAAAATATGTTGAAATCGTAGTAGAACTAAATAGAATTCGATGAAAATAGGTGAAAGTAGAAAGTTATATGCATTTAGAGAGATAGTTATAAATTTTGAAAATATTGTCATAATAAACATGGAGAAGTGTGCTAAACCTTGAAGTATTTTTTAAAAATATGTCTACTAACATATTAAATTGTACATAAAAAGATATATCATACCTATGTGACATATATAATTATTAGACAAAATATAAAAATAAATCTCATAAATAAATTTTAATATGTATTCAAATTAAAAATATCACATCAAGTTATGCTCCCTTTATAAATTGGACCATCTCCAGATATCTCCTGCATAGAGTACTCCACGTACACAATGCAATCCTTCTTTCAAGGCGAGGCCTCAAACGATGTCGACTCTGTTATGCACGTGTCAGCCCCTTGACGTGATCTTTGGTGTCCGCTTATTCACCCTACATCCTCCAAGCAACTTTCAAAGTGAAAAAGTGTATGCATGATCTAGTATATTACTCGTGCATATGACACTATTAATATTATTAAATTCATGTTAATATTATAATTCAATTATTATTCAAGCAATTAGCATGTTGTACTGTGTATTTTTTGTAGTAAACTTTAATTATTAGATCAAAATGATCTTAGTCGTTGTTGTGAAAATATAAGTTTTGCATTAAAATATGGGTAATTTACATAAAAATTCATTTACATATCGCTTGGTTTCACTTAACCCCTTCATCTTTCAATTGTCCCAATGTACCCCTTGATCTTTTCAAATGTAACGATCGACTATTTTTGGATTAACGCAGTTAGAGAAGAATACGATAAGTAGTCATGTACGCCAATCCAATATAGGTCGATCATTACATTTTGAAAGATCAAGAGGTACATTGGGACAATTGAAAGGTGAAGAAGGTTAAGTGAAACCAAGTGATAGATGAATGAATTTTTATGTAAATTACCTTTAAAATATAAAACTGGACCATGCACGCAATATTTTTTTAAAAAAATGTGTATATATTATATCTTGGAAAGTAAGTATTAATAGAAATTGATTGCCTTATCTACTCTTGAAAAGAGAGAGAGAAAAAGTAGTGAGCATTAATGTATTTTTTTTGTTAATTTTTTGAAAGTTATGGAGCCAATAAATACTAGTTAAGATTATGATATAATTTTGTAGTGAACTTCAATTATTAAATCAAAATAATTTTAGTAGTTGTTATGAAAATATATTTAAAGGGATTCACATCTCAAACGTTATTGTGAAAATATATTTAAAAAGACACACACTATTTAACCACTCTCTACTTTGTGTATCACAATCTCTATGAAACTCGTATTTTACGGTATGATGTGAATACAATCTCATCATTTATTAGCAAAAAAATAATTTAAAGTGAGAATAAAATTTCGTACAAACTATCTAGAAGATTCTTAAACTTGAAACATGAAAAAGAGTTGAATTTAAATTCGAGGTCCTGAAACCCACCAAACCCTAGAAATTCTGGAAAGGATATGGTGGCCAACCCTTGGCATTCTGAAAAGGTTATAACCACTATTGGAGGCAGCAGGGAAGACTAGGCACAACCCATTCAAATTAATTGATCACAACTCTCAATTGACTACCTCACAAGAAAAGGTTTATTAGTGGAAACAAAAGCTAAGCGAGGATAGATTTATGAAAACAAAAACTTATGGATTTATTGAGAATACATTTGAGATATAATTACCAAATGCCAAGCTCCATTGACGACGGCGAAGATAACCAACTTTTAAATACCGATTTTTTATGAAAATATAAACTAAATGTTTTCAGAATAATATGTTTTCAAAATCGTTTTCAAAATAGGAAGGGATCAAAATACCTAATTTTTTCCTTTGATGTAGAAACTTTGTTCTAACATAGGTGACGAGGGTAAAATGTAATTGAGAAAATACATTCAGACCCCCCGAGTAAAGTCGGAGTACGGCCGAGACCGAATAGCACACCGGGAAGCACGTGCTGATCACGTGAGATAACGGCCGACACGAGAAGTGCCGACCCTACCCCAAATCAGGATAAAAGAACCAGGTGTTGAGGCGCCGACCTGAGAAAGGCGGATCGACGACATGCCGAACTGAGAAAGTCGGTCAGGACTATGGGCAGCCCGTGGGAAGTGACAGATAACCGCTCCTCCGAAAAGGGTATGGAGCCCCGGGTATGATGGGACAAGACAAGACTCTGTCAGGAAGGGCATGGACGTGAAATCCATGTCCAATCAGAAGACACTTGGGCGGAAAAGAAGATTCCAAGAGAATTAGAGCAGGATGGAAAGTCTATAAATAGAGGGGGAGATGAACAAAAAAAGGTACGCCTGAATATACTGTTTTGGCTTGCTAATAGAGAATATTAGCCAGAGCTAGCATTCTCCCTGTGAGGCTTCGACTGACTTAACCATCGGAGTGTCTTCCTGCCACAGTGGCAGAGGGCTCTTTGACGGGTTATTCTCTTGCAGGTCACAGGTCCTCTCGCTTCGAAGAACACCGTTTCGGCTGGATAGTGAACTCTAACTTTCCGTCCTGATTTCCTAAATCACCCCACCCACAATTGGCGCCGTCTGTGGGAAGGTTAAAGATTCATGGCTGAAACACCCAGGAGAGACCAGGGAAGGGAGAGGGATAACAGAGAAAAGTCAAGATCCCCCCCTCCGGTTCCACACAAGTCAAAGGGTCCTAGGAGAGAGATCCCCAAGGTTCCCCCACCAAGGATAGTAGGAGAACAGCCCGGGGAACAGGCGATGCCTCCTACCGTTTTGTCAGCTGCCAACACATTGGGAGCTCCGGCGCTGCCCACACCGATGAATCTGGAGCAACGTACAGATCGTCCGCGAGAAGCGGAACGGTCGAGAAATAGGGACAGGTCCCTAACTCAATCCCGAAATGAGGGAGGGAGAGAATCCCGAACTCATGAAGGGTCTCGACGACACGAGGAATACAACGACGCCGATCGGATCCGGAAAAGGGATCAGGAAATAGACGACATGAGGCGTTACATCCGACGTATGGAGAGGGAGAACCAAACTCTCCGTAAACGCAAAGATCCAGTCTACCATTCAATGTCCGGACGTGACGAACGTTCTGAGACTGGACCATCCCGGCAAGATAGCCGACACGAGCCCAGTAAAAGGCCCCGGGGAGGGGAAAGGCAGATGGGGGCATCGTCTAGGCGAGCCGGGCCACCCCAGGCTCGGCCAATTCCGGACATGAGGGAATGGTTAAATCAGCGGGCGGAGTCAGCCCCAGACGTCCAGCCAAAGCTCCCGCAACAGCCTTTGCCGCCGGTAGCTCCACCGACCGACATGAGGGCTTGGCTAAACCAACAGTTGGGACTCAACCGCCCAGAGGACGATCAAAACCACAAGGAGTTGCAGCAATTGGCAGTGTCGCCATTGTCGGTCCAGATAGAGACGGAGGACTTGCCCAGAAAGTTTGTCCCTCCGAAGTTCACAATCTATAACGGACGAACGGATCCGATGACTCACGTCAAAGGATTCGTGAACTCCATGATGATCTACGTGGGCCAGGACAGCCTGTACTGCAAGGTGTTTTCACTGAGCTTGGGAGAGATAGCCTTAAATTGGTTTCAGGCTTTGCCGCCGAGGTCAATTACAAGCTGGAGGCAGTTGGCGGACCAGTTCCTCAAAAGATTTGTGGCTAACCGAGCACAGAAGAAATACGTGAACACACTTCTGGCCCTGAGAAAAGGACCAGAAGAGGACCTCAGGCAGTACGCCAGCAAGTATTGGGCCACCTACAATGAGATCGGGGACTGTACTGAAGCCTACGCCGTGGAGTCTTTCAGGCTTGGGTTATCATACCGAGATCGGCTCAGAGAGTCTCTCACCATTGATCCCCCAAGCACCATTGCCCACTTAATGAACAGAGTCGAGAAGTACGCCAAGTTTGAAGACGAGATCCGCCGAGACAAAGATCGGCCAGCAGCAAAGGCGCACAGGAATGCGGTGATGGTGCCCGAAGCCAAGAGGCTCAGGGCTGAGGTGGCCGAAGTTACACAGGCGCCAAGAGAGAGAAGACCACTTGGGGCTCAGGCGTATAAAGCTATACGTACGGTTTTCAACACCCCGATCTTTCGGATGATCTACCCCCTGAAGAACGAGCCCTTCTGGAAATGGCCAGCTGGAACAGGAGAGCTGGTGAAGCGTGACCCGAGCAAAGATTGGTGCAGCTATCACCGGAGAAACGGCCATATGACGGAAAGGTGCAAGGCGCTTAAACAATTCCTAGAGGAATTAGTTGAAGCCGGGCATCTTCGACGTTATGTAGCCGAACAAAGGCAACAAGTGGTTCAGCCAGAGCCAATGGAAGCTGAATCCTCGGAGGAAGAGGTGATGGTAACTGGGACCGTGCATGTCATACACGCGGCAACCCCAGTTCTAGATGAAAAGGAAGTACGGCTCCAACGCCGCCGAGACGGGCACGAACATCATATACAACGTCTCGGGCAGAAGAGGAAAGAGCCCGAGACGCAGAAGGAAACAGTCATTTCCTTTTCCGAGAAGGATTTGGAAGGAGTGATACATCCCCATAATGACGCGTTGGTAATCACGCTGCTCCTTGGCACCTTCAACACGGAGAGAATCCTGGTTGACCAAGGCAGCTCAACGGAGATCCTGTACTACGATGCCTTCAAGAAACTCAGCTGGACAAGGCAGATTTGAAGAAGGCCGACATACCGCTCATCGGTTTCAGTGCCGATGCTGTCTGGCCCTTGGGATCCATTACTATCCCTGTTCGAGCAGGAAAGGTAACCCTGGATATGGATTTCCTGGTGGTGGACGTACCGTCAGCTTACAACGCCATCGTGGGGAGAACTTGGCTCCACAGGTTGGGGGCAATTCCTTCCACCTACCATCAAATGCTGAAGTTCCCGGGGAAGAAGGGGATTGAATGTGTTCGGGGCAATCAGACAACGGCGAGAAGCTGCTATGTCACCTCCATCAAACATAAACCTAAGGCCGAACACGTGAAATCCATCGAAGTCCCAGATCGGCCAACGATAGAGGATATCGGGCGTAATCCAGCCGATCGCGTTGTGGAGGAACTCAAGCAGGTACCGGCTCACGAGACAGATCCGGAGCGGTATTTTTTGATCGGAGCGGAGCTATCAGGGCAAGACGAGGAGGCCCTGATCGCATTTCTCAAAGAGCATATAGATGTATTCGCTTGGACACCACAGGAGATGCCTGGGGTGAGCCCGGATATCATATGCCATCACTTGAATGTGGATCCAGCCCACAAACCGGTGATGCAGAAAAGAAGAAGACCGGCAATCCAACATGTGGATGCCGTAGCAGAAGAAGTAGATCGGCTGCTGGAGGCCGACGCCATCAGAGAGGTGCACTACCCCGAGTGGTTGTCTAACACCGTGGTGGTAAAAAAGAAGAATGGCAAGTGGAGGGTATGTGTGGACTTCACCAGCCTCAACAAAGCTTGTCCCAAAGATAGCTTTCCACTGCCCAAGATAGATCAATTGGTGGATGCCACGGCTGGGTATCGGCGCATGAGTTTCCTGGATGCGTATCGGGGGTATCATCAGATAGCCATGTACGCGCCAGATCAAGAGAAGACGTCCTTCATTACTCCTCGCGGACTCTTTTGCTATAAGGTGATGCCATTCGGCTTGAGAAATGCAGGGGCAACTTATCAGCGGTTGGCGACTCTCATGTTCAAAGAGCTGCTTGGGAGGAGCATGGAGGTCTACATCGACGATATGGTCATCAAGTCAGAAGAGGCCGAATTCCACATAGATGATCTCGGCAAAACTTTCCAGGTATTGAGGAAATACCAACTCAAGCTGAACGCATCGAAATGCGCTTTCGGGGTCAGCTCAGGGAAATTCTTGGGGCATCTGGTTACACGCAGAGGGATAGAGGCCAATCCCGATCAGATCGTCGCCTTGCAAAATTTACAAAGCCCCCGAACTGTGAAGGAAGTACAAAAGCTAACCGGAATGGTGGCAGCCCTTAACCGGTTCATCAGCCGATCATCCGATCGATGTCGGCCATTCTTTCAGCTGTTGAGAAAACGGTCCAAGTATGCGTGGGGGGGGGGAATGCGAAAGAGCTTTCCAAGAACTGAAGAGCTACTTGGCGAACCCCCCGCTGATCATGACTCCTGAGAAGGGAGATGTATTGACACTCTATCTGGCCGTATCCGAGCATGCGGTCAGTGCGGTATTGTTGAGAAACAAGGATGGTGAGCAGACACCAGTCTATTATGTGAGTAAAACACTTCTGGATTCGGAGACCAGATATCTCCCCCTCGAGAAGCTGATCCTGTCCCTCATGGTGGCATCCAGAAAATTGCAGCACTATTTCCTGGCCCATACAATAGAAGTGCCGACCAAACACCCCATCAGTACTGTCTTGAGAAGAGCGGAACTGTCGGGAAGGGTAGCAGCTTGGTCTGTGGAGCTTGGGGAATACGACATCAGATTCCTCCCGAGGACAGCAATAAAAGGACAGGTCTTGGCAGATTTTGTTGCGGAATTCTCCCACGAGCCAGTAGAGAACGTCGCTTCAATCTCAGAGGAGGATGCGCCCGAACAGGGGGAAATAGTTCCCGACCAGACACCGTACTGGAAACTGTATGTTGACGGGTCATCTTGTTCGAGGGGGTCTGGAGTCGGCATCGTGATAGAAGAGCCAGGTGGGTGCTATTTTGAGCAATCCTTCCGGTTGAACTTCAGCGCTTCCAACAATGTTGCTGAATACGAGGCGCTGATACTCGGACTCAAATGCGCACGAAATCTGGGGGCGGAACATGTGGAGATCTTCTGTGACTCACAATTGGTCCTCAACCAGCTTAGTGGAGAATATGCCACCCGGGACGAGAGGATGGCTGCCTATGCAGAAAGGGCCAAAGCAGAGTTGTCAAAATTCAAAAGAACAATGATGACGCATATCAGCTCAAGACAGAACGACCACGCTGATGCCTTGGCATGTCTGGCTTCGGCAATACCCAGAGACAAGTTCAGAACCATATATGTGGACTCCATCGAGAATCCGAGCATCGACATCCCAATTGCTGAGAAGGCTTTGGAAATCGATCTCGGCCCGAGCTGGATGGATCCCATTATCGCCTACCTCACTGGGGGAACTGTCCCCGAAGAAAAGAGAGAAGCCCACAAGCTGCGGATCAAAGCAGCACGCTTCTGGCTATCACCAAAGCAAGAACTTTACCGTAAGTCCTACACTGGCCCCTATTTAAAATGCGTACATCCTACTTTAGTTCAGAAATTCTTGTATGAAATCCATGAGGGGATATGTGGGAGTCACGCTGGGGGCAGGTCCATAGCCCATCGTGCCATATCTCAAGGGTATTGGTGGCCATATATGCAAGAGGACGCAAAGAAGTATGTCCAGATCTGCGAAAAGTGTCAGAAGTTCGCCCCGATCACGCATCTGCCTGCAGCCGATCTGTCGCCACTTTCTAGTCCATGGCCCTTTGCACAGTGGGGGATGGATATCGTCGGCCCACTTCCTAAAGCAACTGGGGAAAGGAAGTACCTGTTGGTTGCCACGGATTACTTTACCAAATGGATAGAAGCCGAACCACTGGCTAAGATCACCGAGAAGAACGTCGAGCGATTCGTATGGCAGAACATCATCACCAGATTCGGCATCCCATACGCCATCGTCTCGGACAACGGGACCCAGTTCCAGGATAAGTTCAAGGCTTTCTGCTCACAATACAAGATCAAAAACTACTACGCCTCAGTGGCGTACCCTCAATGCAACGGGCAGGCAGAAGCTTCAAACAAGACGATATTGGGAGGAATGAAGAAACGGTTAGAGAAAGCCAAGGGCAAGTGGGTGGAAGAGTTGCCACTCGTCTTATGGGCGTACAGGACCACTCCTCGCCGATCTACGGGAGTAACCCCATATTCACTTGCTTATGGCACAGAGGCTGTCATTCCTCTTGAAGTCGGCATCCCGACTCTCCGAACTGAAGTGATGGAACAAGGTGGCAATGATCGAGCATTGGCAACAGAGCTCGACTTCGCCGAAGAGAAACGGGAACGAGCCATGATCAGACTCGCTGCTTATCAATCAACTCTGTCTAGAACCTATAACAAGAAAGTCCATCAGAGGGAATTCAATCTCGGCGACCTAGTCCTGCGCAAGGTCATGGGGAACACGAAAGATCCAACTGATGGTAAGCTCGGGGCTAATTGGGAGGGTCCGTACAGAGTTATTGGCCGACTTGGGAAGGGCGCCTACAAGCTGCAAGATCTGGATGATAAAGGGATACCAAGGACTTGGAATGTCTCCAACCTTAAGAAGTTTTATCAGTAATTTCTCTATTCCAGCACTTGTATCTATTTCTCAATGAATGAAAAAATCCAGTTTCAATGTTCAGCTGAATATTCAAGAAAGTTTATCAATCATGTAACAATTGGATCGTAATGTTCAACACTTGAGAAAAGTTTGAACTCCTGAACACACTCGAGAAGAGTATAGGTTAAACAGCCGAACTTACTTGAGAAAGGTTTGTTCGGCTCAACACCTGAGAATTGTTAGAGTATCCGAACATGTTTGAGAAAAATATGTTTGGACCTAAAGTACGAGTTAAACGGCCGAATAGATTTGAGAAAGGTTTGTTCGGCTCAATACTTGAAGACGTTCAATACTTGAGAAGAGTTTTGGACTACCACGCATACTTGAGAAAAGTTCAGTGCATAAAGAAAAGTGTTCATATCAAGAAAAAGAGTTGCCTACGAAAGATTCAACTTGTATTCATTTATATGTGAGATACAAAGGCAAAGAGCAGAAATGAATACAAAAGACTTGTGGCTACAAGGAAAAAATGATAGAACTGAGTGGGACTCGGCCCTTCCCAGACGTCCATCAAACGATGTCGGCGACGTCTTCCAGGATCTGGCCCTCTTCTGCAAAATTGTCTTCCGGGGCTCGACCCTTCCCAGACGAGGAACCTGCCCCGATGCCGGCTTCATCATAGTCTTCAACGGTCAGCTCGGCCTCGGGTATAGGTTCCTCCTCCTCGCCAAGATCAGAAGAATGGGGAATCTCCTTGAACAGGGTCGAGTCGGAAGGAACGTTGCAGGCCTTCAGAGCAGCCTTCCAGCCAAGGGCCAAGAATTCCTCCTGCATCTCGGGAAGCTGGTTATTGAGGAAGTCCTCGGCGGCTTCGTCCATACCGAGCTTGCGGGCCTTATTCTTCTCCTCCGCCATCTCCTCGGCATGACCAACCTTAAGCGCAGAAAGCTCCGCTGTCAGCTCGGCTGTCTTTTTCCTCTCCTCAGACAGAAAATGGTCGAGGGAGTCTGCCTTCCTGGCCATCTCATGGGCCTTCTTCTTGTAGCCCTCAGCCTCGTCATAAGCGGTGGAGAACTTCAGCTTGAATTCTCTCACCTCGGCTTCGGCTCTGTGCAGTTTCTCCGCCCGATCCTGGCTCTGCCCAATGCAGAGCATAGCCTTCTGGATCGCCTACAGCATCAACAAGAAGAGTTAGATCAAACACAGTACGAATACGCGAAGGATATTACCATAGTGAGAAACTTACAAACATGTTGTGGCAGATTGTTGTCCGAAGCATCACGTGATCTTCGGAATCGGCGTAGGGCTCGAGGTCCCTCGGCAGCATCACAGCCTCGGCAAGGGCCGTGGCGGTTCCTAGGTCTTTGACCGAGTCGGCAATGGTGATGGGGGTCACTCCATCTATCAGTAGCTGAGGCGCCCAGACCTCGGCCTTCCTGGAAACCTTGCCCTTACCCTTGCCCTTGGAGGGGCCGACTTCGTGAGCCTTCACCAGCCGCCGTTTTTTATGAACGGCATGAGCATCCTCGGCATCAGCAGGGGTGGGGTTCGGCAGGTTCCCCCCCTCTTCCGGCTTCCTCTTAGCCGAGACGACCCCAGACGGTTTCTTCGCCTCAGCTGGAGTTAGCTTCTTCTTGGAATCGGCAGCATCCTTGGCCCGTTGCCTCATCATCTCCTTCAGACTCGGCACGTTCGGATTGGAAGACATGGCCTCGGCGTCTAGCTCCTCCTCGTCCTCGGCGTTCCACGTGACCCGGGGTGGGGACTGAGTCCGTTCGGAAGAAGATGAAGATGGGGAGCTGGAAGAATCGGCAACGGCAGCGACTGTTACACGGCCGGGTTCCCTGAGATATGGCAGAGGTATGGCTTCGGGAATGACAGCTAGAGAAGTCTCTGCCACTGCCTCGGCCACGTATTTTTTCTCTTTGATATAACCCTTGTAGGATGGGTTATATCGCAGCAGTACCTCGGCAGACCTTGCTTCGGTCTGTCCTGCAACGCCTTTGTACCCCAGAACTTTTTTCAGGTCGTCGGGGTGTGTACCCTGTGAAGAGCGACCTCGGTTGGCGTTGGCAGCTGCACATGAACAGACAAAGACAGTTAGAAGCCTTAGATCGGCAGAAATGCAGAGAACGAAAACAGAAGGGAAAAGGAACTAACGGGGTTGCCCGAATCTACGGGGAACTCGTATCCTCTTGACCTCGGGCTCGTCAGGGGAGAATTCCCAATTCCCCGAGACAATCAGGAAGTCATCGTCGTTTCCTCTATTCGAATCGACAAGTTGGGTGACTATCTTCTCTCGACCTCTACGGGACTTGAGATACCATTTATCATCCTTATTGTACACCATGTCGTAATTGTAATTGATATCCCAAAGGTCCAAGTTCGTGTTGCATAGTTCGTTCAAACGAACTATGCCCATGATTATCCTATATGTGTTTATGGAAATCTGCATAGGGTTCAGCTGATACCAAGACAGCACCCTATGCAGTAAAGGGTGGAGAGGGAACCTAACCCCACCCTCGATGACGGCCATTAGAGGGACATGAATGGAGTCTTTGTCCCGATCGTCCCGAGACTCAGGATCGGTCTCAGGCCTATTGATTTCTACTACTACGTCGTCTGGGATGCCATAATGTCTACGGAACTCTGCTATGCTCGCCGGAGAGGCGAAGTGCTTACGGAAGATTCCCATGTTCAGGGAATAAGAAGGAAAGAAAGACGAAGAAAAAAGACAAAAAACGAGTTCTACAGGGACGACTTACAGAAGATGGAAGAACAGTAGCAAGAAGAGAAAAAATGAAAGAGACGAAGTTGGTTTTATAGGGTTCAGGGCAGGTGAATCTGATACGTCGCACGTTTTTGAATCCCAACCGTCGGATCCACTACTCCTGGACCAATCAATGAAGCGCATCTGGGATACTGAAACGACACGTCAGGGCACGCGCAGGAAAAGGCACGTCTTGCACCAGAAGGGAAGCAAACGGTCACTTCGCATTTATGGCGAGACAGGGCATGCCTCAAACGGACCAGATACGGAGGAGCGTCCTCTGGATCGATACGAAGTTCATCATGAATACGCTTCATAGTTTCGGCCACTCCGTCAGGTCGGTTCAGAGCAGCCGAAGCTAGGGGGCAAGGGGAAAGTCAGAGAAGACTTGTTTGGCTCAACACGTGCTCGGCGCTACACTTCAGAAAGTTTGTTCGGCCCCACATAGGTTCGGCTCAACACCTGAGAAAATTATTCAACACTTGAGAAAAGTTTGAATCCCAGAACATGCTTGAGAAAAGTATGTGTTTAAGCCTAATCAGAGGTTAAACAGCCTTACGGATTTGAGAAAAATCTGAGAATGTTCAACACTTGAGAAAAGTTTGAATCCCAGAACATGCTTGAGAAAAGTATGTGTTTAAGCCTAATCAGAGGTTAAACAGCCTTACGGATTTGAGAAAAATCTGAGAATGTTCAACACTTGAGAAAAGTTTGAATTCTAGAATATGCTTGAGAAAAGTATAAGTTTAAGCCTAATCAGAGGTTAAACAGCCTTACAGATTTGAGAAAAATCTGAGAATGTTCAACACTTGAGAAAAGTTTGAATTCTAGAATATGCTTGAGAAAAGTATAAGTTTAAGCCTAATCAGAGGTTAAATAGCCTTACAGATTTGAGAAAAATCTGAGACAGTTCGACACTTGAGAAAAGTGAGAACATCCAAACAGACTTGAGGAATGTTTGTTCGGCATAGACTTGAGAAGTGTTTGTTCGGCGCAAACTTGAGAAAAGTCTAAAATAATTCATTACTTGAGAAAAGTTTGAGTTTAATTTAGGACTTGAGAAAAGTCTGATATTCAGAAAGGTTTGAGGACAGTCCACTTGGTGCAAACACATTATTCGAAGGGGGGCAATTCCAGTTCAGATCCAGCATCATGCAATAAGAGAGTTATAAAAGAAATCCGGAGCTTGTTTCATTGATTCTCGAAAGGTGGGTTACATACGAGTTACAGAAATCAAAGAAACAGCAGAAATCCTAAGGCGCAACGTCGGCAGCCTGAACTACAACTACGTCAGCATCGGCAGCCTGACCCGCCTCTCCTTCCTTAGCAGCAGCAGCAGACTGGCCTCCGCCGGTTTCGGGTTCCCTGTTCTCAAGTTCGGCAACGGTCGGAACTCTGGAGAAGAGAGGAGAACCCCTTGGCACTTGGGCGGCCTTCCAACACAAACCGACGAGGTCGGCCTGGATCTCGGGCATCTGGTTCTCCAAGATGTCGGCAGCAGCGTCCGACATGCCCTTGGCATAGGAGCTCTCCTGAAGCCGCCTCAGCTCGGCCTCATGCCGGGAGTTGAGATTGGCCAGCTGGCCCTCCAACCCGGACGACCTCGCCCTTTCAGTCCCGAGCTGGGACTGAGCAGTTCTAGCCGCCAGTTCGGCTTCCTGGGCCCTCTTCTTGTGCGAAGCCAAGCCTTCCTGGATCTTCAGAAACCTGGCGTTGGCTGCCCTCAACTCCAACTCGATAGTGCTGTATCGAGTCTCCAGGTCCTGGCAACGGCTCAGGCACATTAAGGACTTCTGCGCAGTCTGCAACAAAATCAAGAAGTATGAAATTAGAGACAAAATCACAAGTAAAATCACGAAGAAAAGCCGAAGACAGAACACTTACGAAGACTCCATGGGCCATCACAGATCGCATCATGGTAGGTAGGTCGAGGCCCTCATAGGGCTCGACGTCCTTGGGCAGCATCAGCGCACCCGTCAGGGTCTGCGCGACGTCGAGATCGACCGCCGAGTCGGCGACGGTGATGGGATCGATCCCATTCACCAGCAGAGGAGGGCACCAGGGGGCAGCCCCCTCAACAGCCTTGGCCTTATCGGCCGTTTTGTTCCTCTTCGGCGAGGAAGTTGTGGCAGGATCTTCTAGAGCAGGATCCCTTTGCCTGCGCTTCAGGATGAGAGGAACGTCGTCCTCAATCGAAGCTTCTTCAGACACAGAGGACGGTCCCCTCCTCGGCAAGCTCGGGCCGGCGTCAGGTTGTTTCTTCTTCTGCTGCCGCATCAGTTCGCGGAGATTCGGGACGCTGGGGTTTCGGGCCATTATGTCCGAATTCTGTTCGGTCTCCTCGTCGTCTTCAGAATTCCAGTTGCCAAGCGACCGGGAAGAACTGTGCTCGGAGCCGGTGGAGCTAAATGCGATCGGGGAATTCCCGATATCAGCTACTGTCACCGAAATTGGCCGCCGAGCTGGAGAAGTCGGCACTGCCTCAGGAAAGTATCCTGGGAGATCGGCACCAACAGCGGAAGCGTCAGGAATTGATTTTTTGATGTAACCCCTGTAGCTCCCAACGTATCTCAGGAGCACCTCGGGGGATCGGGCCCAACTTCGGCCAAAAGTTCCCGTGTATCGGGCTACCCTTTTAACAGCGTCGAGATTTATCGACTGCTTGCTCCGGCCCTTGTTGGCGTTAGAAGCTGCAAAAAGAATGGAAAAAACGCAGTCGACATCAAGATATGTACAACATCATAAAAAAGAAAGAAGTCAGAGAGGTGAAAGGCAAGGTTGGGGCACTAACGGATGGTTCCGAACCGGGTCGGAATGTGGAACTTGGGACGTTCAGGCTCGTCTCGGCCAACTTCCCAGTTGCCAGTAACGACGAGGAAGTCATCGTCATTTCCGCGGTTGGAGTCCGTCAGGTAGGTGACTATCCGCTCGATATTCGGCCTATTCTTCAGGTAATAGGCATCGGAGCCTTTCCTGACCATATCGTAGCAGAAGCGAATTTCCCGAAGCCCTATGTCGGTATGGTTCAGCCTGTTCAGCTCTACTATGGAATGGATGATCCTATAGGTATTGACAGAGATTTGCATCGGGTGAAGCCGATACCAGCAAAGCACCTCACGGAGAAGGCGATTGAGTGGAAATCGGACTCCACCCTCAACGACCGCCATCAGGGGGACGTGAAGGGTGTCGGGGTTATTCCCATCACGAGGAGTGTGGGGATCGTTGACCTCGACGGCAACATCAGCAGGGATGTTGTACCGTCGCCGGAACTCTACCATTTTTTCCGGCGTGTCTACTAACTGCCTAAAGATCCCCATTACAGAAGAGGGTAGGAGGCGAAGGAGAAAAGAGAAGAGGGAAAACCTAATACTCTGGTTGAAAAAACTTACAAGAGTGGTGAATTTCTTTCTCTGGTACGACGACAATGGAAAGTTGCAGAAGGAAAGTGAAAAGAGAAGAATGGGCAAGTATTTAAAGGGAGAGAAGCCAGACGGATCAGACCCTGCGCCTTCCCAATGAGAGTGCTCCACCTATGGGGACGCGCGGGAGGCGCGTGGCCCCAAAGCCATTAAAGCCAGCTGCACGCCCTGCCAGACTTCAATGCAACGTCAAATCCGAGAGAGGTGGTTCAGAAACCGCCCGACCTTGCATAAGAAAGGGCACCGCGGACATACTGTATAGCCTCGACTGCTTCACCGATACGGTTCAAAGCAGCCGAAGCTAGGGGGCAATTGACGAGGGTAAAATGTAATTGAGAAAATACATTCAGACCCCCCGAGTAAAGTCGGAGTACGGCCGAGACCGAATAGCACACCGGGAAGCACGTGCTGATCACGTGAGATAACGGCCGACACGAGAAGTGCCGACCCTACCCCAAATCAGGATAAAAGAACCAGGTGTTGAGGCGCCGACCTGAGAAAGGCGGATCGACGACATGCCGAACTGAGAAAGTCGGTCAGGACTATGGGCAGCCCGTGGGAAGTGACAGATAACCGCTCCTCCGAAAAGGGTATGGAGCCCCGGGTATGATGGGACAAGACAAGACTCTGTCAGGAAGGGCATGGACGTGAAATCCATGTCCAATCAGAAGACACTTGGGCGGAAAAGAAGATTCCAAGAGAATTAGAGCAGGATGGAAAGTCTATAAATAGAGGGGGAGATGAACAAAAAAAGGTACGCCTGAATATACTGTTTTGGCTTGCTAATAGAGAATATTAGCCAGAGCTAGCATTCTCCCTGTGAGGCTTCGACTGACTTAACCATCGGAGTGTCTTCCTGCCACAGTGGCAGAGGGCTCTTTGACGGGTTATTCTCTTGCAGGTCACAGGTCCTCTCGCTTCGAAGAACACCGTTTCGGCTGGATAGTGAACTCTAACTTTCCGTCCTGATTTCCTAAATCACCCCACCCACAATAGGAAATTCTCTTCCAAATAAAATCGAATTTCTCTTCCTATATTAGCAAAATAGGCCTCATTATTACCAAATTGAGATATCATTTGTAATCTTTAGTAGATTATTAGTAATCTGTTCCCAAAGGAAATATTCTCTTCCTAATTACCCAATTTTCATATGGAAATATTCTTTATTGTTTTGAATATTCTTCATACTATCTATGAACCTTAATCGTTAGATAAAATCGATCTGAGTCATTATTGTAAAAATATTTTTGGGGGGACCCACACCATCCTCTCTTGTGATATAGATTTTTTCCTCCTCCTAACTTACACAACATTTTCATTATGGATAAAAAGAAAGTACTATTAGAAAAACTTATCACCTTCGAGTAGTGTAAACTTTGTGAGGATATATAACTAATGTTTGGACTTGTTGTATCCTCGAGACGACATACAATTTGTGGTTTATTGCACCAAAAATCTTTCGTAGACGACGCGTATCGTCTCAAGAAACCGACCTAGTTCGTGTTTCAATATCCACTATCTTTTACTGATAATTTTTTGCTTGAAATAAAAAAAGTAACATTTCTTTTTTTATTCCAACAATTTGAGACGATACCAAATGAAGAAGAGAAATTCATTAGTTGTGAATGGTAGTTTAGTGACAAACACCACAAGAATGAGTGATCTTAACAAGCTATTTTGTTACCGTGGTGCTCACTTTGGGGGTGGAGACAAAAAAAAACTTGATTTTACCTAAAACTTTTGAATATGTGTTATATCTTGACTAAAAAAAAATTCAAAGAAAAAGAAGACAGAAGGCATGAGAGAAGAAGATCTTCCTCATTATGAAGTCGACGTAAAAAAGTGGAAGAAATATCATCTTTATAGTAGAAATTATCTATTTAATTATCTTTCTGCCGAGTTGTATGATCGATGATCAAGCTTACTCTTCAACGGAAAGAATTTGAAAGACTCTAAGTTAAAAGTATGATAACCGAGGAAGCATGATCCAAAACATATGCATGTAGTTGGTTTTTCAGGTTTCAAAGGATTAAAGGCAAATTAGTTGTACATCAAATTACCTATGATCTCCAAATGATTGCGCATGAAGTTGTTCCGAAAGCATACAAGTTGATGAATAAATGTAAGTTTCGATCATCATAAATAAGTTGTCGGAATCCTGGAAGGAATATGCAAAAATCTTGAGACATAAATGGAAATAGCTTACCATTGAAGCCCTGGTTATCATAGACAAGTTCGTTCGATGATGTCTTCGGTTTCCTCTAGTGCAGGAAGTTTCTCCATTTTGAAGGGGTTGGAGCGCCACCTTTAATTGTACTACCTCCACCATCACTATCTGGAGGAGTTGGTCTTTCTCTATTAACTGAGCTTCCAAGCACTTGACATAGGACCGAGTGTGGAGGTTGGCAAGAAGATCAGTCAACAGGGCTGCTGGCTCAAATAATCCAACACTTTTGCAACTCCTTTCCTAGTTCGGCTGGGATCTATGTGATCATCTTTTTGGTTTGCTGTTTTCGTCATATCTTCAAAGGATGGAAAAGAACTGTAATGATTACCGAGGTGAGAAGTTTGAGGAATCTATCCCTGGCCGTCAAATTGTAGAGCCTACAATCTCACTTGAGTACTTCCCGTTGATCTCTTGAACACCCTTCGCCTTCGCTACAAAAAACTCCAAACTATGATAGTGTCAACCAAGGTTGGATCTCCGATGCTTAAGTAAACTTCTGTAAAGAGAGAAACCAACTTCAAAGTTAGAGTGAAAAGGCATCCCTAAGAGTGAGTGCCCTTTGAGTATTTATAGAAAATCCCTAACAAACTGTCGGGGACACCAACCAAAAATGTTGTGCCGTGGAGTGCAAACTATGGTGTTTCCGTCATGTGCTCCATGTTTGTGTCGATCAGACGGACATATTTGTATGTCCTACAACTGCTTTTCCCCCACAACATGGGGGGTGTACCTCCACGTGGCCGTGACGAGCATAGAGCCCTTGGCAGCACAACTAGAGGTTGTGATTTTTAACCCGATGAGGAATGCCAACCAAGTGGAGGTTCGGCCAGAATTGACCTGTAGCGCGCTCAGCACTGATCGGGGCACGCCATATGGCCTTGTTGAACCTCTCGACCCAGCAACAGCAGATTCATACTTGGGCCGAGCATGCTCATGGATCAAGAAGCCATTATATTGCATATCCAGCCTACTACAGACACATTGACAAGGTCATTATTTATTTAGTGAACTTAAGTTCTTTCCATAAGTAGATTTATAAAATGGACACAAGTAATCAAGTGATTCCGTGATGAGTGGTACATTTTTTATTATGAAAGGATCACATAAGAAGATATCGTATGAGAAGTTCTTAATTCGTGAACTCCTAGAAGCACAATATTGTAGCATTTGGTTTATGGAATGTAATTGAGCCAAATAATCGCTCTCAGACCTCTACTTCGATTCAAAGATGGATTCAAAGCAATTTATGGCGAATATGAGGATAGTGTCTAATGTGTAAAATCTGTAGCAAGAATGGACCTAGGGGTGCAATTCAAAAATTTCATTGAAGTTCCTGTTTTACAAGTATTTCATAGTATAATAATAGAATTATAAAATTTTCCACCTTAATTACAGAAATTGGACGATAATTAAGATGTAGGAGCTCAACTTCCTAGTCAAAATTCCAAATCTGTCCTTTTTATGTAATGGGTGCCCCTCAAATGAAATATATGACGTTTGCTCTTATTATTTCATCATAATTATTATTTGGCCCGACTTTTTTTATTGGATTATTTGTTTGTTCTCATGTAAAAATTTCTTGTAATTTTTTATTTTTTGTCAAATTTTTTATTTTTTGTAAATTATTGTTTATCTTGACGGGAGATTTTATGAAAATTATAAATAATGAACTAAATTCAAAAAATTCAAAAAAAATCCAAAAATATGATATGTTTGTGCTTATTCGTCATTTTTAGTAAATTTTTTTAGATATTGAATATAATCCAAAAATGTGTTGGAATTTTTGTTAATGAGTATTGATATCAAATATATATAATTATGAGGAATAATTAGAAGGACAGGTAAGGACAAATATATTGTTCTTCAATCTTTTCTAATTTTAAGGTGTATTTGAACAAATTTATTTTGATATTATTATTATTATTATTTTGAATATTTTTAAAGTTATATTGAATTTTTTATGTTAATTATTAGTCTTGACTGTCAAATTTAAAAAGTAAAAAAATACGATCAAATTTTCTCAAAAATGTAGGAAAACCGGAAGTCCTTTATTGGGGCCGGGCCGGGCCAGTTTCAGACCCTTAATGGCGGCTAAATATTGGGCTTTGCCCATTTTGTCTGATACTTAAATGTCCCTGATTTCGTCAAAATGGAAGAGCCCCGAACGCCTCTCTTCACCCTCTCTTATCTTTCTCGATTCTCCAAGCTCTTTTTCTGTTCGTCGATTCTCGAAGTCTTCTTTCTACCTGGTACGCTATATTGTCATCAATGAAATCAAACACGAATAAAAGCGTTACAACCTATTCATCTCATCCACTTTACTAGATTATTCAAGAAATTTGATGTTCAATTCTTAGAAATTCTGAGAGTTTTAGTTATAGGTGGCTTGTGAAACTAATCTGGATGATTGATTTGATAGAAGCTGACGAGATCTATTTTATTGAGAACAGGATTTGTGTTCAATCTAAAGGAGCATAAGTTTGAGATTACGGGGATTTTGTAAACACTAAAATTTTATCTTTTACTTGTCTTTCTTCGTCTTTATTGTCATCTTCACAATGATAATTCCGGATTTTTTGTTTGTTTGATTCCACGCTTATAAGGAAACCTCCGTTTCTTACGAGTGATTTAATGTTTAATTTTTTAAAATTTTCAGTAATTTTTTTTGGAAAAACGTTTTTTTTTTGGTTATTTAAATCGGCGATAGTTCACAAGATATTTTTAGTATATAGGTCGATTTTGGGTTATTTCCATGCCCAAGTTGTATTTATTTAGGCAATTTGTAGGGTTTACTTTTTCAGGGTAATGCTTTATGCTTTCTGTCTGTTGTTATGCAGTCTAAAATGGCTGTGAAGTTTATATGGTAAAATGTTCACGTTTTCAAGGATGTTCTGCATTTTCCATATCCATTAATAGATCATATTAGTACTTTTGATAGGCTGTTGATGTATCTTACAATCACATTTATTCGTGCCAACATTCTGAATTTTTTTGGGTTTGGTTTCAAGAACAATGAGTCGCCGTGCGAGCCGAACTCTTTATGTTGGCAATCTTCCTGGTGACATTCGTGAGAGAGAAGTAGAAGATCTATTTTACAAGGTTCTTTTCAAACTTACCTATATTTGGCAAAAGTAACTTCTTGAACTATTTGTAGTGTTCATGTTAGTTATATATTATCCTGTTCAGACTTGAGATTAGTCATGTATTGTGTGTAAAGTTGATTACTTGGTGATGTGGGCTGGTTTTATTGCAACTGGGTTAGTATCATATGAATTAGCCAAAGGAAAACAAGTGTTATATTTACTATTTCAATTGGGCAACCTGTAGTTGAAATCCAGTTCAAGTTGTTTGGATTTATGTTTTTCATTTCTGCAGTCGCATGCATATGCACGGACTTGTACATGTATGGCGAGACTTGAGTGCTGCTTATATACTTGTAGTATGGAGGCATATTTTATCTATTTGGTTCTCTGTTTAAGTTTTTCCTTTAGGATCTCTTTGCAAAGCTACTTGTTCTAGGCTAAAATTTGAGGTTGACCCATCTTGAAAAGACAGTGCAATTGATTTCCTCGTTGTTTTGCCCTTGTTTGTGTTAAAAAGAATTTCCATGGTTTATGGACCAAAGTGTTCCAACGATAGAAGAATTCGTAAATTAGCATAAATGGCCTCATCTTCTTCATGGTTTGGAAACTAAGTCAAGTATTTATATTTTTAAGATGAACAAATCTATATACATATAGAACATATACATACAATCTCTTGGTTTTGCCAAGCACCCACCAAATTGAAAATACTGCATTTAAAAACTGACGCATATTTCCGGTGCACAAAATAGTCAAATTTCCATGTCTATTAATCCCCCTGGAAAGCTCTGATCCCTTGATGAGGACTATGTAACTTCATTTTACTTCTTGGCAAGCTCAGTGGCACAAGAACAACACCATGAGCAGCCGAACAAAGATTTTAAATTGCATCATGGATTCCCCAGTGGTTCTGGTGTGATCTCCAGAGGAAAGAGCAGCATCTGAGCACGAACCTTGAAAGGCAAGCTTGAACCTTGATGGCTTACAGGGATAAGAACAAAGTCTATTTGTGGTGCACAAAAAAGTGGTGAGTGGGATTGACTGGCTTTCATCGCAACTCCTCTTCTTCCACTGTTCCTCGATTCCCCAGATCTAGAAGGGGGAGGGGATCTGAAAATGATTCGGCTGTTGGAAGGAGGGAGTAGTGGGTGGGTGGCCCTGATGGGACTGGGAGAAGGGAGGGATTGGGTCTAGGAGGTGTGAGCAAGGAAGTTACAATTCGGAGTGGTGGCATTTGCATTGATTAAAATGCTGAAATAAAGGGAAATAGTTTATTATAAGCATGATGACTATGTAGACCAATAAGAAAGAAAGACATGCCTTGTGTTGAGGGAAATGCAGGAAGAAAGGAAAGGCCAAAGCTAATGTAGGTCAAGCTAGGGAGGAAATACATGGGGTGTGGGTTCTATTAGATTCGTTAACACGTGGTTGGACAACCCTTTGTTAAGACTTTATTGTTTGGTTAACAAAAGCCAAATAATCTTAAGCCTGAACCTACCCCTGCGCATGTCATCTATGTTCACTATGGACAGTTGTTAGCTGTGGTTTTCATTGTATGAGTGCTCTTTCTGAGATTCAGGTTTTTTGCTTTTTGGGGAAAGACAAAACGTAGGATATGTGTAGTTATGCAAGTAAGAAAGTACACGAAAGTGACATGCATTGCCATGGGAGGAGGACATAGGAGTCCTCCTCAATAACCTTTGCTTTGTCGAAGGCTTTTTGTGGGACAGTAACATCTTGTGTCTTGTACAGTAGCTTGATTTTGTATGTGCTGTGGCTTTCATTCTTTCAAACACTTATTACAATCGCTAGGGTGGCTGCACTAAGAAATTATTGTCCTTTGCATGGGTATGTGAAGAGTCTATGAATTTTTATGTTTTAGTGAAAGGTTGATTTTAGTTCGCGTGATTGAAAAAATTGAGTTACTGTCAGTTACAATGGGATTCTTAACTCTTAAGCATGATTATTGCTAATAATAAGATTAGGTCGACCGTCATCCTCTACGTTGCATGGACGCGGGTACGTGAATCGGATACGGGTGTATATCTAAGGATCACTTATGGGTCAAAAATAGAGGATTTGAGGGTATGTATCCAAATTTGGATACGGATATGGGGATACCTTACCTAATTTTGTTTGTTTTTATAATGCATTTCTATATTTAAAAGAAACACTTGATTTTCATATGTGATATGCCAAAATGAATAGAGAACAAAAGTTCCAACTCGCAAGAGTAGCAAAACATGAAGTTCAGTGAGGAAATCATTGAATCTAGAGGTAGATTTTCAAGTTGTTTAGGCATTTAGCTTGATTACAATTTGATTCCTCTAGAGTTTTTATACTATCTTCCATTTTCTCTGCATTTCCTTCCAATTCTTGACTGATCTCGTGTCCGATTTTCAACTGCCACTCCGGGTACAGATCCCGCATCCGCACCCGTGTCAGGTCGCGTCAACACGGGTGCTTCGCTAAACCAGGGATCCGTACAACGTAGATCATCCTTTACTGAAAGTAGACACTGGCTAAGTGCTTATTGGAGCATAAATAGCTGATTTGAGTAGGATGGATGGGCAAAGTTATTTGCAAAGTTATGTTGTTATTGTTGTCGTTGTCATCATTATTATTTTTGTTATTATTATTATTATTATTATTATTATTATTATTATTATTATTATATTGTTGTTCTTATTCTCTCTTTGAGATTTTTTGTTGGGTGGAGGGGTTGCTCTAGTCTCTGTTAACATTTTTTCTGCTGGTTCTTTCTTTTCAGTATGGGCGCATTGTTGAAATTGATCTGAAAGTCCCTCCAAGACCTCCTGGCTATGCCTTTGTGGAGGTGAGTTCAATTTTTGAAAGCTACAAGCCTATAACTATACTAGAAGAATGTTGAGATACTCACTGCTAGCTTTTGACATTTGTAATATTGTACAATTCTTTGAGGTGGTTGTTTGTTTATTATTCATTTAATTGTTTTCCACATTTTTTGCTCCTCAAAATGGTTTCGGTTGTGCAATTTAGTTTGAAGATTATCGTGATGCTGAAGATGCCATTCGCGGTCGGGATGGCTATGATTTTGATGGGCATAGATTACGTGTAAGTTATCTATTTCATTTTTACTTTATAAATGCCATCCATTGTGTTGTTCTTACAAATATTCACGTTTCTTTGTTTTCTGTAATTTGTCTATTTGTAGGTTGAACTTGCACATGGCGGGCGAGGATCATCATCAGTGGATCGTTACAGCAGTTATGGCAGCAGTAGCAGTCGTGGTGGAGTTTCTAGGCGTTCTGACTATCGTGGTTTGTGTTCTTCTTTCTCTTTCCGTATATCTAATTGTCAAAACTATTCTTCTTTCTCTCTCCGTATGTCAAATTATCAAAACTATGTTCTATGGATTAACCATTTTGGGCGAGTGTGGGATATGAGGTGGAGTTGGCCAATTTTGCTTGGACACGGCTGATTCAAGAAGGGAGAAGATTAAAAAGATTGAAGAAGTTTTAACGGCTGATTACCTTTATCTTGTTTCCCATCATGGTACTGCATGCACTTAGAAATTGACGGTAATTCTTTTGGTCGCAGTTATGATCACTGGATTACCTTCTTCTGCTTCTTGGCAAGACCTGAAGGTGAGAAATAAATTTATTTCCCTTTACTCTGCCTTTGCATAATCCATTGTAGGTGGAATAAATGATCTATATAAAATGAAATGTAAATGAATGATCCGTGCGCATAACCACATAGCCTTTGTTATAATAGCGTGAGTTCTGATTAACATGTCATTATGTAGGATCACATGCGTCGAGCTGGGGATGTCTGTTTCTCTCAAGTTTTCCGTGATCGTGATGGTAAGTTAATTGCAATTATTATATGCACTTTGTTATGGTAGTTACTTAATGATTATTGTAAGCTCTGGCTATTAATCTTTCATAAGATCATATTCAGTCATGCCAAAACGAATGAGCCCATGAGGTTTCTAAATATAGGTCATTAGTAACAGGAATGTGGACCCTCTGACACCGATATTTGCGTATATATTGTCAGATATCATCCAGTATATGGTCATGTCATTGGTACTGATATGTATCCTGATTCTGCATTTTAGAATCTATACCCTACTTGTATGGTTTATTGTGTTGATACTTTTTATAGACATTTGCTGGTTTTGAGATGGATGATTGCGTTTACCTTGGAGACATTTCTCAATGCAATTTTTAAGGCTACACGGGGCTCTATGGGTGATCACTTGTTTTCAGTGAAGTCAAGTTCATGTTTAAAAAGAGGGGCTATAATCGTGCAGGTGTAGTTTACCTTAAGGGGACTAAGGAATTGGAGTTTAACTCCTCCATTTACTAATCAGGACGCACTGTACATGCTTGGAGTGTGCATCAGCACACTCATGTGGTTCATTTGGTTTGGAAAAAGTTCTGTGTGTGTGTGTGTGTGTGGTTTTGTGGGTGTATGTGTGTTAAGGGAAGAGTAGCTATACTCTGAAACGTATATTCTCAGATCCCCACTTATCAATGTTTCTTATCGTTTAGATTGATCCTTAAACTAACTGTTATTGGTTGTTAATGTAATTGTTTTCTGTAGGCTTGAGAGGAATTGTAGACTATACTAGCTATGATGACATGAAATATGCGGTGAGTTATTCTGCTGATTTCAATGCTACTCCTACCTGAAATGCGAGAACTTCTACTGTAGCATGCTTTGCTTCTGTTTCCTGTCTCTGGGTTGATGATTATTATGTTCCAACAAATGCCTTAGTACTTTGTGAAACATCCCTTTGCAGATCAGGAAACTTGACGATTCTCTGTTCCGTAACCAGTTTGATCGGGCTTATATTCGGGTATGTCAATAAGGATGCCTTGCAATCTTAAGAGCTGTTTTCCATGCTTAATTTACTTTGGTAGGCTATTATTACCAAATCAGTGTACAACTTTCTAGTACTGAAAACAGCTGCGTCACTTTGGTACCTATATTATGAACTCTAGGTTATGGAATATGATTCAAGACGTAGTTACTCAAGGAGTCCCAGTAATGGCCGATATTATTCAAGAAGCAGAAGTCCCAGTGTCAGCTATAGCTATAGCAGCAGGAGTAGAAGGTTTTACTTTCATTCCAATGCATGTTAGGCTTGTGTTATGGTTTTATTGTTCGCACAGATGGCTAATATTTAAGTTATGCAGCAAGTCTCCAAGGGCCAAATATTCTTACGGGTCTAAATATAGATCTCCTTCAAGGTCCGTTTCATCACAGCCTCGTTATCGGTCATCTTCTGGCTCTCTGTCAAGGTATGCTTCCATCTCATTCGCCAAGGAGGTGTGTTGACGTAAGCTTTTATGTTAAGTATAATACATGTGGATTAGATAGTAGTTTTTGTTTATGCATACATATGTATATCTATGTACGTGTTTGTGTGTTATACTTTTTGAGGCTGTTCGTAATGTTAGCTTCCACTGATCTCTCATATGTCCTAGCTGCTTTTGTCCGAATATCTTTCTTAGTTCTCTCATCGTTATCTCGTTATGAAATGGATCTGAATGCTGGAGACTGCAGTTAATCTGCATTGCCGAAGATTGTCATGTCACTGATATATTCTTTAATAAGTTTCTGTACTCTGGGTGGCAAGCTCCTTGTTCTGTGTTTGATAGGTTCTTATGGAATTTGGTGCATCTCCCCCTGGTTTTTAGATCATGTCAACTAAAAGCATATTTTTTTGACTAATTCTCGTCCGGTGGCAGCAAGGGCCAGAATTTGAAGGTTATATGATCTAAGATTCTTAACAGTATTGATGCACACAGAACTATGTTACATGAACTTGGCTATGGGGCTGTACGGATGTCAGTGTTTAGTGTTGGATTCATGTAATATACATGCCCGACACAGCTGAAATTTAGAGTTATGGAGTACTCATTCATTCATTAAGAGTACTTTAGCATTTTCAAACTAACGGAGTTTTTTTTTGTGTAGTTTCATGGTAAACTCTATGCCTTGAACATAGTTGTTGGGCGCATTTGTAACTAGATATGTCCGGCAAATATCCAATATTCTGTTCATACTAATTGGAAATGATTTGGGGATTCCACTGATTTTTTTTTTCAAATTTTCGTGTTGTTCACGTGAAAATGAGAACAGAAAGGTGAAAAATGAGAACGAACCCAAACATGCGCTTGAATATCTTTCCTCTCGCAGACTGGTTAGCTAAACAATGCAAAAGAGATATAGACGGAGTCTCAGACAAATATTTCCAGAACCACAAGTTCCATCACTCAATCATCTTCAAAATATGGGGGATTCGTTGTTAATTTCAACATTTGAGCAGAAGATAGCTCCAGTCTTCAAAATAGGTATAGTTTTGAACAAAGAACTATTGAGGGTTTGAATCCCTCTCTCTCGTTTTGCTCGTTGAAGAGAGTTGTTTCTTGATTAGTTTTTACCTGCCCGGTATGTTAAAGAAAGGGGAATGGGTCGGCTATCCCACCTAGCCTAGCCAGAAAAAATATTTAGAAAAACAAAAGGTAGATAGAAATGATTTGAAACGAAAGAAAAGGAACACTTTTGTACATAAAGTGCATTCAGTTAGTCTCAATGTTTCTTTCCTTTTTCTCTGCAACCTCGTTTTAAATTTGTATCAAACTCTCTACTTTTTGTTTCCCATGCCTTCATTTTCTGCACACCAATTCTTACTGTGAGTAAAGGGAATGTGTTTATCCCTATTTTATGGTTTGTCGTTAGTGAGAGATATTTTAACGAGTTTAGTTGAGGGTAAAAGTTGACAATCCGTAAGGGGAAGGTAAAAACATCTTGAAGGTTTGAGGGTGCTCTTAGAATTTATGAGCACCTTTCTGCATGCAGGGAAGTAAAATTGATTCCGTGTTTATAATTTGTATAGCAATTCGTAACACGTCTTTCTTTTTTCCTCTTGGAGTTGAACAGTTGTTTTAGTTATTGATGACATGGTCCATGGAAGTTCAGCACTAGAAAACATTAAGGAATCATATATTTCCTTGGATGTTCACATGTATCCTCGAACCTTGATTTTATGTTGGATTTTAAAATCAAAAAGTTTTAATCTCTAGATTATCTACTGAGGTTTTCTTTCCCCATACTTCATTGAAGAGTTTTTTGTTGCCATACTTTTCGGCTTAAATACCATGTTCATATTTGCTCTTTTCTCTGTACGGTACTTTTTATTATTCAGAGGTGGATGGGGTTATGTAAGAAAGGGTACCATTCCTGGTTATGATGCCATGATTATGAAGGTTTGCCTTGTTTGTTTTTTAGATCCAGCGTCTGGTGGCGATCTGGAATTGCGTGTTAGGGACTTGGTGGGATATGGTGCTCAAATTCCTTCAAGTCATTTTGTTGTGGAGGTATGCATATTTGCCAATGGGGACCGCTGGCAAACCCTTAGTGGTAAACTTAACTCTAATGGGTCCATGGATGCTAGAACTGAGTACTAAAGATGGCGGTTTTGACTTAAAAGCCGGATTTCTGCGAAGTAAATGAATGGCACCAACCTCCACAAATCAGGAGTATAAACGAATTCAAATCCTTCCAACAAATTATATCTAGTAGGGGATGCACTCTGGATCCTTATATGGAGTGCAACAATACGAATGGGACCGCTGGTTCTTGTCTTTGCCTTAGAATTAAGTGTTGTGGCGCTTCAATTACGGTCTCTCTCTTCTCTTGTTTTGATCCGTCTAATTATTGTTGACTTGCTGGGTGAAAATAATTCTCTTAATTGTTATGCTGAATTTTTGTTGTGTTCAAAAGTTCTCTGCTGGATAGTGATTGGTGGTTATTTTCCTTGTTTCGTTCAATTCTATGGTAAGTCCGATTCGGATCTGGCATTTGATACTTTTCTAGGGAAGGGGTCTTTAAAATAAAGGCTTTGGTTATTGAATTTTATTGTTTTTTGGAACTTTTGCAGATCTAGATCGATATCCAGATCTCCGACACCACTGGTTAGTGAAATTCTAATCTTCCTCAAGTTTTTTACTTTTCACCTATGTTGTCTTCCCCACTGGCATGACTACTTCCTCTTTCCCATTATTTTTTTGGTCTATCTTTACTATTCCAGACAGCTAAAAAATTTGTCAACAGTTTTTATTTTATTCTTTCTAGGTGATTTTATAAATGTCATAAAAATCTGATGGATATCTTTTGATTCAAATAAATTTTCATCAAAATGCATTATTTGTTAAAAGTAGACAACTGAAGTGGGACGGAGGAGGTACATCAAATAAACACCATAACATAAAGAAATGATGAAGATGAAACTGTGAATGATCTATTCTTTCACATACTTTGTTTATGTAATTGGTGTCCTGCAGCCTCCTCGTAAGAATCGGGCCATCAGAAGTGCCAAGCGCAGTCCCAGCAGGAGCATTTCTCGTTCGCCTTCACCATCGGTAATCCCTCTTTTCTTTCCAGATCCTCATTATGGGTTTCCTTTTCTTCTTTTCTAGTTCAACTTGTTAGTTTCTTTACTTTCGGTTAAATTGGTTCATAAGTTGGTACCCTAATTATTTATTGCAGGTATGGTCTGGTTGAAACAGAATTGGTTCGCTTGAGTATTTTGTCGCAATAGTAAGTCTAAAGTAAGACCATTGTGTTTTTCATAAACACAAAGTGCTTGTATGAGAACCAGTTAGCTAATAAATTTGGACCTGTGTGTCACTATTATTAACTGGGAGCACTAGTTAGCAGCCTGTGTACTTGGATTTTACAGCTGTATCGTTGTTAACCGTTAGTATTAGCTAATTTATACTATGTTTAGAATAAATTTTCATTGCGGGTGCTTATTTGATCATTGTGTGCTTTAAATTTGTTTCTTGATATTATTTCTTCAATCAGTGGGCGCTTCAAATTTGTTTGTTGATATCAATTTGGTCCGTTTATTTTCGTGTTGAGTGTCCTTCGTGCTGTGCCTAGCAATACCCGTTTATTAAACTTGTCGTGTCGTCTCTTGATAATTTTAGGCCTGGCCTGGCTGTGGATATGTCACAAGTCATGTTGTGCCATGTCAATGTTGTGTCCTTGTTCCTGTCATGCTCATGTTTCGACGTATTGGGTTTTGTAAAGCTAAAAAACAAAAGGAAGAAAATATTATTTTTTAAGATAATGAACAGAGAATTTTCGGAAGAATTACATTGATAATAACACAATGAGTTTAGAAAAAATGCTATATTTTCTTGGCAACTAAAAAAACGTAATACAAGGAAAGAAACAAATAAAAATTACGTTATTGAAGTTTTGAGTACATGCTAACTATTAATCATTTGCATTACTTAAAATTTATATGTAAAAAAAATAAAAGGATAATATGACAAAATAAATTTCTCACTAGTCATTGACATTTAAACTTCATATTATGTGTAAATTAGAAAAATATTCAATAATGGCCGGCCTTTGTTCATGAAATTGAAAGTCCCGGACTTGCATCTTTCCAATCTTTTAGGAACATGAGGTAAAAAATTATACTCGTGTTATGTTTGTATCATGCATGTGCCATACTTTATGTTGTACTTGTGCTTTATCATTCCACGTAGAGCTTGTGACTTGTGTACCAAAATTATGTTCTGATTCTACCTATTTATTAAATGTGTTGTGTCGTTCCCCTTTTTAATCGTGTCGCAACCAGCCAATCCAACTCAATTTACACCTCTACTTAAGAAGCTCACGCGCTTTAGGGGGTGTTTGCCAACGTGTGAACAAATTTCAGATTATAGATCTAAATTTCATTTTATGTAAATGTGAAATTATAAGTTAGTTGAAAATCGGTAGTGTTCTTTGAAAAAAATAAAATAAAATCAACTTCCCAATTAATTAGAATCCAAATCTGGTCCAAAAACACTCAAAATCCAACTTATCCGGAATCAAGATTTGGGTAATTTTTCCAACTTCTAGGAATCCCTAGAAACTCAAATTACAACTATTTTTGAAAGCCAAAGTCCCAAAATCTTAATTTTTTTCTGGACAAACCATATTTTGTTCATATCTGTATGGACGTCCGATCAGTGAAACTTTTTTTTATGTCTAACAAACATGACAAGCCAAATAAAACGGATGATTGCAAGTCCGCAAGCCCCCAACCCCCCAACAGTTAAAATAACCAGAAATATTCATCTCCTTGGCCCAATCTCCCCCATTTGCGAACCTGATAGCAAACAAAGAATTTAGTTTCGTTGGGCAGTATTTTCTCCATTTCTGAAACTGCTCTTCAAAGAATTCTCAGCATCTTCCAACCACAAAAGCAAATACGCAAGATAGTAAATTCAAGTGCCATGTAGTTCTGCACCCCAAACACATGCAATGAATTCCTGTTATTTCCCAAAGGCAAAGAAACTAGAATAAGCCAGTCAGCGCACAAAAGTATGGCTACTAGAAAATAAGATGTTAAGCGCCATGCCACAGATTTTCAAGTCTATCAAGACTGACAGACGCCACCCTTTCTCCAACACACATAGTATTTTAGTTTCAGTCATAGTGTTCACAGTTCCCATTCTTGAAAACAGAGTAATAAGCCAACTACGACTGATTTTGTGGTGGCGGCCTCTCAAAATATCCTTGCCTCTGGCGAAATCCGGAAGATCTGATACCACTATCTGACCCACCAGCAGCACCCTGATGGAATGGGCCCCAAACCCTATCTCTGTCAAGTTGGTGGCTTGATGAGAATGAAGTCAAGTGCTCTCTTTCCCATGGTTGGAAATGATTGGAAACGGGATTTTCTACTTCCTGGAAATTTCGACCCGATGAAGCTGGTGGGAAGAAGTAAAAGCCACCACCAGAGGTCTGATCAGATGAAGAGGCTGTGGGCCCGACTTGAACTGTGCCCCTATGGCTGCTAGATCTCCGTGTGTTGGAAATGACCTGTGAGGTTCGCATGGATGGCAAATTGCTTGGTTGCTGAAAATATGCCTGGAGAGCTTGAACACGGCCGCGGGCCCGAGCAACACTGCCAGGGTAAGGAGGCATCATCGAAGATGCTATTGGGCTCCCACCTCTTGCAGCAGAACTACAAAAAAATGAATTAGCTGCAGTTAACGTTATGCCAAGCAGTTTGTTTTCCGCTTTCAGACAGAATTACTTGCAGGTCTGGGAGTGTTATGGCAAACAAAAGACTTTCCTAAAAATAAAATAGGAGGGTTAGATGTACGCAGCCTTACTTCCACAAGCAGAGAGGCTGTTTTCGCAACTCAAAACCCTGAGCATCAAGTCACATTGGGGCAACCTTAGCGTTGCACCAGGGCATCCTTCAATTAACGAAATATCTGAAGTAATTAAATTTCCTACATAATATTCTGGAAAACTAACTCAGAAAGTACAACCAATCATAACCGTTGGACATGTCTGGTAGTGTTGAAAGCATGTTTTCTCTCAAAGAACTATGGGCAATACGATGTTACCAAACACCAAATATGTCATGTTATCATTTTCTTTAATGTCCCCAACCCAATGTTTTAAAAAACGCTAGGCGCTACTCAGGTAGTGAGGGACCTTCTAGCACCTAGGCCTAAAATCGGAGATTAATTAGCCTAGGAAATTAGTCGGTTTTTTCCTTTTTTTAATAAATATTTCTACAAAATTCAAGGTTATTCTGATAAAATACACCATTATACTGATATAAGCTATAATATAATACTGATATTCTATAATACATATATATCTATAAACTGTAAAGTGTAATGAGAGTACGAGACTATGAGACGAGAGAGGGGGAGAGAGAGAGACGAGATCGAGAGAACTGTAAGCTCTCTAAGTTCTGTAACAGTCCTTATAACTCTAGTAATCCCTAGTAATACTTAATCTATACTACGCCGTTTTAATTGCCCGACTTCCATTTTCCCATCGGCTAACTGGTTGACGGTCCGATTAGTCGGCAATTAGCCGATTAGTCGCCGATTAGACTCTGACTAGGTGACCAGCTGATTTCCCTCGGCGATTTGGGTGTAGTCACCTAGGTGACCAACCGATTACCGATTAATCCAATTTTTAGAACACTGCCCCAACCTATGGCTTTGAGACTAATCCCATGGGCTTGTGCAGTCGCCTGCATTCCACATGAATCAAGTAATTATGAAACTACTTATTGGGTCTATGGTAGTGGCCCCATGGAGATTATGCACAAAGGGGTTCCAAACTCAACATCTCAGTTTGCTGAGATGTGCGCATCACAAATCAGATAGCCACTAGAACTAACCCCTGGGGTACAACATGCATTTTATCTTCCGGTTGATATTTTTTGTATCTAAATCGGCCTAGTACTAAGAACATTCACTACATACCTGGGGGCCACAAGGAACGGATGCATAAAAGATCGTGATCTTGCTATATCAGAACTCGTACGAGCTGCCCTCTGAGCCGCAGATGGAATCGAAGTCTGATCACCACCACTACCACGGCTGCTTGATGTAGGGAAGGGAGAGGAATGATGTTCCCATCTGTGATCATGGACATCCATGGCAGGAAAAGCATAAGTTGTTGGTGACATCTCACTAGAAACTGAAGGGCCATTCCAGTGGCTATGGAAACTAGAACCATCTAAAACACTCCCACCAGAATTAGACGACGAGGGGTGAATTGGTCCAAGGTAAGCAATATATGGGCAAGGATGACCAGTAGTAGCAGATGATACAGCATGCTGTCCAGGAAGATCGCGATCTGCATAAAACCAGCGGTTGTTACTCTTAACATCAAGTTAAAAATTGTCATTCTGTCAAAACTCAATTGAGTGTGAATGTATGGTGTAGCTTTAATTTAGACTTTAGGTCCGAATGTATGGTGTAGCTTTAATTTAGACTTTAGGTCCGCACGGTTAATTAGGTTTGCCTATATAACCTAAGAGGTTAGCATGTACTAGGTTATCACTTTAATAAGCAATAACATTTTTCCTTTGTCTTCTATCTTTCGCATTCTATCATGGTATTAAGAGTAGGCGTTAAAATAAGTTTTGTGTTTGCACCATCCCAGCAGCTGCATTAAGGGTTGTATACGCAAACCAAATTACACCCAGAGAAGATTAGTGTAAACGACCCTTAGAAAGTGAGATAGAACACAATAACAAAGAAACAGTGATCTATGATATACGATCAGAGAGAGAACCCCTCACTAAAAAGAGAATAATCTTACATGAATTTGACGAAAATTCTGCGTCGCTGCCAAAATGGAAAACACAACACATCAGAAAATGTGGCTCCACTTGAAACAGAGCAAGAAAGAAAACCCAAAAATAAACAAAAATGCCCCCATCTTCAGTAAATCATCAAGGAACTTGAAGCAAAAACCTTACATCAGACGTAACAAATGAATAGTGATATACATATATACAATTGATGTAGTAGTCTAATAAACTCAATGGATTGTTCTCCAATGATCTCAAGTTGTATCTCGAACTTGCAGAAGATGTCAACAACTCAAAAGCAGACGTGGATCAGTGGCAAAGGCATTGTACCCAAGTTTAAGGAAACTTCTAAAATTTTGAGCACTACACATTTATTCGAATTATGCATGGTTTGCAAGTGAGAGGAGGAGGGGACCAACATTAAATGCCTATCCCTTGAAAACACCATAGACACGTTACGAATTGGGAGGAAAGTTGGTATCTTCGCCGCTTCTTGCCATCAATAGACCTTTGAAGTAAATTTGGAGGTTTGGATAGGTTAATCACGACCCGTTCTCTGGGCTAACGAATGCAGATCCCAACCCTTCTTATATCTATCTTGGGGCAACAATTTCTTTTCTTTCTTATCCTTCCATTGCAGATCGTGGAATTACATTCATAACTCCACCATATCAGAGAATGCCCAGCAACAGGACAAGTGCCCAACATGCGTCAAGCAGGGAAATGAAAGGCACAAATGAAAATGTATCCAACACGCCTCAGACACATGTACATTCCCCTAAGAGATGCGGATCTGATCTGATGAGTAGAGAATAAACATGTCTTCAGTAAGCAATGTTTTGAGACTCAATAGAGGAAAAAATAAGAGGGATAAGGGAAGGACCCATTCAAAAAGATGAATATAAAGTGGGACTAAATTCTAGATTCAATGTTAGGGAAGGAACTCATATATGTAGAGAGTAGAGACTTGAAGCTAGAACAAAAAATAACTGCCAATAAAACACGATGCAGACAGAAGCCGGAAGTTCGTTACTAAAAAAATCTGACTACCTATACCGTTTAAGCAGATAAATATCCTGCATCAACTAAATGATTCAAAGTCGTATGCACACAGAGCACTATTTCCGAGACGACAAAACACAGAATACGAAGAAAACTAAGAAAAAACAGAAAACAAAGTAACACCACTATGAGATTTCGACATCAAATTGCACCAACAAGACCCCTATATATGCAGTAATGTGGAAAATATGCTTACTCAAAAGATGAGGGAGGTTGTGTCAATCCGCCGAATGGACACCAGTGAACTCCAAAAGACTGCAAAAACATTCAGAAACCAGGAAAAGGCTTACCATGGTTAGTTAAAATAAGAAACCTACAGTCCTGCACACACGCGCGTGGGAGCGAGTGTATATATAGATAGCTAGGTGTTTTTTTTTTTTTTGTGTGTGTGTGTGTATATATATATATATATATATATATATATAGAGAGAGAGAGAGAGAATAAAACTCAATCTGGATATCTAATTTGCCTAAAAGCACTGCAGGAAGCAGGAGTATAAGAAGAGATAATTAGGACCAGACAAAATTCAATCTTCCAGTATCATAAACAAGTGGCATATTTAACCACTCTGGATGCACCAGCTACTGTAACTGAAGTACTACACAGCTTTAAGAGGCAAACATTACAGACAAGATTTAGAGGCACAGCAGGACATCGAGAAACCTCATATCTACTTTCAGCAACTGAAATTGGAAGTGGTCAATGGCTGCTCTACCGCTACACCCTAGGAATCTGGAGTTGCTTTGTACGTAACAAGGGATGGAGTAATATTTCATTAGACAGACAGGAGATAGACAACCTGCAGCAAGTTTTTGCTATTACACATGCAGTACGGAGTACCGCATACACAACATCTAAATTAGCATGTGTGTATCTCGTGTAACCTTAACTTGGTATGCATTTAAACATTCGTTAGAAAGAGTAGTTGTACCGTCCCAAATTCATTGTCTACAATTTTGGAAAAAATGACATTGTATAGAAGCTACAGCACACAACCTATGTACGTGATTCATATCACTATTTGGCAACTACGACTGCAACTTTTTATGTGTACATGATTCAACCAAAACAAGGATATCAACTGTTTTGCTGACTCAACTTCAACTTCTTAAATTCCTCAATGTGGAAGGTAACACCAAGTGCCATATAAAGTGAGTCTACTTTAGTCTGTGTACACAAATCCTATAATGTGGTTCCCTCTAAGAATCCCTAGCAGAAAATTTACCTGATTTCTTAAAAACATTTCAATAATATCGTCCGGAAGTTAAAGACCAAAGTAATCTGAGACCAAATGTAGCCGATTTATAGGTGGACCTATTCCCCTCCCATCGGATGTACAGTTCTTCAGAGTCATCAAATGACACCATCAATATTATGCAGATAACCAGACTCTAATAGAAAACAAAGGAGAATAAATATGACTTACAAGAACCCATCAAAATGTTGACAATGGCAATCAGCACCGTCCAATACAAATCTAAAAAACTATTTGTTATTCAACTCTTCACAAGCTTTGCAAATCAATGTCTAAATAATAGAAAAAGACAAACAAAGAGCTTCAAACTCTATCTCATAGGTATCTCTCACGCTTTTATGCAAAACTGAATACATTTTTTTGTACACTGCCAGTACGATACCTCCGAAGATAATCTCACCACTAGTACACAAATCCTACCTTTTATCGTGCATTTGAGTTCATTTTCACTACCCAATGGGTATATGAATCCAAGCTCTCTCCTCATGGATGTCACTACTAAATATCAAGCAAGTGCTTCGAAATTACATTATGCGACACATTGGTACCAAATATAGTAAAAAAGCTTTCATGTTCTTACCTACTTAATTTGAGAAGAAAAAAGGAAGAGGAACTCTTCAAGTGAAACACATCTCCTCTTTCTCTGTTTCTTACACATCGAGTATATGTGATGACAATAACAAAAAAAGATCACTTAGTATCATATGGGAAAATGACATGCCCTGCGCCTACAGTAACCTCTAGTCAATCTAGATGCCAAGTGTCTAATATAAGAACAAATGGGACTCGTTTTTCGATATGAAATTAAAGACTTTTTTATTCTAACCATTCACATAGATGATGTAGAACACATACCAAATACAAAAGAAAAATATATATTTCGATTAAATATTTCATTAACTTTTGGTTAAATTTAAGTGAATGTGAACATTAAAGATTTCATGGATTATTAGAAAGTAGAGAATTAGGTAGAAAATATTTCAGTTTTGAAACCCTTACTAGTAACACTGGTACTCTGTTAGGAAGAGAAGCATGGACTCATCTACCCTTTATGCAAATGAAAATGAACTCTGATACAAGATTGGATAGACATGATGGACTTATACGCGGTGGGACTGAGTCAGTGGTCACACATTTTGGAGTCCATTCCTGAAAGTGTGAGAGATCTCAATGAAGGAGAGTTTGGTCTCTCCCTTTAGGTTTTTCCCTAGCATTGGCACACCAGTTCACAAAAGCCATCATACAGCTGGACAATACAAAACTTTGCAGATGTTTATGGCACGGAGCTGCTTTGTCACTCCAACACTTTGATAGGTCCACGCTAAGTCATCTTACGTCTTCCTTTTATTTATTTTTAACATGTTATTTGCACGAATATTGATGGATTCTTACCTGAAAGGTTTGATAACTACGAAATGTCTTATATCGCAAGGGAGGAAAATAGCCATATCGATAACATTAAGTACACTTGCTCTCAAATCAAGATTATCTTCTAATTGTAAATCATGCCATCGAAAGCTTTTCAAAAGCACATAAATTCGGTGTGTTGGGGATTCGGAGAAGGAAAAATATTACAAGATCTGTGCACAGAGACCAAGTCAACCATAAAATTCACTGACTCCTTGGGGCGCTGCCTCATGCTTGCGCTTGCTTGAATGCCAGTACGTTACTAGAATAGGCGGTTTGTATGTTTTCTTCCATGGTGAGGTTTCGTCTCTAGTTCAATTTCTCTTTTTCCTACTACGTATTTCAAGGTTAAAATGTGAAATTAACTTAAAGATGAGATACATGATCTAGCAAAAATGTCTTTTTTCTTCATTCCATCAACCATTGGACCACATTGACTAACTTACAAGGACTTGATAAAAAAGATTAAAGTTGGATGTTGACATTGACATCCACAGTAAAGTTCAAGCTCCAATGATAACTTGCCAAAAAATGTTCAAGTTTAGTCAAATTCCAAGGAACAACGCTATCAAACGATTTCACATAAGGCTGACTATGCTTACTCAGCTAAGGATGTAGGTTCGCATGTTTTCATGTTGCTGCATGCTCTCATTGCAACTAGACAGTTATCCAAGAACATGAACCCAATCAGCATCTGACATGTATCGTACATCCTACAGCTGACTGGCAGTCCCTTGAATTAGGCGAGGTGCTTGAAATGATGCAACCACATTGCTACAACTGAGGGAACCTCCTACTATGTAAGGATTGACACAGCATCCGAAAACCCTAGGCAGCTCAAATCTAAACGTCTGAAATAGGTATTGCTGCCAAATGACTCCACAGAGTAACATTCATGTTCATTGTATGCAATTACATACTCAAATTAACATCAAGACGTAGCTCAATACAGGAGAAGAAAATAATAAGATGATATATGACCCGAGGAATCAAATATAAGCCAGGAGAGAAGCGCTTCCACTAGCGAATACTCATGGTAAGAAATCTCTAAGCTATTTTGGATACATATAGCTCATGATTAAACAGATTAATAGAGGACAGATGACAGACCTCAACTTTGTCAGAGAAGTCAGCTGCTTGACTGCAAAAGAACCACACTAAAGTCCTCTCGAGCATGCCCACAGAACGCCAGTGATATGTCATTGATGCTGGATCTTAAGCAACCAAAACGGAAACCCCCAGGATCCAAATTAACCCCATCATAGGTGTTGGGGTTGAGCATGACTTGCCACATCATTGCATATAGGGTTGACTGCAAATCACAAGGAATGAGACTTGCCTTGCCTAAGCACATCACCGAGCACGCTGCCTCACGGCCTCGGCCTACCTCAGCACCTAGCCTTACCTCACTAAGTCTCCAATTGACTTTGATTCCTGAAATATATAGACTGCTAGGCCAGGAGCAACGCATAGGGCCAGCCACAGGTAGGTGCCTCGCTCATCAGATGCCCGAGCAACCAACAGCCCCATGAGGAATCACCATAGACTCATGGACTGGCCTAGAGTTGAGGGCTTAGAGCTGCTTGGCCCACCTTTGAGGGGAACAGAATCTGAACAGTCTTACATATGAGAGAGCTCTGTAAGATCAAGTTGACCACCTAACATTCTAATGGGAGCTCCCAAGGAAAAGCCACCAATAAAAGGTCTTCAACTCTCACCCTTACAAAGACGGCCCATACCCCTTTAGAAAAGCTCCTCCACACCGAGAGCTATCTCCACTTCATCTCAAAGGCTTCTTCCTTAGTTCCAATCTCTTGCTCCATTGGTCTAAGGTTGCCTCAGCTCTGTCCCACCGTCCTACTGCCAGCCATGATCCCCAGAGGGCCGAAAGCTGCCACATCCCCAAAGCCATCCACAAAAGTCCAGCATATTGTCCGTAGAGGTTTAAATCAACAAATCATCTTTACTATTTGTGTGCATACTGGTACTAACAGATTTTCTCTAAAAAGAAGAATTGGCAATAACTATTTTTAAGAAAAAAGGAAATATCCTTGAGACTCCTGAAAAGAAAGTACGAGCATAGAAAGAAGGCACTATTACGTCTTTCTTGCTAAGAAGAAGGTTGTGATATTGTTACTTTCTTGTCGTACATTCAATTTTTTATATTAGTATTCGATGAGTACTCTTTTACATTATTGTGGTTGATGTACAGTGCATTATTTAGTATTGCGATGTGTGTGGAAAATTAAGAAACAAATGAGTCGCAAAAGAAAAAGCTATCGTTAAGCTTAGACTGATAGAATAGCAGACTGTGCTACCGAAAAGGAAAACAACTATTGAAAATTGGGTTGCAAAAAGAGCCAAGCAGATTGCAAGCAACTAGAATATGGTTCAGTCAGCAAATCATTTTTGGGCTCAATAGCCAATATGAACCAGCATTGCAACCTTGATCAAGATTATAATCATTAACAAACAAGTGAGCTTGATTTGAATAGGTCTGGTAGACACATCCATGAGACAGTAGAAGGCATGAATTCAGGCTTTCTAAGCAACACTAGAGTGCAACAAAATATTACTTCCTGAAACTGGATCGCTAAATTTCTTTCTTTTTTACATATGAAACCTAACCAAACAAATGAAATACTTGGTTTACTAGTGGACAATGAAGTGAGAATATTCTGACCACTGTTTTTAGTAATTTATCAAGGAAAATGTCACTTGACGTCTTCACCTACATACATTTCAAAAAGCTAGGGATATTCTTCTAACGTTAATGAAAATTAGAAAATTGTAAACCAATCTCTATGGCAGCCCAAGTTTACCATTCTTCTATCCTTTTGCCTTCCCTCGTCCGCTTTCTCCCTCATTATTTATCATATTCATAAGAAACACAGAAAGTTGTTGAAACTTGGAACCCTCAATTGCAATCAATCAAGACATGATGGCAGAGACTGAAACAATGAACATCTTGGTGGTTGTGAATGCACTTGATTGTTCCCAATTCAAGTGATATAGCTAGCTTAGCATTATGGTTATTTCCATTCTATTCTGAACCCCTAAGTCCTAAACTTTACCCAGTGTGTCCCCAACGTGTCCGAGGCGACAAACAAAAAAAAAAAAAAGATGCAACTTTAGGCTTGTCCGACACGTGTATACAGCGTGTCCAAACATATCCGTATTCCATTACGTGTACTTCTTAGCGAGCAACCTTGAACTCAGATTGGTTCTGCACGTATAAAAATAAACTACTGGCTTTCAAATGAGAATGACTGGTACAAGAACCCAATACCAAAACGCATCAATTAACCTACGAGACTTGGTCATATCGTATCATAGAAAAATGAAAAACCTAACGTGAGGGGTATTCTAATGGCAACGGATCATATAACGAAAGCTTTGCAACACAACAGGTTCAGAAACAAAAATAATAAGTAAGCCACAATACTTGTTGCAATACGCTTAGACACGAAGTGTTAATTAAGATCCAATAGAAAAGCAAAACATTTTCACTACCACAGCTTATCAGTGAAGCAGTAAATGATAGCGACGCAGCAACAATTCTAGTAAGAACTAAACATATCACAAAAATGGGCAGGATACCGACTTATGAAAAAAGTTGGGTGCCTAACCTGTAAATTTCATTAATTTATGCTATCACTTTTTTCTTTTTGACTAAAACATTTGCACAATGACTTTTTAATGAATTCATCAAATACCAGTTAGGCAGTTAATTATGCCTTCCAGATCAGATAGGCAATCAGAATATTTATTCACACAAAAATGAATAACAATGCACAAGCATTTTCACACATATGCTGGTGGAGCTAGTATAACTAGCTAACATTTCTGAATCTGCATAAGCTAAAAAGTGAATAAGATCTTGTCTTTACCATCTCAGAGTGGTTTAGATCATAGAGATCCTCATCGTGGGCCCAGTCATCCATGCTAAACTCAGGCAATGGACGGGAACCACTCGCATAAAGCCATTGACCTTGCTCAATTTTCCGACAATTTGGGCATTGCATTGCTCCTCTCGTATTGAATGCGGAACCAATGCAGTCTGAAAGAATTCATAACAATGGTGTGATAGACATAGGAAAAAGCAGCTATCAAGGGTTGAGAAATCTTTAGCATCAAATATCTATTGAGAAACGGGAGCATCGAAAAATAAATGTGCAGCAAATAAAGCCTTGATGCATTTTTTAGTTCACCCTATCTGCACCTACAGAAAAGCTCTAGCTATGTTCAACAGCAAACAACTATTACTACAGCGATCATGAGTACCAAATATCTTGTTGAGATTGGTGTGGACTATCTTGCTAGCAACTCTTCTTGAAAAATTCAGCATTAAATATTGATACATCAGCAAATGAGATTCTTACCATCTTAGAAACTGACTACTGTCTTTGTGTTGACAGACAACACTCCTTTCTTAGTATATGTGGTTCGCCTGGCTTAAATTGTGTACTAAAAGCAGATTGATGATGTTGGTTAGTCAAACTTTAGTGTACAGAAAGTGCTAAGCAGTTATAAAGTAAAGGCGCTAATGACTTGGCAAGATAAGGACCATTGCAAACAGAGGCAACTAAATTGTTCTGTTTATTAAACTGTCAATCACCAACTCATCTAAAAGCTTAACCTGTTAGAGAGAGGGGTAACTTTAGTATTTAAATTCTCAACACGCCCCCTCACATGTAGCCAAGCTCTATAAGCGAGCTAAGTACGTGGAAACATTTTAACGATTAGGTATATGGTGAGTTTCAAACACAGGACCTATTGCCTGATCTGATACCATATTAGACAACCACCAACTCATCCAAGAACTTGAGCTGTTAGAAAGAGGGCTACCTGTTTTATTTATATTCTCAACACTGTTAAAAAGAAATAACTGAGGATATCAATATTTTGTTTACCCTTCAAGTTGCATTTAAAAAAATTACCATTTTTAAGTCAGCGGGGAGTATAAGCTACCCTGTTTTAGCTTATGAGCATACTATTTGTTAGAATATTAGTTTAGTCATTAGTTTAGTCCCACATTGGTTATGTGAGGAATCTTGTGTAACCTATGACTATATATTAATAAAGCTTGTGTTAGGGTGTTTAACCACCTAATACACTTTTATCCTTCTCTCTCTCTCTCTCTTTCCATCTCGCTAACATGGTATCAGAGCGGGATCGTATTCCACCCTAGATAAACCCTAACCCTAGAAATTAAACCCTAACCCTACGTCTAAACCCTAAACCAAACCCTAACCCTACGTCTAAACCCTAAACCTAACCCAAAACCAAACCCTAACCCTAACTCCACAGCTGCCGCACCCCTCCAGCAGCAGCCGCCACCCCTCCAGCTGCTCCTGCTGCACCCCCATGCCCCAGACCAGTTCTGCCTCGTTGCTGTGCTGCCATCAGCCCACACCAGACTGCCTACACCAGACTCCAACCGCCCTCTTTGCTGTAGACCAGACCCACCAGGCCCAAATCCGCCTGCTGCTTCTTTGCTGATCCGCCATATCGCCGCCTGCTGCTTCTTTGCTGATCCACCAGGCCCAGATCAGTCTGCCTCTTGTGTTACGGCACTGATTTTTTGGCTTCCGTTGTGCCTATATCAATCTGCCTCTTGTGTTACGCCACTGATTTTTGGCTTCCGCTGTGCCTATTCCACCCTCCGCCATTCTAGCTTCTGTTGCCGGTCTATTGGTACCGTTGATGCTCTCTATCGCTGTTGTTTCTACCTTTATGGATTAGCTCTGTTCTTCGATTGGATTCCGTTGGTATGTGGTTATCCCTCGCTTGATTGAGGCCGTTGTTGGTTCGTTTGATTGCTCTTTTGTTTTGTGGCTTATCCATTGTCCTTTGGCACCATGACTGAACGGGCATCTGAATCTGAGTCTGCTACTTCCCGTGTGACTCCTACTGTTCCTAGCTCTTCCCGATTTCGTGATAGGCGACCTATTACCTCCATTCTTCTGAATGACAAAAATTATACTCTTTGGGCTAAAGCCGTTGAGGTCTATTTTGAGGGTGATTCGACCTCAGAGTGGCTTACTGATGATCCTCCTCTCAAAACCAGTCCCTTGTTTTCCGCCTGGAAATCTGAGGATGCTCGCATCCGTACCGACTTATGGAATAGTATGGAATCTCATATTAGCGGTCCTTTGATGTTTTTACCTACCGCCAAGCACGTATAGAAACAGGCTCAGGAGATGTATTCCGGGGTTAATAATCTTCGCCGGACGTATGATCTTCACCCAACATTTTTCTCTATGACTATGGGTGACCACACTTTGGAATCTCATTATGCTCAGTTTTGTGGCCTTTGTGAGGAGCTCAAGATTGCCGAGCCTATTTCTGCCGATATTCAGGTTATGGAGCGACAGCGCCAGTCTCTCTTTGTTGCGCGTTTTCTATCCAGTTTGCCTCCCACCTATGACTCTGTCCGTTCACAGCTTCTGGGAGACCGGACCTTACCCTCTCTTTCTGAAGTTTTCAGTCGTATACGACAAGCCACCATCTCTGACACTAGTTCGACTTCTGGGGCTCCATTACCATCTGATCGCTCCGCTTTAGTTTCCCGTGGTGGTTATACTCGTGGTGGCTTGCCGTCAGGGGGAGTTAGCCATGGTAGTATTGCTCGAGATTCAGGCCGAGGAGGATTCAGTCGTGGTTCGAGACGAGGTTCAGGTCGTGACTCCGGCCGTGGAGGACGATCACCTGGCGGAGGGGGCCGAGGCCGTGGACGGGGGCCTCGTCATTGCACTTGGTGCAATGCTGATAATCATACCATTGACTATTGTTGGGATCTTCATGGTCGTCCTTCTGCTCACTAGGTCACAGTTTCTGAGGATGATGGTCTGCAGTATTCTTCCAGTACCACCCCTCGTGTAGTTACTATTCCAGAGGAAGAGTATCAACAATTTCAGCAATATCAGTCTACTTAAAACTCCGCCTCCACAGCTACGCTTGCTCAGACAGGTCCACCTTCTGCCTATTTAGTTTCCAAATCTCCATGGGTCATTGACTCTGGGGCTTCTGATCATATGACCGGTGCCTCTACTACCTTGTCTGATTGTCGTCCCTCTGGGACATCTTCTCGTGTCACATTAGCTGATGGTTTTACTACTATTGCTGGTTTGGGTTCGGTTACTTTAAATTCTTCTCTTTGTTTAGACTCTGTTTTACATGTTCCTCGCTTTCCTTTTAGTCTTATGTCTGTGAGCCAAATTACCAAATCTTTAAACTGTTTAGTCACTTTTTTCCTTGATTCTTATCTCTTTCAGGATCTCAGGACGAGGACGGAGATTGGTGGCGGTGTTGAACGCGGTGGCCTATACTACTTTTTGGATGGTGAGCCGTCTCCCTCTGTTGCATTTCAATCCACCGTTTCACCTCATCAATACCACTGTCGCCTTGGCCATCCATCGCTCTCCACCCTTAAAAAGTTGGTCCCTTCATGTAGCCGTGTTGAGTCACTTCCCTGTGAAACCTGTGAGTTTAGTAAGCATCGTCGTGTTTCCTTCTCTCCACGAGAGGAGCGTCGTGTGTCGAGTCCTTTTCATTTAGTGTATTCAGATATTTGGGGTCCTAGGCGGGTCCCCTCACGTTCTCACTTTCAGTATTTTGTTATATTTGTTGACGATTATTCTCGTGCTACTTATATTTATCTTATGCAAAACTGGTCTGAATTATCCTCCATTTTTACATTATTTTATGAGGAAATAAAAACACAATTTGGTGTGCCTATTCGCTTTTCGGTCTGATAATGCTCGTGAATATTTTCATCACTCTTTATCACAGTTTTTGGATGCACATGGAATTTTACATCAGTCCTCTTGCGCTCGGACTCCACAGCAAAATGGAGTTGCTGAACGCAAATTGGGCCACATATTAAATGTCACTCGTGCACTTTTATTGCAAATGCAGGTTCCCAAATCTTATTGGAGTGATGCAGTTCTTACTGTTGGTTTTCTAATTAATCGAATGCCATCTCCTGTCTTAGATGGCCAAATACCATATACTTTACTCTATCCTGGTCGCCCACTTTACCCCCTCCCCCCTCGGGTTTTCGGGTGCACCTGTTATGTTCATGTCCTGGATCCTGGTCCGGATAAACTTGATGCCCGCTCAACCAAGTGCGTGTTTTTGGGCTATTCACGCACTCAAAAAGGCTACAAATGTTATTCACCCACCCTTCGCCGTCAGTTTGTGTGTGCCGATGTCACTTTCCATGAGTCTGTCTCTTATTTTTCAGGTCCTTCCTCTTCTGCGGATATGCCTGTCCCCATGCCCCATTTAGACCCATTTCCGCCACCACCTTTACAGGTCTATGTTCGCCGTCCCAAAAGTTCTCTGGCTCCGCTTCCACCGGTTCCTGACTCGCCTCCTCCGTCTCGAGATCCGCCTTCGCCACCGTCTCCTACTCCGGCGCCTCCGTCTCCCGCTTCCTTGCCCATTGCTCTCCGCAAAGGTATTCGTTCTTGTACTACTTCTCACCCCCTTGCTAAATTTGTTTCTTCTGATCATCTTTCACCCTCTCTGCGTGCCTTTTCTGGTTCTGTTTCCTCTATCTCTGTTCCTAAAATTGTTCAGGAGGCCCTGTCTATTTCTGAGTGGCGGATAGCTATGGAGGAGGAGATGACTGCTCTCCATACCAACCATACCTGGACGTTGGTCTCTCTTCCGCCTGGAAAGTCTACTGTTGGGTGTCGCTGGGTGTTCACTGTTAAGTTTCATCCTAACGGCACGGTTGAACGCTATAAAGCTCGCCTTGTGGCCAATGGCTATACTCAGACCTATGGTGTTGACTATGCAGAAACTTTCTCTCCAGTTGCCAAACTCGGTTCGGTTCGTCTTCTTATTTCTCTTGCCGCCAATCTTGGCTGGCCCCTTTTTCAGTTGGATGTCAAAAATGCCTTCCTACACGGTGACCTTGCCGAGGAAGTTTATATGGAGCAACCACCTGGATTTGTTGCACAGGGGGAGTCCTCTCACGTATGTCGCCTTCAGAAAGCTCTCTATGGGCTAAAACAGTCTCCGAGGGCTTGGTTTGGCAAGTTTAGTGATGCGGTCCTTCGGTTTGGTATGAAACGCTGTCATTCTGATCATTCTGTCTTTTCGCTCACATCTGATCAAGGGAGAATATTGTTGGTTGTCTATGTAGATGACATTATTATTACAGTTGATAATAAGAAAGGTATTGATGATCTGAAATTGTTCCTACAGCGTCAGTTCCATACCAAAGACTTGGGAAAACTGAGATATTTCTTGGGTATTGAGGTGGCACGGTCTAAGGAAGGTATTAACTTATCACAGAGAAAGTATGTGCTGGATATCCTCGAAGAGACTGGCTTATTAGGGTCAAAGCCTGTTGAGACTCCTATGGATCCTAATGTCAAATTGTGCGTTGATCAAGGGGAGTTACTTTCTAGTCCCGATCAGTACCGTCGCTTGGTTGGGAAGCTAAATTATCTTACTGTTACTCGTCCGGATATTTCTTTTGCAGTTAGCCTGGTTAGTCAATTTATGTCTGCTCCTCGTCTTCCACACTGGGAGGCTGTTCTAAGAATTGTGCGGTATCTGAAGGCCCATCCGGGACGTGGTTTGTTTTATCATACTAGTGGGCACTTGCGAGTTGAAGCCTTCACTGACTCTGATTGGGCAGGCAGCCCAACTGACAGGAGATCTACTACAGGATATTGTATCTTTCTCGGTGGAAATCTCATTAATTGGAAAAGTAAGAAGCAGACAGTCGTTGCGCGATCTAGTGCCGAGGCAGAATATAGAGCAATGGCGCACACGACTTGTGAGATTGTATGGATTCATTCATTTATTGAGGAAATAGGATTTCCAGTGCAGGTGCCTGTAAATCTGTATTGTGATAATCGCGCTGCTATTCACATAGCATCCAATCCAGTTTTCCATGAGAGAACTAAACATATCAAAGTCGATTGTCATTTGGTTCGAGAGAAATTGACTAGTGGTGTTATTGCTACTCCCTTTGTATCTACCAATGCCCAGTTAGCCGATATGTTTACTAAGCCGTTGTTCAAACCACGGTTGGAGTTACTTTGTGACAAGCTGGGACTTATTGATATCTACTCTCCAGCTTGAGGGGGAGTGTTAGAATATTAGTTTAGTCATTAGTTTAGTCCCACATTGGTTATGTGAGGAATCTTGTGTAACCTATGCCTATATATTAATAAAGCTTGTGTTAGGGTGTTTAACCACCTAATACACTTTTATCCTTCTCTCTCTCTCTCTCTTTCCATCTCGCTAACACTATTCATAAGTTATCCTTGCAGAAAAGTTCTCCATAATTTGGCAAGGTAAAATTCTCAATTTTGGGGATGGAACAGTCTTATCTTATTCATCCCAAAAAGAGGTATTGATAAAAATCAGCAGACAAAGTCTTCCTTAAAGAAATTAAGTCATTCACCTCATTCCACGACACAACTAATGTAGCAGCACCTCACTTACACAGCGGTTGAGCAAAAAGCCAATGAAACGAAGGAACCGAGCACACCTATAAATAAGTCTTCAATTTCTACTAAAGCTAAAACTTCAACTTCAACTTCAACATAACTATACTGCCTGGACCAGCTAACCCATGCCGATATCCACAAAAATAAAGCTCACGCATAACTGAGCTCAACTCCACCCCTCACCAAAAACCTACCCATAATATCATAGTTTGAAAGAAATACTGCGAGTTAAGTCCTGCTACAAAACTTTATTGAGGCATGCTACACGCTTTAAAAAAACAACAAACATAAAGGGGAATCTCGCTTTGAAGGGGTTCCACAAATACTGCATGGTTGTTCTCCTTTAAATGGTAATCCTTCAAGAGCCTCCCACGATTACATCACTTTTAATGACACGCTCAAACTATTATGACAACAGCAGCATTTACAACTGTCTTCAACTTCCATATAGGCAAAAATCTCTTCACACCGTAGGCAAGGATGCATTACTGAAGTGAAGGAAAAGACGAGATATGATACTTCTTACCATCTATATCATCCAGCTCTAAACCCCAAACACAGTTGCCATACGATTACACCTCCCTAAAAGAAGACATGTGGCTAATAATTATCCTCCTAAGAAGCATTGAAACGAATACAGGGTATAGATTCGATATAGGTATCCCAATATAAAAAAAACCAAAAGGGGTAGGCTGGGAACACCCAACATGCCATTAGCCAGTCATACTCAGGTGACACGTCTACACATAAAAAGGATTCCTCAATTGTACAACATAAGAGAAAGTAGGATATTCCCATAATCTTGCAATTTTCATCTTATTTCAAAAGTACCCAACATATTAGATTACCATTCTCTTATCTATACAAACAATTAAACTGTAGTTCTATGCAAGAAATGCCACAATTTCCATTTCATAAAAAAATTGGATGTGTAACCTAGAGTGTCCAATACTTCCGAAAATTCAAAAGATCAATTTCAAGTACTGCAGACTTTTTGAATATAAATGATACAGAAACAACTCTGTTCCAGAAGTATCTACGGATCATTGCTAGCCTCATTTCATGTCAACCATCCATCAATACTTTATTTATTAGCATAGTTCAAATTAGGAAAGATTCAAATTCGAACTCAACTTTCACCATGTTTTGTATATTGCAGCAACTAACTTCAAAACTAATGTTTTTACATACAGTTTTACAAAAAATATTTTAGATTGCCCCTCAAGATTTTAGCTTTTCCTCTTTGGCTGTCCACCTGAAATATACGGTACATTTCTATCTTTATTTTTCATATGAAGATTTTTTGCACAAGGGCACATAAGAGGGTGAAGAAAAAGAGGAAGGGAAGGGAAAAACTATAGGAGATAAGAGAAATGGAAGGATCTTAGAGGATTGAGTTTTGCACCCACTATACTAAATCCCCACTCTGACCCCTTTTCATTCAGTATATGAATGGTGATTCATCATCTTAGAGTAGGTGATACTGATAGTATGGGCACAAAGGCTACGATGAAGAAGAAATGTAATTGCAATGTCAAGTTGAAATGGATAAAATTGGTCAACAACTTCAGAAGACCTCCATGAAACAAATTGCAGATTTTAACTGAAAAAGTTGCAAATTGAACCTGAACGCTGCATAAGCCTACTCGATACCAAAACCCCTCATGTGAAAAGCTTCTACCTCAAATTTCAAAATAATAATAAATGCTCTCCTTAGTCCTTAACGTTTCTTACACTCCAGACTATTGATGAAATTATCACCTTTGAGTAGCTTGCAACCAAATCAAAAGTGATCATCATTCAAACGTCACGCTTTCAGATTGGCTTTGGGCTTCAAAGATAAAAGAAAATCTGATTGATCCACCAACATTCTATATCGGACCCACAGGACCCATACAATTACAAGGATCAGAGTCATTAGACATGGCAAAGAATTGCAAACTCAGTGGAAGGTCATTTTGGCATTTGAATGGGCTGGTCCAATTTCATATGCTTTTGCACCCGCTGATAGAGGGATTATACACTCGTCGGCAACTAATCCCACCAAACACAGGATAAGCAGGACCTTGGAGGACGTGGTGATGTTCCCCTCACTGGCAATCTGGTGGCTTTAATCATAATTTACAATTATATATTCCCTCTCTAATAGTTCAGCCAATTAAACAAGTTCAAACCAACGAAACAAAATGTACCTTTAAGCTGAACATTACTTCACTTCCAACCTACCAGACTCTCAAAGAGCATCTCCAATCCATCTCCACAGATTTTCCATTTCACAGACTCAAAATGATATATTATATTCAAAAAGCAAGCTTAGAGAATGCAACTATTCCCATTATTGGCATCTATTCCAATCCATATTCTTCATTTTCATCTCTAAAACTTCTCTCCAAAGTTCTCCTCCATTTTTTAACATTTTAAGTTATAATTAAACATCAATATTAATCTCATTGGAAAAATCTAACCAAGATGTAGCCAATGGTGTAAATTTGATAAATATTGATCTATTTAATAAAAGTTATATCTATTTTATAAATAAACAAAAACTGCAAAGGATATGTTTGGTGTTGAAATTTAAAATCAAGAGACGAAAGGGGTAGACAGGTAAAGTAGGAATTTTTAAGTCTCCATTTAGGAAAATTAAGTTTCCAAATGTCCCATGAGTACTCAAATTTGGAGACTCAAATTCAAGTCTCCACTTTGGAGCATCAACATAGAGATTGGCTGGAGTGCATTCATTCTCTATATTGGAATGCATTCATTCTCTATTTGGAGAAACCATTCTCCAATTTAGAGAGATGGAAATTGGCTGGAGATGCTCTAACCCCTCTCATCAAAGAAAAGGAGTATGGAAATGAAGACGTGGGCCACAGTAATTATACAAACACAGTTTCAGCCCTTAAAATCTGCAGTGATATACGTATCACGAACTTGATATTCACGCTTGCCATATCATCAACAAATATATTCGATCAGATCTCAAGAAGTTCTATACAAACAGAGAACTCTACTTCAAACGACTACGTCGACAACTTACCGAGATGAAATTGATGTCCACATTGAAGCTTCGCCCAAGATCTATCTCCATTATCAGTCACAGCATCCAAGCAAATGGAGCACGACACCGACAAGTCCTTCATTCTGCTATCGGCATCAGAATCGGTGAGAAGACCAGAATCTTCCAAACCCATTTCCCCAAAAGCCCTAGTTTACATGTATGAATACACAGCTCATCACATCTTTTGGAATTACTCCTCAATTTCCCCGATGAAGCTTCGGATTTCCCCTCACTTACCGAAGCGATTCTTAAAGATATTTTCCGTGTCTTCCGATTAGCTGGAAACCTGTTGAGGAGAAGTGGGTTGGGGCTTATCGTATACTAATCGGTAACGGGTGTGAGGAATAGAAGGGAGATGTTAAGGATGTGGTGGTGTTGGGTGAAGAAATTTCCTCTTTCTCCCTCTACACTCTCTCCTCTCCGGCTGTTTTACTGAAGTTTGATTTGGGTTGCTTATTGCAAACCGCTGTCAAAATGAACCAACTGAAAAGCGTGGGTTGATTTGGGTTTGATTTGGAGTTGATTATAGACAACTTCCTCAGTTGATCTTTATAATATAAAAAGTTATTATCAGGTATAATTAATGGGCACGGATTATGAAATATAATAATTAATATGAAGCATTATAAAAAATAAAAAATTGGTCAAAATAAAAAATTTAAACTGATTTAATTTCATTAAGGACATATTAATTTAATTTATGAGTCAAGATCCATTGTTTGAGAAGTTTTAATGCATGAGGTCTTCTTGTAAACGAATTTGCGCCTAAACACAAAGAGATAACTTTATCTAATAATATTATTAATTCGAAAACTAACAAATAACGGTATTTGTTAAAGTATCTGTTAACTAATAAACACTAACAAATAAAATTATCATTTTAAAACTAAAAATAAAGTTATTTTCTCAATAGGCGAATCAGATAATATTATATGTTGGTTTGATATATCTATTAGTCAAATTTAAAAAAACACAAGACATATAATTTTATCTGATAATATTATTATTTCGAAAACTAACAGGTAACGTTATTTATTAAGGTATCTATTTAAATCGATATAAATATTGACTGATAAATACTAACAGATATAGTGATCTAATAAAATAGATAAAATTATTTGTTAAGATATCTATTAAAAATGACAGATAATGTTAAGTAATAAACATTAACAGTTAGTTTTATCTAATAAAATCATCGCTTTTATATCTAACGAACATATAATGTTATCGCGTGTTTATTAAAAGAGTATTTTTAGGACTTATGTGCCAACAGAACTTCTACCTGTAATTTAGTTTGATATGCACTTATTGGTCTACTGAATTTCCCTATAAAAAAATAGGGTAATTTAAATCGGAGTCCTATTAAACTAGACAACGTAGATTTTCATCTTATCAAATTTTTGAAGTTATGTTTTCATCTCATTTTTATATGGTTCGACGTTTTTACCATTATTTTTTAGTGTTAGTTTATCCTTTTATCATCTCATCTCTTAAGTGAAAACATAAAATTCTTAGAGGCATTATGTGTCACGGGCCAGGTTTGAGCTCGGTCCTACCCGGGTGAAAATGTTGACCTTAGGCTTGTTTTGCCCCCGCATTCCAATATCACCTCGGTCCGGCCCATTACTTCGCCCCGATACTGTCCTCCACAGATTCATATCATTTGAAAAAAGAATAGTAGCATTTGTATAAAAGAACATAACATCCAAACAATTTTATGTCCAATTGGGTATGAATTTTTAATTTAGAAATATAAGAATTCAAGACTAGTAAATCCTACATCCTACATATATATATATAAAGAGGCTAGGATGTTCACTGTTCATGATTTTGGTCATTGGGCCTTGGTCATTATTATATATAAAGATGTAATAATAATAATAATAATAATTTTTACATCTTTACATATAATTTTTATAGGAGTAGGGTATATACTATTCATTGTTTAGTCTTTGGTTTTGGTCATTGGTTATTAATATAATAATCTTTACATCTTTACATATAATAAAAAAAAGGTGATGTGTTTCTTATTCATTGTTTTCGTCCAAACAATTTTCATTTCGTTCTTTGAAATTACTTATATTTCCTTAAGTTATTTTTATTTTTCTCTGTCCAAGTGGCAAGGTTGTAAATGTAAAGCTCACGTCGCCATGTGCACTTTATCTTTAAGTTAATGTCCTTTTCTTTTGTCATTTTTATTTTAAGCATTACCTTTTTTTATCAGTAAATTATTTTTTCCTAAGATTCTAGAAACCCGAAGCAAGTTCTTCAATTTGGACCCTTTGTATATTATGTGCAAAAAATATACATAATAAAAAATCTCTATAAAAAAATTATTACACAAACGTTATCCTTCCGAAAACATGTAAAACTTTAATTAATCCAAAAGAAATAATCATATCAATAAATTAGAATATATTATATAAATATTATCATTCTCGCATATTTAGCTACAAACGTATTAATTAAGTTTTCATGATCAAGCTTTTTCACCATAGCCTTTTCAATGGATAATTTGACTACTCTATTCGATATTTGTTAGAACATGATTAACGGAAGATAAATTTTGATCAATTTAAATTTTGAAAAACTTCTTTTTTAGACTTGTTTGGGACTATTTTTATGTAAAAATAAACTTAAAATTAAAAAATCAATTTAATATACTAAAGAGAATTAAATATTTGGAGGTTGCTACTTTCGGTACTTTTTAGGGAGTCCAAAGCGGTGGCTTGCTCGGCCTATGCTCAGAGCCGGCTATATGACTGATCCGTCAAAACTCAACACCTAGCTACTACTGTCGATAGATTGAAATTTTTCCGTACAATTGCAAGGATTCGACACTCTGATATTACACAAACCAAAATTTTCACATATGACGTACACTCTACAGAGGTTATTCGGCTTTGACCAAAACATATTCCAGTTTTCCGCCTGCGGCGACCACATTTACTGTCGGAGTCGACCGGATAAGTCAAGGTGGAACCGGGTCAATGGCAGTAGAATGTCACTCTCCATCGAAGTCTTCATAAGCTATTGATTTTGTACTACTTTCTTGTGAATGGTTATTAAGTTCGAGTAATTAAACCTTACACTTTGCTATTTACGAAGTTCATAAGTTGAAATCTTGTCACAAATGACAAGGTGATTAGTAAATGACAAGAGTTGGAAACATTAAATGGTAATCTTCTCTTATTTTAATGAAAAGAATGTGAACAAACTTCATAATAAGAGAAAAATTACAATTCTAAAAAAATTTCTTTCCAAAAAAGTAATTCAATCTGAATTTATTTCATATTAGCTTTTTTAAATTTTATTTTGTAGTAGTCTTTTGCAACAAATATAAAACAATAATACTTACAACTAGCATGAAGCTAATTATTACTTTTTATTATTTTATTATCTGCATATTTTGACTTTAAAGAAAATTTATAAGATAAATAATTTTGTAATGGGCATCCTTATTGCCATGACATTATCAGCGCGCAAAGCGCGCAATTACCTCCCTCCTTGTTATGTTAAATACTATGAATTCAAGCAATCCAAGAAATGTATACTGTATGCACTTAAATAAACCATGTCTAGTAACATCTTTCTTATTAAACATCTTAAATTTAAACCAATTGAAAAAATCTTGCACTTTGGTTGCTCTCTTGAGATAGCCTAACTGAAATATATAAGATCAACTTAAGTAGAGCACCCGAGCTTGGGCAAAATGTCAGCAATGAGCCATCTAGCCATCCACTTATATGCCTCTTCTATCAAATGAACTCCATCCCAATTTATGAACCGATTAGGATGCTTACAGACCGGAACCCCTTCATTTCCACACATTCAGGTCAAATTAAAATTTTAATCACCACCGATCCCACAACAAGTCTTGTCTATATATAAACTCGCCGTCAAACCTTAGAGGGGAAAAAGATAAATAAGTATTTATTAGTCATTGTTATTAAATTGATCTAAACCGACGTGTTCTTTCTTGTTGCAAAGGGATAAATAGACTCACCAAGATATACTGCATTATTGAAAACCCATTGCAAGGCGTGATAGTAATCACCATAAACAATAGTTACATTAGGATACTTTCTTTTCAAATCTCGGATGCTTTGTTGCATCAGACAATTTTCATACTTTCCTAAGTAGTTCAGTTCTTTCAATCACTTAAGCTTGTCATAGGCATGCACTTGAGTTACCAGTTTGAAATAATGTTAGATAATGAGGTAAACAACCCATTGGCATATTGCCTGGGGCTAGGAACCGGGCCCTGCTGTGCACTGCGCACAGCAGGATTTGCTGCGCGTCAAAACGGTGTTGTTTTGGTGCACAAACACTGCCCGAACAGTAAAAAACTGACCGAACAATTTTCGGACAGTGTTTTGTGCGCCAAAACAACGCCGTTTTGGCGCGCAGCAAATTCTGCTGTGCACTGCGCACAGCAGGGTCCCTATTTCCCCTGGGACTACCACCTTAACATCTCCATACCTAATAACTTCCTGCAACCCATATAGAAAGATGGTGATTAGATTTCATGGGCGGATTAGAAGAAAGTAATAGTTCATTAATATTGATATGGATAATTAACTTGCCTTAGAACCATTGATTGTTGCTCTTGAGGTATCATGCTTTTTATCTCATCTTTAGTCTTTCCTTCGAGGAGTCCATAGCTCATATCGTTCCCTCCCATCTCTCCAGCCAAAAAAAAAAAACGAGCTATTTATCTTTTCCGAGCAATTTTTTATTTATTAAGAAAAATATACATGTACACAGAATTCAAAATTTCAAGGCTAAATTAATTCAGTTACAGATTTTTGATATTAATGTGTTCGGTTGAGTGTTTCTGAAACGATTTTTTAGAAAAAAAAACTCTGAGATGTTGTTAAGTGTAAGTGTTTCAGAAAAAAATTGAGAGTTACATTTTTTCCAGCATTTTTGAGGTGCTCTCTCTCTCTCTCTTCTTTTACAGAGAGATAAAATTGTTTGAAAAAAAATAAAAATATTTAGGAAAAATTTTTCTAAATAAGTTTCTTAAAAATTTTTAAATTTTTTTAAAAAAACTTGTAATCGAACACAACCTTTGGCCGACCGTTACTTTTCTAAAGAAATCTAAAGATTTCCTTAGATTTCTTAGCCCAAGGCTAAAGATCCCCTTAGGCCCCGTTTGTTAAACGTGTTAAGAACCTGGGATGGGATTATTAGTCCCATGGGACATGTATGCCTCTGTTTGGTAAACCAGAAAGACTAGGATTAACAAGGCGATGGGATGAACAAGGCGGTGAATAGCCCGTATTACTAATACCGTGTTAGACCAGGTATTACGAAACCCATCCACCGTTGAAGACATCGGAGTTACCCATTTGGCCCTAGCGAACGTCACTTCTCTTACTGAGAATTACTTGGTCACTATTTCTGCTCTGCAACCCTGCCAAATTGGAAATGCATTGACCATTCTGGTTTATGGCTAATTATACAGCCTTCTGTTATTCTGTTGCCACATTTGGTTCTTAGCACCTTGACCTTGAATTAGTAGAAGGATACATGTGGAGTGGTCTCCTTGGATCAACAGTTGATTTTTTTTATCATTTTTAGATGCTTGAATTTTTTGTGGTTTACGAAGCTCTACAAAGCTGTTTAGGAGTTCTGTTCAATTTCAAATACGGGTGGAATCTTGAAATTAGTTTCCCAAATCATACTTTGATGTTGATTTACGTTTACATGATTATACTTTTGTTCATCAGTTTATTTGTTGCATGCAACATTGAAATGGTTATGAACCTTCATTTTAAGCTATTAGATTTCTGTTTCCTCCCTTATTAGGAGTGTGATCAGACCCTTTCCATATACCATAGTGCATAATTTGAGAATTAATTTCTCATTCAAATCTTAGGATACGAAAACCACTAAAAAATATGAATTAAAAATTATTTTTACCAACAATGGCGTCACTTTCAAGCACAAGTATAGACTCGCTTCCGATACTCGTTCACTTGGTTAAAATCAAATTGATTGATAAAAGCTGTTGCGTCGGCTCAGCTCGGAACCCAATCCGCAGAAGAATTCGAACGATTCCGAATCGAAGGAATTGCTAGCACGCCGAGAGAGATCTTCGTGTTCCTTGCCGGAAATTAGGAAATTGCACAGAGATACATCATCCTCTGTATCTATGAACTCTTGAGAAAAGTCTTCGGAAATGGTCATGAATTTGTTTTCCATTGTTTTTGAGAGCGAATAAGAGGAATTGATACGATCAAGGGACATAGAAAGTTAATTTGGGATGCGAAATGGGGGAGAACCCTTGGGGATGGGTGCGTTCATATACACACACCTTTACAAGAGAGAGAGGATGATTCCTTTGGGGGTAAGGCTCATAGTGCGGAGACTTTAACTGGAAGAATTAGTGAACCCAGCCGTTGAATCGATAGCCTCGTTTTGGACTTCAATTCCAAACTCATTCGTAGCGTACCGAAAACTGCAGCCTCAGGTTTGATTCTTTCCGATGGTTTCACAATCGGGTTTGTGTCAGATTCAACTTCTGGATTGTTCAGTTCAATTGGGCTGTTGTTAGTGTTGCTGGGAGGGCAGAGAGGTTTGAAGAGACGAAGTTGTTGAGCTAAGTCTACCAGTCTCTGGAAAACCAAATCTGCACTTCGAAGGTAAAGAGGAGTTTGAGTTTGCTGAGAAGGGAAGAGGAGAGAGAGAGTTTGGTGAGAAGGGAAGAGGAGTATAATATAATTCAACGATATGAGAATTTAGAATTCAGAAAATATTTGAAGAAACCTTATTTGTTTCATCATCGATTGATAATGAGATTTATCAAATATTCATATCCTCCAAATCTCAATCTTTAAATTGGATATTTTTTAACATATTTTACGAAAAATATTTGACATCGCATCTACACTGTATCGTATTGCAAGGGGGTGTTCAGTGAGAAGGATTCTGAAAGCAACAATTGATTTCGCTTGAAATTTATGGAAAAAATTGTTTATAAGGATTCTTCTGACTAATTGATCAAGCAAAACAACAAGAGATTTTAAATTTAAATGTTATGGAAGAACCCTATTAGTTCACAAAATTAATTATCTATGTGATTTGTCGCATCTATCATTTTAAATCTCAATTCCTACTTTTTCAAATTTTCTTATTTTCAGTCCTTTTAAAATATAGGCGGCATCTTACAAGCGCTCTAACAAATATATCTCCTTCTCTTTACATTCCCAAGAATAACTAACGAAACTCAATCAAGGGATAAAATCACAACTGGTTATTGCTAAAATAGGACCATGGATGGGAGCAATTTTTCATATCTATCTCTCTAGCTCTATATGCATGGTAACATTACTCCTCTCAAGAAAATTAAAAATTTGAAAAATAAAATTCTACTCAACCCATGATCATTTTTAAGATGATTCGCTCACTGACTCACTCTGATTTTGGAACTAACTAATGATTTTCACACATGATTATGCTGCCATCAAATATAATTTTGTGAATAAAAATAACCGTCATAAATGAGAAAAATCCTATTATAGTAGACACTATTGAACTGTCTCTCCTTTATGACTATGTAGATAGGAGACCTATTTTTTTTCTTCATTTCTACATAGATTTCTAACTTACCAAAAGTTGTATTATCACTTGCTGTCTTTCTGTGGGGATTGTTGTGGTCTTGATTCCCATCACGGGTTATGTATTCACTCAAGTGGAACTTATCTTTTTGAAAAAAGGATGAAATGGATTTGTTCAAAGATTGGGAGTTGAATTCTTACGTGTGATTCACTAGGTTCTGTAATAGTAAGGCTCAATAAGAAAGTATACTCAGCAACATTTAATGAGAGTTATTTTGTCTATCGTGTATTGGAGAAGGACCAAATGATTGTTTACTCAAAATTAATCCTTTTTTTCGCTTTGTCTCGAGTTTTTAAGTTGCAATTGATTGTCTGTGTTTTGTCGAGTGTCAACTTAGATGGAATTTGATCTCTGACCATTTTCATGATATCAGGCTTGTTATATCGGTAATCTTTTATTTCAAAGAATAATGAAAATTACTTTTTTGCCGATAAAAATGGGGTAGTTATCCAATTGGGAATTCTTTTGCTACACGCAGGGCTGGTTCAACACTCTCTTACTCATTGTTCTATAAAAATTGGTACATAAATTGTAAAATTAGCATACAGAGAGAAAAGAACAAATTTTCATATTCCTATAGATGCAAAGAAATTAACTTACAATTTTTTATATAAAAAATCTTAGACTTCTAAAAATTGTGTATTAGTTTCATGAGACAATATTGATCATGTGATATGGGCAAAAGCGAACAAGGTGTGCGCAACACCAACAAACGGAGAACTCGTGGTCCAAGAATTGAGCGGAGGAAAATAAGAGGTTGTTGGCTCACTTAGGGTTGATCCTCTCCTCAAACTATTAAAACTTATATTTTCGGCCATGAGATTAGGTATATTTTCATATCGACAATCCATACACTCTTGCCTACTCGCATTTTGTTGCCCCAACCATCAAACTTGTGTGCGGGGGAGTCTAGGGCCGGCCCAAGGCGGTGGATTGGTCACCAGTCCACCGCCTTGGGCCCCTAGTTTTTGGGCAAAAAATAAGGCCCCAAAATCTTTAAAAAAAGGCCTAAATATTATGTGTATTGCAAACTTTGGATAAGTGTGTCATGTGGTGCAGTTGTGAGGAAGTTGTCTCTTATGCTCAAGGTCTGGTGTTCAATACCTAGAAACTTTAGTTTTTCTTATTTTCAGCATAAAAATTTTAAAGTCCATGCTGTTGGATAAGATTTGAATCTCACCACACATATTTGGAACCGAAAGCTTTACCCATTAAACCAACCTAGCTAATAACATATTTTTATCTACACTAATTCAAAGATGATAGTTGTTTGCCCCAAAAATCTATTAAAGTATTAAAGAATCGGGATGGATCTATTAATCTACACTAATTAATGTGTTTAAAATATACTTTTAAGGGTATTCGCGAGAAATCAACTCAAAATATTATCGGAAAGGGGTTGATCCAAACAGTGGTTCAAAATACTGACAGAAACTGTTTTATGAACCACTGCTTGGATCAAGTCTTTTTCTGTAATATTAGACCAACACTTTTTTGGACCAATATTAGACCAACATCTAAACTCTTTATTCCTGATTAAATTTTAACGATCCGAACCGTTCAATATGTTTAAAACATGTTTTAAGAGTACCTGCGAGAAATCAGCTCAAAATATTACAAAAAAAGACTTGATCCAAGCAGTGGTCCATGAAACAGTTTCTGTCAGTATTTTGAACCACTGTTTGGATCAAGCATTTTTCGGTAATATCTTGAGCTGATTTCTCGCGGGTACCCTTAAAAACATATTTTGAACACATTGAACCTCTCAAAGAACCAATACTTTTTAGACAAATGTTAGACTAACATCTAAACTCTTCATTTCTGATTAAATTTTAACGATCCGAACTGTTTAATGTGTTTAAAACATGTTTTCAAGGCTACGAACGAGAAATCAGCTCAAAAGATTACCGGAAAGGGTTTGATCTAAACAGTGGTTCATAAAACAGTTTCTGTCAGCATTTTAAACGACTACTTGGATCAAGTCTTTTCTGGTAACATTTTGAGCTGATTTCTCTCAGATACCTTTAAAAACATGTTTTAAACACATTGAATGGTTCAAATCATTAAAATTTAATAAAAAGTGAAGAGTTTGGGTGTTGGTCTAATATTGGTCTAAAAAAATGTTGGTCTATGGAGCCATCTCCATATATATATATACAGACCATAGACCAACAATTTTGATTAAATTTTAGACCAACCATAGTCCATAGACCAACACTTTTTTATGACATTATTAGACTAACACCTAAATTCTTCACTTTTGATTAAATTTTAATGATTTGAACCGTTCAATGTGTTTAAAACATGTTTTTAAGAGTATACGAGAGAAATCAATTCAAAATATTACCGAAAAGAGCTTGATCCAAGTAGTGGTCCATAAAATAATTTCTGTCAACATTTTGAATCACTGTTTGGATCAAGTTTTTTTCAGTAATATTTTGAGCTAATTTTTCGCAACTACTCATAAAAACATGTTTTAAACACATTGAACGGTTCGGATCATTAAAATTAAATCAGGAATAAAAAGTTTAGATATTGGTCTTATATTTGTTTAAAAAAGTGTTAGTTCATGCAGCCGCCCCTATATATGTATACACACACATACATACATACATACATACACTCTACTTTTTTTATTAACTCTGAGTAGATTAATTTAAATAGTTCAAAAGAGTTATATATTTTTAAAAAGTAGATTAATTTTTACAACAATGATTCATTTACTTATAATATTCTTATCTTTAATTTTCATTAAAGATGATTCAAAAAATCATAGATTTTATTACTTTAAGCTGAAAATAAATTTTCATCCCAAAGTGGATATATCATTGATTGTGTGATTAATGATGTACATGTTACAAAATATTTTAAAATATTTTATTATGCGATTTCAATTATATTTATAAAGTACGTACAATTATTTCGGTCGGTATTTTAGTATCAAGTTTCACTTAAATTAGGCGAATTGCGAAGTAAACAAAAAAAAAATATATATTTTGTAGTTCTATAGCAATCTTCAAATATGTAAAAAAAAATTGTGAATATGTTGAGAAAATATATAGGAGATCCATTTTTTTGAACTCACCTAGGACCCAAATATATCGGGCGGCCCTGCGGGAGTCAAGGCAAGAGCTCAAGCCAGTAACATCATGGCACCTTCCCAGTAGCTTCTGCGATGGAAACATTCATTGATTTCCACAAACTACAGGAATCTCGAAAGAAAAATGTATGGTGGGGGCTGATTTAGAAACCAAATATACGTCTGCCCCAGTAGTCAAGCACTAAGACCATCCCACTACAAGTCGTTTCGAGTTAATTTGGACAGCCAAGGTGTTTTTGGACACTCGAGTCTCCAAAACAGAGACTTTAAAATATAATATCATTTTGAGTCTCCAAAATGAAAAAATGACTAAAATATAAATTGAAGATACTCTTTTAAGTGTGAGTCCAAATTCTTTCCAAACCAACCCAAGCAAGATGCATAACAAGTTTAACAAATTTCATATTTAATAACAAAAACATTCTTTCTGTTTAATTTTACACGCGACTTTCACTTAAACTCTTCCATATGTATCTGACACTCCTAATTTAGACACTTTATTTTTGTTAATCTTATGAGATAAGAGTACAAATTAGTAGCAAGTTGAATATACCACTCATTTTCACGTTCAAAGTTTGAATGCCAATGCTTATGGGAGTCAAGTCCTTATTACATTACCCAGTTATTTCTTCGATGATGGAAACTTGCCAACCATTTTTATTAATTGAATAAAGACCTTGACCTCAAGTCAAGTCTTTAGAAATGTGATCCCTGCCTTGTTAGTCATAAGAAAAGGGGCCCATGACTACTGGAAAATATGGAGAAACTCACACAAGTACGCCTATAAATTACAGACTTGATCTTTGCAAAAAGAGCAAAACAAAACATGGGGCCTTTGCAGAAACTACTCTGCCTTGTTTTCTTGGTCCTTTTTGTTGTACTTTTTTCCTCACACAATGCTGCCTCTGCTTCAGCTGAGGAGGCTAATGCTCTCCTCAAATGGAAAGAAACCCTTCAAAGTGCAAATAGTTCTGTGCAAGCTACATGGATGCTTTATCCAAAAAATGGTTCTAGTTCAAGTGCAAGTAGCCCATGCCATTGGTTTGGGGTCTCTTGCAATGCTGAAGGAAGCGTCATCCGGTTGAATCTCACGGATTCAGGCATAAACGGTACTCTCGAAACCTTTCCATTCTCCTCGCTCCCTAATCTTGCTTATGTTGATCTGAGCATGAATGGACTCTCTGGTCCCATCCCTCCTCAAATCACTTCACTCCCACTCATCTACCTTGATTTGTCAACTAATGAGTTTTCAGGGAACATCCCACCGGAAATTGGTCTCTTAAAAAATCTTGAAACCCTCCATTTGGTAGAGAATCAATTGAATGGCTCAATTCCCCAAGAGATAGGCCAGTTGAAGTCTCTTTCTGAGCTTGCTTTGTATACCAATTCTCTTACTGGTCCTGTTCCTTATTCTTTCGGCAATTTGAGCAACTTGGTTTCTCTGTATTTATATGGTAATCGGCTTTCTGGCTCCATCCCTGAACAAATGGGAAATCTCACCAATCTTGAGTACGTTTACATGGATAATAATGACCTAACCGGTCCCATTCCTTTAACTTTTGGAAACTTGAATCGGCTAATAGATTTGCACCTGTTCAATAACTATCTTTCTGGTTCCATTCCTAGTGAATTAGGAAATTTGAAAGCGTTAGTTAGCCTAAGCTTCCACACCAACAATCTTAACGGCCCAATCCCTCCGTCCTTGGGTGATCTGACCTCCCTCACTCTCCTCCATCTGTATTCAAATAGACTTTCCGGTTCCATGCCTAGCGAACTTGGGAACTTGAAGTCTATTGTTGACTTGGAATTGAGTGATAACCAACTCACCGGTTCTATTCCCGCTTCGTTTGGAAACTTGTCCGAACTAACAAGCTTATTCTTACGTGCAAACAACCTTTCTGGTCCTATTCCACAAGAATTTCGCGATTTGCAAAACTTGATCGTACTGGAAATGGACGGGAATCAATTTTCCGGTCCACTCCCGGAGATTTGCCTAGGTGGGAAGCTTCAAAATTTCACAGTAGACACCAATCAAGTAACTGGCCGTATCCCAAAAAGCTTGACAAACTGCTTGAGCTTAGTCAGAGTCCGCCTTGAAGGAAACCAACTCACTGGAAGCATATCAGAAGATTTTGGAGTCTACCCACATCTCCAATACTTGGATCTAAGTCGCAATAACTTCTACGGAGAAATCTCCGACAATTGGAGTAGGTGCCCAAAATTGCAATCCCTACGGATGGCAGGGAACAATATCACGGGCAGCATACCACCAGAGTTCGGAAATTCAACTCAATTACACAGGCTTGATCTTTCTTCGAATCATTTGACTGGAGAGATTCCAAAGGAATTTGGAAAGCTAAGTGATCTGTTGGAACTCTATCTGAATGAAAATAAGCTTCTCGGTGGGATACCAGGAGAAATCGGATTACTAACCAAGATGGAAAAGCTCGACTTGTCTGCAAACAAGTTACGTGGGCCGATTGCAGCTGGAAATCTAGAGAACTGTAAGCAACTGAATTACTTGAACTTGAGCAACAACAATTTTAGCCAAGAAATTCCAAGTCAATTAGGAAATGTATCTCACCTGTCTGAACTAGATCTCAGTCGAAATTCACTCACAGGGGTGATACCCTCGGAGATTGTAAGTCTCACAAGTTTGGAGTGGTTAAACCTCTCCCACAACAATCTCTCTGGCTCAATTCCAAAGAGTTTTGAAAACATGAATTGGTTGCTGCACATTGACATATCCTTTAATGAGTTGCAGGGGCCCATCCCCATCAGCAAAGCCTTCATGAATGCTGTCAGACAGGGCCTCCAAGGGAACAAAGGCTTATGTGGAAATGTCACTGGATTTCAGCCATGCAAAATTCATTTTCCACAAAAAAAAGACCTCCGGACACTTGTTCTTCTTATTGTGCTCCCCCTTGGCGGAGCACTTTTACTCGTAGGCACTTTCGTCATATATCTGATCATGTCCAATCGAAGAAAGAGAAAGCTAGTAGAAGATTGCTCCCAAGAGGATCTTATCTCTATATCTATCTACGATGGAAAAGCAATGTACAACGATATCATAAAAGCCACCAAGGATTTCGATGCTACGTATTGCATTGGAAAAGGAGGTTATGGAACCGTCTACAAAGCAAAACTTCCATCATCCAATATAGTGGCTGTGAAGAAACTTCACCATTTGTCTGAGACGGACGATCGTCGAGGTTTCTTGAACGAGGTAAGGGCATTAACTGAAATCAGGCATCGAAACATAGTGAAGCTTTTTGGGTTCTGTTCACATGCCCAAAACTCTTTCCTAGTTTATGAGTACCTCGAAAGGGGAAGCTTGGGTGACATTTTTAGGAGAGACGAAGAAGTTAAGCAATTGGATTGGCCAAGGAGGGTGAATATTATCAAGGGAGTGGCACATGCTTTGTCATACATGCACCATGATTGCACACCACCGATTGTTCACCGCGACATATCGAGCAGCAACGTTTTGATTGATGAGGAGTATGAAGCCCGTGTTTCAGACTTTGGCACGGCTAAGCTTCTAAAGTTGGATTCCTCCAATTGGAGTGCACTTGTAGGGACATACGGATATGTTGCACCAGGTAATGATTGCTTCATATATATATATTCTTCCAGATTAACATCGAATCTAATCTAACAAAGCACATTTACATGGTCATCTCACAAGCTCCTCCTTAAAGAGCACAAATTATTATATTCATAGACATCCACTATATTGTTTGTGTTACAATCTCTCTCTCTCTCTCTCTCTCTCTCTCTCTCTCTCCCTGTGCAGAGTTTGCTTATACAATGAGGGTAACTGAAAAGTGTGACGTGTATAGCTTTGGAGTGTTAGCACTAGAAGTGATCCAAGGAAAGCATCCGGGAGATTTCCTTGCCTCTCTATCAACACCAGCTGTCGAGCATGTACAGTTGAGAGAAGTATTGGACCAACGTCTTTTGCCTCCGTCTCCTGCAGTTGAAGAGATAATGATGTGCATTATAAAGTTGGCAATTGCATGCTTGCATTCCAACCCACAATCAAGGCCAACTATGCACATTGTTTCTCAACTGCTATCTACCAGGACAATACCCCAGAGTCTCGACAATTCAGTCATAGATGAGACAAAGCAACTTTTTGAATAACTATATATTAGACGATATTGAAATGAAAATAAACCTACTGCTCTGTTCAGCATAGTGTATTGAATTAGAGATCCTTCAAAATTTCTTGTACTTATGGAGTATTTTAGGTTGTTTTTATACTAGTCTGATACTATCGGTTTGTAATAAAAGTATTGCTTGTCTTGAAAGAGAGATGTTTTATGACTTCAACAAAACTTTTTATGGTATTAATTTTCTTCACTTTGAATTAGAACAAAAGAGAACAGGAAGTCAATCTAATATGGAAGCTAAACTTTTTGTTGTCGGATAAAACAAACGATACGTTGGTTGTGGGTGGGGGGTGGGGTGTATCAACGCCCACTGCGCGAGTTAGACAATTCCTTTCTTGGTTGCCACCCCACCACCCCAAACTCTTTATCTTTTCCTATCCTCAACACTCATGAGAGAGAATAATAACTTATGTACACTAATTTTTACATTTTTGCACCCTACTCTTATGAGGATTTATGAATACACCCACTTAACTTTCCTCTCAACTTTCTTATCAAAGTGTGGGGCTATTAAGATTTGTCTATCTGATTCGGTATGTTTCAAGATTCAACTAGTTTCTATGGCCTGAGCTGGGAATAACTTGTTAGTATAATTCGACCGTTACCAATCAAAAGATGATCCGATACTTAAATTATGATAACCAAACCAAACCAAACTGAGCCTTATGTCCCAAATCAATTGGGGTCGGCTATATGAATCATTTTCCTCCAAAGAGTTCTGTCAAATGCTGCTTGCTCACTTAGCCCTAGTAGACTTAAATCCTTGCGTACTACCGCATCTAATGTCAATTTGGGTCTTCCCCACCCCGAAGCATTGCTATGCAAAGCTATCCTACGCTCTCTTAACTATTGCATCCGTAGGCATACATAGAATAAAATACAAAAGTAATTATATTGTGATTAATTGTATACTTTTTTGTCTTAAAGCCTTGTATATATAAGCCATCACGTACTTCGATATTGATAATGAAATAATTTTAGAATTCCTTCCTGCGTTATCGAGAATTTTATTCTAAATCATTTCCTAATCGTTTACTTGCTAAATATGGTTATTACCTCATGTGCTAATGTTCCCTTAGTAGGATCCCTTCTATAATTTTTCACTAGCATTGTTCTTGGTACCAATTTCCCAATAAGTAGGATATTTGTGTTTTCCTTATACTAGCAGGAGGAAACAAAAATCTTGTTCAAAACCAAAGCCCATGTACATTATTTTTTAGACGAATATTAAGAGAAAAATATTTTTTCAATTTTGCATCAGTAGTCTAGTTGGAAAATGGCTCTGTCGTTTTCACTTCTTATTATTCTTTCGTTTACTTTTTCTAACATTTCTAATACCAACTAATTTATTCGGACAAGACAGATTACGATGTCATGATGCGCCCATTCTATGTCCATTCCTTTGAATACTTCTGGCTCTCAGAAGTCTTTTTATAGGATACTTGGCCAATGTGTGACTTATTAGCCCATAAGTAAGTTTTTTTTTATTACTGCATGCATCTTAACGAGAATAATTTTAAAAATTAAAAATTTATTTTTTATATCTTCTATGAACTTTTTTCAATTTCATATTTTCTTTTACTTTCCGATCTCTCTGATCGTGACAAATTTGAAAAAAACTACATATTTTTTAAGAGCTAAAAAAAATTACTCACAATTGACAAATATAATTGCTGATTATGAAATACGTTTAAGTTCGTAAACTCCAACCAAAAGGAGCATCCAATGGGCCTATGTGAGCGGAAACACACATACAAAATTGCATTAGCTCCTACTTCACGGCATGGAGTTTGACGATAGTAAATTCAAATTCATTTTGTCCATCAGGTTTTTTACTATCGGTAAAAGAAAATTTATTAATCTTTGCAATGAAGATTACAAAATCTGATCATAAAAAGCAACACAACGTACAGACTCTCTCTCTCTCTCTCTCTCTCTTACACGCTCACACAAGCATCAATGGAAGTTAACATTAGCTTGGTAGGTCAATCCCACGTTCCAGTTGGAAGGGGCAACGTTATAAGCTACAAGGGTCTGTTTGGTAGTGTAAGAAGTAACTTTGAAAGTAAGAGCTTGGCCAGCCAGAGTAGCAAATGCCTGGTAAGAAGCTCCCCAATTATGGCTCATGTTAATCCACCCAGTTTTGCTTCCCCTCACCATCATGCTTGAAATATCACCAGCACCGCCAACGTTCATCACGTACACCAATAACCAATACCCATTCCCTTGGAAGGAGAATCGGAGTCCACCTTTCCTTATGCATGGTACCCTGCACCAATACAGAGGTTCTAATTTGAATGAAATTGTTCCACATGGAATACATATGTGTACATATATAAACATATATAACAATTACCTACGATAGATGACAGGAACAATGCCAGCCTTCCACTGTGCGATCTTCATGAAAGAGGGTTTGGACATGTCGAAGTGGACTCGGGGCGGGTTACACCACCCACCGTTGTTGGAGTCCTCAGCCCAATTGGGCGGGCAGAAGTTTGTAGCGGTCACGGTGATGAAGCCGTTATAGCACCACGGAGATTGAGCACACTTTAACTGGTAGCAGCTCCCACAGGCATATCCATCGTTGAACAGGGTCGAGCTCAGTGCCGCAGTATCCGTTCCGTAGCCGGTGTTGAACAAGTTTCCATACCCACAAGCTCCTCCTACAAAAGAAAAATGTCATCCCCAATGCATACGACTACTTTTAAAACTTTTTCTTTTTTCTCGGCAAAAAGAATTTATTAAAGATAGATAGAAGATGTTAATTACTAGTAGATACTAACCCATGGTGTCGGAGGCGGACTCGTCACCGTAAAAAGTGGCGTAGGCGAGGGCCCATTGGCTAGGCCGAAAGACAGCAGGTGCTGATTGGGGGACGAAGATCACCAGCAGAAAGAAGCCAATGTACCATGATTGGGGGCAAGAACCCATACCCATTGTTTTCTTCATATTTGGAGAATGGGTATGTGAATTTGTGACTTGTGAGGCAGTGGAACAATTTGGTTCCTTGAGTTTTAGGGGCAAGCCTTATATATGGTATTCAATAATGGATGGAGTGCCCTGCGTGACACACACGATAGGTAGTAGTTTTCGTCCAAGTCAATAGTACTTACGTGTTATAATTGATAGACGAAGCGCCATTTAAGGCCTACATGTAGCACTGATTTGGCTTTTTTTCGTTCTTGATATATATTTGTTGGTTAATTGACGAAGAGGCTGGTCAACTTAAATGGGTAGTACATTAATGCTGAATTTTTACTAAAAGTTAAAAATAAGGGCTATTATTTGAGATTTTTCATTTTTTGTATGATTTTTTTTATAAAACTTTTATATTTTCTTGTTCATCTCAATGAGAGAGAAATTTATTATGGACCAAAATTCAAATAATACAATGTTAAAGATACTAAAAACGGAAAAAATTATCCCTCTTGACCTTTTTCGTCTTTAATAAATTTGTAAATAAATTTGGGCGCAATTTTTTTTAATTTTACAAATTTTTTTCGTTTAAATCTGGAAAATATAGCTCGAGATTGATAAAAATTATAAACAAAAGGGAATATATATTGACACTAACACTAAAAAATCTAAGATAATGGTGCCTTAAATGGTGTGGAGAGAGAGAGAGAGAGAGAGAGAGACGTGCAGGAAGGTTTTATGCTGCTACAGTGCTACTACGTACCTCGGTTGACAATATTATAGAAGCTGAGTTTGGTGATGACTGATGGGCTAATTAATTTATCAGAACTTGATATCAGCACAAAAGCTCCCTAACAACTTTGTTCACATTACAGTGCCCTCTATGATTAGTTCTAAGTCCAGAATGCATCAACAAATTCCTGTATTTCTAGGTTTGTGGATGCTGATTCAATTATCGAAACCTAAATAGAAGTTTTAGCTTAATTGCTGATTTAACAACCATAAGAATATATATGTTTTACACGCCGACTCATTTTGAGGAGTGACTGGTGCTACCCCAATTTAAAATAAATAAATAAATGTATTTTTTGTTCTTATTTTCTTAACTTCTAAATATCTTTTGTTTAGTACTTTTGAAACACAATCACATGAGAGAAATTGAGACGAACGGGATGAGTCATAATTGAACAGTATAAAGACTAAATTCCTTAAAAAAAAAAAAAGAAAGGGGATGCACTTAGTGCATTCCATATCAGTTTCATCCCTTCAGATTGTTAGTTTATCATGTTCTACATGAACTTAGTCTATAACTACCAAAATATGATAAATTGGCAGATTATGATAAATTTTTGCATTTTGCGATGACAAATTTAGTCTATATTTTGAATGTTTATTTGATTTCATGCAAAAAAATCCAAAGATAGGATCAATATTTCAGTGAATCACTAAAATTTCGATGATTTAATCTCAAGATTCTAGAGAAATATGTAGCATCAAAACTTACTACTAGCAAAGTACTATTTCGGTGATTTAAGATTTCGGCCAATATTTCGAATATTCAGTAAAAAATAATTACCATATTTATTACTACGATTTTAAACCTACCAAATCAGGAAGCATATGTTTTGACTTAAAAAAAGATAAGAAGATAAACTAACAATAAAAAATAATGGTAAAATTGTCAAACCATGCAAAAATAGACGAAAACCAAACTTTAAAAAGTAAATGAGATAAAAACCTATGCTGTAAGAGTTAATAGAATCCTGATTTAAATTACCCCAAAATTTATGGGATCCGTTTTTACACTTTAACTCTAAAACATGAGATGTGTGATGTATAATTAAATGTATATATAGTAAATGTGTTAGTAGTCTATGATACAAAACAATTAACTCCAACAAACCTGAAGTCATACTTATCCAAGAATCAAAGTTGCAATCCATGGATCAAAGGGCTGCTAACAAATTATGGAGCTTCTCAAGGGTGGAGATGTTAGTCATGGAATTAGAAGGGGCTTCTGGGGGAATTATTACGCTGTGGAATCCAACCAAGTTCAGACTCACCAATCATTCCATCAATAAACACTATATCCTTTCTCAAGGCTCTTTATTTAATCAATTTGAATGCATTATTGTCAATGTATATGCTCCAAATGATGCAGCTTCCAGAAATCATCTCTGGGAAGAACTTATTACTATAAAGAGGGCATCTAGGCTACCTTGGTGCATTGGAGGGGATTTCAATGAGGTGTCCTCCCCGGATCAAAGAAGAGGGATTAATGTGGGAAATCCTAGAAGCATGAGGGAGTTTCAGAATTTCATAAACCGTATGGAGTGTATTGACCTACCCTTACATGGAAGAATTTTCACTTGGTCCAATTTTCAAAACCATCCATCCCTCTCAAGGCTAGATAGATTTCTGGTCTCTCACGAGTTCATCCAGTCCTATAGCATTACACAGAGGGGCTTGGCCAGACCTACTTCTGATCATTCTCCTATACTTATCACTGATGAATACCAAAACTGGGGCCCAAAGCCTTTTAGGTCCTTTGATATGTGGCTGTCAGATCCCAACTGCCTCAGAATAGCTAAGGAAGCGTGGTCAGAATGCCCTCAGCAGAGATGGGCCGGTTCCAGCATATCTAGGAAGCTTATTGCCATGAAGATCAAATTGAAAGAGTGGAACAGATCAGATTTCGGTGATATCAATAAAAGATTACTTGCAGCTGAGGAGGAGGTGCATAAGTGGGATTTAATGGGAGAAACAACAATCATAACTGGGCAGGATCTAGAGCAAAGTCTCAAAGCCAGAGCTGAAGTCCTAAAGCTAACTGCCCTATCCGAATCATTCTGGAGACAGAAATCCAGAATTCAATGGCTTAAGGAAGGGGATCACAACACTAAATTCTTCCATCTAACAGCCCAGCACAGGTTCTCCAAGAGCAAAATGGAGAGTATCCAGTACAGGGGGAGAGTTATTGATGAACCAGAGGAGATGAAGATAGCTGGAGCCCAATTCTTTAGTGCCAAATTCAAAGAATCCATCCAGGACAGACCTCCCCTCCTTGGTCCTTTCAATTCCTCACTCACTACTTCTCAGGCCTCCTCTCTGGAAAAAGACTTCTCAATGGTGGAAATAGAACTGGCTCTTAGGGATTGCAACAGCTCAAAAGCTCCAGGGCCCGATGGATTTAATTTTAAATTCATCAAGGCTGCCTGGCCCTTTATGAAGGAGATTATTCTGAAATTTTTTCACGAGTTTCACTCTTATGGCAGGATGGATACCTCTCTCAACTCAACCTTCATTGCTTTGATACCTAAAATCCCAGGGGCCAACGACTTCAAAGACTACAGACCCATCAGCTTGATAGGATGCATTTATAAGCTTTTAGCCAAAGCGTTGGCCACTAGGCTCAAACCCCTTATGCCCCTAATCATAGGCGACTCTTAGGCTGGGTTTTGTGGGAGGAAGACACATCCAAGACGCTATTCTTATCGCCCATGAAACGATTCTGTTGATACCAGATTTTGGCCCCACCGCTCAATTATTATGAAAAATACCATCGAAATGGGTTTTGTGCACAAAAAGACTATTTTGCCTTTGCACAGTTTGGGGTTCGGGAGTACTGTTCACGAGACCACTTCATCAAGTCATGAGACCCTCATACTATTGATCAGTACGACGACACGAGTCCAGTGACAGTGATTGGGGTGAAATCGGACAACGCCGACGATTTTTGATTACTCAAAACGGGGTCTCGGAGGCACAATTTATGAGCTGATATGTTCAGACATCGAGAGGCACATGTTATTGATCAGCACAGAAATACGAGTCCATCGGCTATATCCACGGTCAAATCTGAGTTCGGTAGCTCAAGAAATGACATTTTAAAGAATGATAGCAGTGTACCGGTGATTATTTGGGAGCTAGGTTTGTGAGCCGACATGTCCATAAATAAAATATTAGACTCAAAATGATCCTCTCGACGACACGAGTCCATCGGCTGTATCCGTGATCAAATCCGAGTTCGTTTGGACGTTCGAAGATAAGAAATAGCGCGCAAAGGCATTTTTAAACCCAGGGGTATTTTTGTAAAAACCAAAAAGAGACTGACGTCAGCAGCACGCGTCAGCAGCAACGCGCCACCACGCGCGCGTGGGCAACACGCGCCGGCCGCGCACGACACGTGGGCCGTGCCCGGCTTAAATGCCGTGCTTCGGGAATGATCTGGTGTGATGCGGGCTCTTGTATCCGTGACGTGGCGAATTTCCATTGGTTTCTGTCTACCACCTTTCTCTCTCTCTTCCGCGTGTCGCTCTGTCTCTCTGCCACGTGTCCTGTGCAGCGCCTCTCACCCACACTCAATCTTCTCCCTCTCCCGCGTCTCTCTCTCTTTTCTCTCTCCTCCCACGTGTCCCACTCCCATTGGGACACGTGGCGCACTCTCTCTCTCCTCTCTCACGGATTCTCTCTTTCTCTCTCCTCTCTCTCTCTCTCTCTCTCTCTCTTCTCTCACGGCTTCTCTCTCTCTCTCTCTCTCTCTCTCTTCTCTCTCTCTCTCCAATTGGGCTGGGCCGTGCCCGGCATTTGGGCCGTACCCGGCATTTGGGCCGTGTCCGGCTTTTGGGCCGTGCCCGGCATTTGGGCCGTGCCCGGCTTCCCGACCCGGTTTTGGGCCCGGTTTTTGTCCGGTTCGTTGGGTTTTCTGCCCGGTTTTGGGCTGATTTGTCCGGTTCTTAGCCGGTTCAGGAGGTTTGCCTCGGTTGTTGGTCGTCGGGCTTGATGATATTGCGGCGGCCGGAATCAGCCGGAATCAGCTGGACTAGGATTAGTCCATTTAACGGTCGGTGACGCACTTTAATTTTATTGGTTCTTCAAACGGTTTTTTCGCCTGAGGTTTAAGCGTGATTAGTTCAAACAAACAACGGCCGTTATTCTTTTAACTCGCGAAGGGGCAGCTGCTTTCCTTTTGCGCATTGAAGGGGCAAAGGTTTGCCTATAAATACCCGGGTTCTGATTCGGAAAGGGGGATGAGAAAAAAAAAAGGAAAATCAGAGGAGAAAGGTTCTGAGAAAGAAAAATAGGAAGAATTTTTTTAGAACAGAAATACTCAAAATCTGAGAGTCTAATTTCCAGAGAGTGTTCTTCGTTTGATAAGTTCTAAACTTTTTAGTTTTGAACTATCAATATATAAGAACCATATTAGAGCGAGTTTAATTTCCAGAGAGTGTTCTTTGTTTGATAAGTTCTAAACTTTTTAGTTTCGAACTATCGACACAGAGAACGATATTCACATTTAGGATTACTAGGCTCAGTTTTAGCAAGAGGAAATTCTGCCCAATTTTCTTTTCAAGCTCCGGTGAAGCTTGAGCGACCGTTTATATCAGCATAGCCCGGGATAACAAGAATTTCTAAAATTCAACGTTATGCCAGGTTATGGTTTTATTTAGGCGTTCAAGTATTTTTCACCCCTACCATTGTAATTCCCGAGCTCACAGTGAATATAAGGTAATCGTTTCAACATAATTTTTGCCTCTGTTCTATATATTTAACTTCTGTAAATTCGTTTTCTTTTCTTTTGTTATCAGTATAAAAGTTAGGCTTATAAGCCATGTTCGCATCTCTAGTCCGCGGTTCTGAAATTTCTAGTCCTTTTCCTGAAATTCTCAGTCCGCACTTCTAGAATGTCAGAACATTTTTATTTATTCTTTCTGTTTTTTTTTTTATGTCAATATTAATTGGGCATCCGCATCTCTAGTCCGTAGTTCTAGAATGTCAGGATTTAGCCCGCTAAATCACGAAAGTCGATGTTTGGCTCTGCCAACTACTTTTCTTGATTTAAGCAAAAATCACATTAAATAAAAATAATACTCCGGCATATCGCTCGATTGCGTCGGCCCCTGTCGGAACTAACTACTAACTTTTCCCTTTCCCCGATCTCCCGTAACTTTTTCTTTTTTTTTACCCCTTTCCCGTTTTCCCATAACAGTTACTGCAATTTTCTTTTTATTTTTATTTCACGTAAAATCAATAAAGGAAAAAAAATCGTTACTTCATAGCTAAGTTATATGAATAGTGCTGTTAGTTCATGCTGACACACTATCCATATCACTTGGTTAAAAATCCCGATAATCTCGGAATTCCATAAACACGCGGGTGACATAGGTAGCCCATGTTAGTGTTTTTGGGATGAAAATTTAACGGGCAATGCACATTATCTTTTCACGACAGAATATCGTGATTGAACTAACATTTATTAAATTCTACAATTTGGACCGCCAGTGATTGTGTAGCTGTCGGGATGAAGAATTGCAGATAAATAAAATCAATAAAAGGAAAAAATTCGTTACTTCATAGCTAAGTTATATGAATAGTGCTGTTAGTTCACGCTGACACACTATCCATATCACTTGGTTAAAAATCCCGATAATCTCGGAATTCCATAAACACGCGGGTGACATAGGTAGCCCATGTTAGTGTTTTTGGGACGAAAATTTAACGGGCAATGCACGTTATCTTTTCACGACAGAATATCGTGATTGAAGTGACATTTATTAAAATCTACAATTTGGACCGCCAGTGATTGTGTAGCTGTCGGGATGAAGAATTGCAGATAAATAAAACCAAAAAAAAAAGGTTAACATGATAAATTCATTAATAAAACGGAATCGGATTATTGTTAAACTTGAAAATTCCTGCCAGGGATTTAAGGTACCTGGCACTCCGGGAATAGAAACATGACGTGTAGATACCAATTTGCGTATCATGTTTCAGTCAAAGTTTAACATATACCCGTTCCAACTTTTTTGCCACCAAAGTAAAATTGCGTAAGCCGGGGTCCTGCCCCCGCACTTGTTTCCACTTTTAATCCAATTGTACAACAATCACTTGATATTTATCAAATTTGGCCAAGGATAATAAAATAAAATTAATTGGGAAAATAAAGTACCGAAAGGGCGATGTTGGGTGCCTAACACCTTCCCAACTCGTAACAGTGAATCCCCGAACCCACCTCTGTTTTCAAGACCAGTTTTCTTTTAAAAGGAGTCATTTTTTATAAACAGAATCTTATTTCTGAGTTAGAATTAAATTATTTTTCTAAGGACATCTTCTTTGAAAATGGCCTTAGAGGGTGACTTGACACACCTAAAATTCATGTCAAGTGGCGACTCTGAGTTTTTAAATAAGTCCCAGCTGTTAAACAATTTTCATTAAAACGTCGCATTTAAAAGCAAGGAAATTTCCGGGCGCGACAGCTGGCGACTCTGCTGGGGACTTAGGGATTAATAAAAGAATTTGCAAATAGTAACTCTTTTTAGCGGAAACCATTAACCTACCCCGTTTGGGTAAACTTACGGTGTAACGCAAGCTAAAGAGGGATACTATTTGCAAACCTTTTATTTTTCCTTATCAGTGGATTTCGGCTTTTTCAAATTTTCCCAAAATTTTTTTTTATTATCCTTGGCCTGTTACTAACATCATTCTTGTGGTTATCTTTCAGGTGCGCTTTTGCCAGAAAAAAAAAATAGCCATGCATTTTATTTTGCTACTAATATTTGTTTTGCAGGGCATTGCATTATTCTGAAAGGATTCTCTCTGAATATTTACAAAATAAAAAATAAATTTTTCAGCATATGCATACATTACATTCAGCACAACATACCCAACTCTCTTCTCAATCTCCATTCTACCTTTTATTTTTACCCATAGGATTAGGAGGAGGTTCGAAGTACGTGACGATCGTCAATGGTGCTTTTTTGTAGCCAAAGATGGTTTTCACTGAAAAGAACACTCCAACCAAATCACCAACCAAAGATGGTACCCTTCACGGGGGCCGGAGGTTTGAAGATTTGGGAACCGTGAAACCATGCTAGAAATGCATTAGCAAAAACCAAGCCGTCATGCTGCATGTAGTATCCCTCAAAAAAGAGTCAAGCCAAAACCTGATAAGAACATTCATGAAAATTGGAGAGAGTCCTCGTTGATTATGTTAAAAGGCAAAATTTTTCGAAAACATCAATCAAACTTTCATTTCCAAATTACTTTAGACTAAGTGTCCAGAACGTACTATTAGGGTACAGAAACATCCTCATATGGGCTAGATACTCTCACAATTTTAGATTATATACCGAAGTCATGCCGAAATGCCGGCTAAACTTCGAAAAGTATATAAAGCCCATATGAGTGGTGGAACTGTTAACCGATAGTATATTTTGGACCCACCCATGCTGTGAACACCAAACTAACTTGGTGTTTTGGTTTTGTGAATATAAGGTGATAAAAAGCACGGCTCGCTCTATCTCTCCCCTTAGAAGAATTATTATCACAAGGTCAAGATCTAGGGCCATGGCAGAAGAGGCCAACCGATCGCAGTTACCTGTTCAGGAGACCGTTTCCCTCGAGGATTTCAATGCTTTGCAACGGGATATGGAGAACCTGCAGATGATGTTCACAACACTGTACCACCAAAAGGCGACCCCCTCTCTAACTCACCAAGCCGGGGTCGGGACTCCTGTCACCCTGAATCATGCAGCACCGAGTGTGCCTAATCCTATTGCCACCGCACTCCCGTCTGGGGCGGTGCCAACAGGACCCTCAGCAGGGCCACATCAGCAGCAAGCACCTATTATTCCAGTTATGCCATTCATGCCAGTCCATGAACATTGCGAAAGTCAGCAGGGGGACCCTAATCCTCCTCGGGAACCAGACCCGGCCTGGAAGCAAAAAATACAACAAATGGAGGAGACCCTGAGAGCTATTCAGGGTACAAATGCTTACAACTCTACCAGTTTCTCAGATTTATGCTTCTTTCCAGAGATGCAGCTCCCACCAAAGTTCAGGATACCTGATTTTCACAAGTTTAATGGAACAAGTGATCCAATGGCCCATCTGCGGCTCTATGCCGGGGCATTATGTGGGTATCCCCACCCGAAAAAGCTAATGATGCAACTGTTCCAGCACAGCCTGGTAGGGCCAGCAGCCCAATGGTTTTCTAGGCTGGATGTCCGTCGCTTTAGAACTTGGGCTGAGTTGTCCCAAGAGTTCGTAAAGCAATATCGCCACAACGCTGAGTTGGTTATTGACCGACTATTTTTAATCAGAATGAAGCAAGAGCCCGAGGAGTCATTCCGGGCATATGCCTTGCGCTGGAAAAATCTGGCCACCTAAGTGGACCCCCCGCTGGTCGACACCGAGTATGTTCATCTCTTTGTTCAAACATGCAAAGGGATATATTATGAGAAGTTCTGTACTTCCATTGGCCGATCATTTATGGAGATAATCCAGCAGGGAGAGATGATTGAAGATGGCATAAGGACGGGAAAGATTCTCGATCCTTATGCAAAGCTGGAAGCCGACACAGTCAGTTTATCCACCCCCGCTATTAAGAAGTTCCCTCCGAAGAAGGGAAAGGAACCCGAAGTTGCTGTTGTCATCCCGTATGACAAAGGAAACAACCAACCGCCACCATATAATCCTCCCCCATATAACCAAAATCCTTTTCCATACCCACAAAATTTCCAAACCCCTTTTCCGTCGCCTCCACCATACCAAAACGCCACACACCAGTCCCCCTCATATTTCCCCAATCCAGCGCGAAGCCGCCCAAACCAACCCTATCTTTACCAAGCACCTGCACCTGAACAAAGGAGGGCTCCTCCTAGAAAAAGAAATTATACGGCCATTGCCATACCTATGGCTGAGGTCCTAAACCGGCTTGTTGTCTCCGGTCACTTAAACCCAATCCCGGCAAGGCCACTACCAAATCAATTACCGCCTACACACCGGCCGGATACCAAATGTGCCTATCACTCAGGGCAGATTGGCCATGATATTGAAAATTGCTGGACTCTCCGAAATAGGGTTCAGGACCTTATTGATTCCCAAACAATCAGTCTAGAAGAGGCGAGACCAGCAACTCCAAATGTTACCACCAACCCACTCCCTAACCATTAGGGAGTGAATGTTATATCAGAAGATGTCGGCACTGCAACTGGGGCAGATCTTGCTAAATCAAGAAAGGACCGTTTTATTTTCACAGAAAGCGTCAAAGACTGGGAAATCCATTTTGAAACGAAAGACAGCACAGAGACTCAGCAATGCCAACTCAAATCATCCTGAAGGATCCATGAGATTGTTTAGAGTTCTCAAGTTTTGGTAGACTTGCCTGAGCAGAGTCTATATTCACACTTTCTATGTTGCTTTTGTTGTTTTAAACTTTCACTACGAAAATCTGTTTCTTTCAAATCCATGAAAAATCTTGCAATGGTTATCTAGCTTTTAGCAGATGGATAAAATTTGTATTGTTGCTTTCATATATGCTTCTCTGTCAAATCAAAGGAATTAATTTTTTGCAAAACTTGCTATTTCAGGGATCTTAAAATTTGTCATTTCGATCCAAGTAACATAACAATCTTAAGCACAAGACGAGCATGACATTGTCTTCAGACTACATTTCGAACTCATGGGGATTGAAATTGGTCTGTACCAGCAGTAGAATTTCCAAACAAGCAAGTGAACTAACGGAAAAAGTCACATGATAACTGGCAAATCTCGAATGCCAAAGAAACAGAAGCCATTTAAAGAAAGCAAGAATGACTGAACTTGGACAAATGGCAGAAAGACAAATTCACTTCATTATCAGAAGAACACAAGGACGTGTTTCTTGATCCTAAAACATGCAAGGATCAAAATTCAAAAACCAAAAGCTCAGAAACCTGAAGCAAGAAGCAATCTCTTATCCTGAGTAATCAACAAGCAATGAGAAGAATCGCCATCCAGGTCTGGGCAAGCAAAAAATAGTCATTTGCTTGGGATAATCAAAGAAGATCAGAACAATCCCAAATAAATGACATTCAAGTTCACCGAAGAGGAACTTTGAAAGATCAAGTGCAGATGATGCCTATTCATGAGTCTACTTATAATCTCAAAGAATGGACATTCAAGTTCACCACAGAGGAACTCTGAAAGATCAAGTGCAGATGATGCCTATTCATGAGTCTACTTATCAGCTACTCCAAAGAAAAACACCGAAGGGCTGGAGTTGGACTATTACATAGCAATCAAAGGAATTTCACAAGACCTGATGTATCCACAAACTCATATTGGTCGTGGATGACGCCTCAACACTCGAAAGTATTATGGGCTACATACTGGGGCAATTAGAAGAAAGAGCAATTTGTGAGCAGAACACTTGTTTCGATCTAATTTTAATTGAAACACTTTTTTCCGAGTGGCTATTTTGATTATCGAGCATTGAAATTTCTCCTCTCTCTTCTTTCATATGAATATTCAGAAAAACAAGGGGCACAAAAAATAACCCCGCTGCCAAAGAAAAAAAAATAAAGAAAAGAAGCCAAAAGGCAAAAGTAAAGGTAGAAAGGCCAAAAATGAAGTGCCATTTGATATTCTCTCTTTCTCATGAAATTTCTGTCAATGCTCGACGGATCAAAATGCGCAAAAAATATTTGTTTCAATTGAAATTAGGTTGAAATCCTCAAAAAAAAGAGAGAGAAATACAAAAAGCCAGCATAGTTAAAACCTGAAAGGGGGCTACGGCAAAATCGGCTATGTCAGCATAGTCAAAACCTGAAAGGGGGCTATGGCAAAATCGACAAAGTCCAGCATAGTCAAAACCTGAAAAGGGGGCTATGGCAAAAATGGACAACCAAGGCACAGTCAAAACCTGAAAGGGGGCTGGAGCGCAAAAAACTGAAAAGCCGGCATCGGTGAAAACCCGGAAAGGGCAGTGGTGGCAAAAATGGCTTAAAAAAAAAAAAAAAACGACAACAAGAAGTTGAAGCCATTTGTCCGCATAAGTCAGCAAGACCGAAGTCTGAAACGCTGTCTGGAGTAGACTCAGTTTAAGTCCCCATGAGTTTAGAGATTGAAAATCACGAGTCAAGTTATGCGATGTACTTGTGCTAAGATTGTGAAGCTTCATGGATCGAAAGAGGCAAAGCCCAATAAACTGTTATTTGCTATCCAGTAAGTATTTCTGATAATCTACTGGCAAGTAAGTACAAATTTCAAAATGAATTTTTAAGAATAGGGAAGCATACATGTTCATACAACACTTCTTTTACGTACATGCTAATCTCGAAAAGATAACAAAGCTGCCTAACCATGCAGGATACATGTATTGAAAGATGCAGATATTCAAGAGAAAGAAAAGAAACAACAATCTGCAAACAGAAAGTCAGACTCGCTTAGCTGCAGTCGCTATTTCTTGTGCTGCTACACAGAAGTGGATCAAAAGAGCTTGAAAGTCCTGACCCCATGATAGGGCATACACTTGAGTGCAGTCCTCAACAGCCTGATGTCAAAACTCCCATTGAAGCTCGGACTGCAAAAGTCTGACATGCATGAAGGGAAAGATAAAGGGGAAAATCCCACAGAGTTTACAAACCTCCCAAACACAAAGACCTAGAGGGTCCAATTGATAAAGCGTTTTCATTATCCAGCCAACAAGGCGACATCCCAGAAGTCAACCAAAAGATGACAGACGAGTAGAATTTATGCAAGAGCAAAAGGGGCAAAGAGCCAAAGAAAATTTCCTGTGTAAAAGGAGATAGACAGCATGGAAAGTCTTGGGATCAAATTTTCAGAGACTCTGCTCAAGTTATAAAACAAAATCTTGGAATTGAATTTCCAAGAATCTTCAAATTTTCAACTTAAAATCGAATTTTTAAGTCTCTCAAACCCTGACACCGAATTCTCAAGGGTTTTCATCAGATGTCTTAGAGTCGTAATCTCTATAGAATCTTCAAATTTTCAGCTTAGAATCGAATTTTTAAGTCTCTCAAACCCTGAGATCGAATTCTCAAGAGTTTTCATTAGATGTCTTAGAGTCGTAATCTCTATAGAATCTTTAAATTTTCAGCTTAGAATCGAATTTTTAAGTCTCTCAAACCCTGACACCGAATTCTCAAGGGTTTTCATCAGATGTCTTAGAGTCGTAATCTCTATAGAATCTTCAAATTTTCAACTTAGAATCGAATTTTTAAGTCTCTCAAACCCTGACACCGAATTCTCAAGGGTTTTCATCAGATGTCTTAGAGTCGTAATCTCTATAGAATCTTCAAATTTTCAGCTTAGAATCGAATTTTTAAGTCTCTCAAACCCTGAGATCGAATTCTCAAGGGTTTTCATCAGATGTCTTAGAGTCATAATCTCTATAGAATCTTCAAATTTTCAGCTTAGAATCGAATTTTTAAGTCTCTCAAACCCTGAGATCGAATTCTCAAGGGTTTTCATCAGATGTCTTAGAGTCGTAATCTCTATAGAATCTTTAAATTTTCAAGTCTCTCAAACCCTGACACCGAATTCTCAAGGGTTTTCATCAGATGTCTTAGAGTCGTAATCTCTATAGAATCTTCAAATTTTCAACTTAGAATCGAATTTTTAAGTCTCTCAAACCCTGACACCGAATTCTCAAGGGTTTTCATCAGATGTCTTAGAGTCGTAATCTCTATAGAATCTTCAAATTTTCAACTTAAAATCAAATTTTTAAGTCTCTCAAACCCTGACACCGAATTCTCAAGGGTTTTCATCAGATGTCTTAGAGTCGTAATCTCTATAGAATCTTCAAATTTTCAGCTTAGAATCGAATTTTTAAGTCTCTCAAACCCTGACACTGAATTCTCAAGGGTTTTCATCAGATGTCTTAGAGTCGTAATCTCTATAGAATCTTCAAATTTTCAGCTTAGAATCGGATTTTTAAGTCTCTCAAACCCTGAGATCGAATTCTCAAAGGTTTTCATTAGATGTCTTAGAGTCGTAATCTCTATAGAATCTTTAAATTTTCAGCTTAGAATTGAATTTTTAAGTCTCTCAAACCCTGAGATCGAATTCTCAAGGGTTTTCATTAGATGTCTTAGAGTCGTAATCTCTATAGAATCTTTAAAATTTTCAGCTTAGAATTGAATTTTTAAGTCTCTCAAACCCTGAGATCGAATTCTCAAGGGTTCTCATCAGATGTTTTAGAGTCGTAATCTCTATAGGATCTTTCAGATTTTCAGCTTAGAATCGAATTTCAAAATCTCTCAAATCCTAAAATCAAATTTCCAAGGATTTTCTAGTAAAAAATTCCTGGTTTGCAAATATTTTTTATGAAATCAAATTTCTGAGAATCGTTTTGTTCTAGTAAATTTCAATATTTTCAAATAATAATCCAAGCTATCATTTTCAGGGGCAGAATTTTCTCAAAGGATGCTACGGAGATGCCAATAGAATTCACCGCCTGCACGAACTCAGAACAAGGCATGAAAGAGAGAAGACAAGTACATCAGTTCTCGAGATAACACAAATGTTATCTTGGATATTCAGAGCGGAGCAGTCATCAATGGCAATTTTAAAATAGAGCAGCATGACCTAATTTCAATTGCGGTGAGACAAAATCCCGCATCTCATATTCTTTGTCTACCCTCCACTTCGCCAAGTGCAGACAAAGAGGGGCAGCTGTTGATACCAGATTTTGGCCCCACCGCTCAATTATTATGAAAAATACCATCGAAATGGGTTTTGTGCACAAAAAGACTATTTTGCCTTTGCACAGTTTGGGGTTCGGGAGTACTGTTCACGAGACCACTTCATCAAGTCATGAGACCCTCATACTATTGATCAGTACGACGACACGAGTCCAGTGACAGTGATTGGGGTGAAATCGGACAACGCCGACGATTTTTGATTACTCAAAACGGGGTCTCGGAGGCACAATTTATGAGCTGATATGTTCAGACATCGAGAGGCACATGTTATTGATCAGCACAGAAATACGAGTCCATCGGCTATATCCACGGTCAAATCTGAGTTCGGTAGCTCAAGAAATGACATTTTAAAGAATGATAGCAGTGTACCGGTGATTATTTGGGAGCTAGGTTTGTGAGCCGACATGTCCATAAATAAAATATTAGACTCAAAATGATCCTCTCGACGACACGAGTCCATCGGCTGTATCCGTGATCAAATCCGAGTTCGTTTGGACGTTCGAAGATAAGAAATAGCGCGCAAAGGCATTTTTAAACCCAGGGGTATTTTTGTAAAAACCAAAAAGAGACTGACGTCAGCAGCACGCGTCAGCAGCAACGCGCCACTACGCGCGCGTGGGCAACACGCGCCGGCCGCGCACGACACGTGGGCCGTGCCCGGCTTAAATGCCGTGCTTCGGGAATGATCTGGTGTGATGCGGGCTCTTGTATCCGTGACGTGGCGAATTTCCATTGGTTTCTGTCTACCACCTTTCTCTCTCTTTTCCGCGTGTCGCTCTGTCTCTCTGCCACGTGTCCTGTGCAGCGCCTCTCACCCACACTCAATCTTCTCCCTCTCCCGCGTCTCTCTCTCTTTTCTCTCTCCTCCCACGTGTCCCACTCCCATTGGGACACGTGGCGCACTCTCTCTCTCCTCTCTCACGGATTCTCTCTTTCTCTCTCCTCTCTCTCTCTCTCTCTCTCTTCTCTCACGGCTTCTCTCTCTCTCTCTCTCTCTCTTCTCTCTCTCTCTCCAATTGGGCTGGGCCGTGCCCGGCATTTGGGCCGTGCCCGGCTTCCCGACCCGGTTTTGGGCCCGGTTTTTGTCCGTTTTGTTGGGTTTTCTGCCGGTTTTGGGCTGATTTGTCCGGTTCTTAGCCGGTTCAGGAGGTTTGCCTCGGTTGTTGGTCGTCGGGCTTGATGATATTGCGGCGGCCGGAATCAGCCGGAATCAGCTGGACTAGGATTAGTCCATTTAACGGCCGGTGACGCACTTTAATTTTATTGGTTCTTCAAACGGTTTTTTCGCCTGAGGTTTAAGCGTGATTGGTTCAAACAAACAACGGCCGTTATTCTTTTAACTCGCGAAGGGGCAGCTGCTTTCCTTTTGCGCATTGAAGGGGCAAAGGTTTGCCTATAAATACCCGGGTTCTGATTCGGAAAGGGGGATGAGAAAAAAAAAAGGAAAATCAGAGGAGAAAGGTTCTGAGAAAGAAAAATAGGAAGAATTTTTTTAGAACAGAAATACTCAAAATCTGAGAGTCTAATTTCCAGAGAGTGTTCTTCGTTTGATAAGTTCTAAACTTTTTAGTTTTGAACTATCAATATATAAGAACCATATTAGAGCGAGTTTAATTTCCAGAGAGTGTTCTTTGTTTGATAAGTTCTAAACTTTTTAGTTTCGAACTATCGACACAAAGAACGATATTCACATTTAGGATTGCTAGGCTCAGTTTTAGCAAGAGGAAATTCTGCCCAATTTTCTTTTCAAGCTCCGGTGAAGCTTGAGCGACCGTTTATATCAGCATAGCCCGGGATAACAAGAATTTCTAAAATTCAACGTTATGCCAGGTTATGGTTTTATTTAGGCGTTCAAGTATTTTTCACCCCTACCATTGTAATTCCCGAGCTCACAGTGAATATAAGGTAATCGTTTCAACATAATTTTTGCCTCTGTTCTATATATTTAACTTCTGTAAATTCGTTTTCTTTTCTTTTGTTATCAGTATAAAAGTTAGGCTTATAAGCCATGTTCGCATCTCTAGTCCGCGGTTCTGGAATTTCTAGTCCTTTTCCTGAAATTCTCAGTCCGCACTTCTAGAATGTCAGAACATTTTTATTTATTCTTTCTGTTTTTTTTTATGTCAATATTAATTGGGCATCCGCATCTCTAGTCCGTAGTTCTAGAATGTCAGGATTTAGCCCGCTAAATCACGAAAGTCGATGTTTGGCTCTGCCAACTACTTTTCTTGATTTAAGCAAAAATCACATTAAATAAAAATAATACTCCGGCATATCGCTCGATTGCGTCGGCCCCTGTCGGAACTAACTACTAACTTTTCCCTTTCCCCGATCTCCCGTAATTTTTTCTTTTTTTTTACCCCTTTCCCGTTTTCCCATAACAGTTACTGCAATTTTCTTTTTATTTTTATTTCACGTAAAATCAATAAAGGAAAAAAAATCGTTACTTCATAGCTAAGTTATATGAATAGTGCTGTTAGTTCATGCTGACACACTATCCATATCACTTGGTTAAAAATCCCGATAATCTCGGAATTCCATAAACACGCGGGTGACATAGGTAGCCCATGTTAGTGTTTTTGGGATGAAAATTTAACGGGCAATGCACGTTATCTTTTCACGACAGAATATCGTGATTGAACTAACATTTATTAAATTCTACAATTTGGACCGCCAGTGATTGTGTAGCTGTCGGGATGAAGAATTGCAGATAAATAAAATCAATAAAAGGAAAAAATTCGTTACTTCATAGCTAAGTTATATGAATAGTGCTGTTAGTTCACGCTGACACACTATCCATATCACTTGGTTAAAAATCCCGATAATCTCGGAATTCCATAAACACGCGGGTGACATAGGTAGCCCATGTTAGTGTTTTTGGGACGAAAATTTAACGGGCAATGCACGTTATCTTTTCACGACAGAATATCGTGATTGAAGTGACATTTATTAAAATCTACAATTTGGACCGCCAGTGATTGTGTAGCTATCGGGATGAAGAATTGCAGATAAATAAAACCAAAAAAAAAAGGCTAACATGATAAATTCATTAATAAAACGGAATCGGATTATTGTTAAACTTGAAAATTCCTGCCAGGGATTTAAAGTACCTGGCACTCCGGGAATAGAAACATGACGTGTAGATACCAATTTGCGTATCATGTTTCAGTCAAAGTTTAACATTTACCCTTTCCAACTTTTTTGCCACCAAAGTAAAATTGCGTAAGCCGGGGTCCTGCCCCCGCACCTGTTTCCACTTTTAATCCAATTGTACAACAATCACTTGATATTTATCAAATTTGGCCAAGGATAATAAAATAAAATTAATTGGGAAAATAAAGTACCGAAAGGGCGATGTTGGGTGCCTAACACCTTCCCAACTCGTAACAGTGAATCCCCGAACCCACCTCTGTTTTCAAGACCAGTTTTCTTTTAAAAGGAGTCATTTTTTATAAACAGAATCTTATTTCTGAGTTAGAATTAAATTATTTTTCTAAGGACATCTTCTTTGAAAATGGCCTTAGAGGGTGACTTGACACACCTAAAATTCATGTCAAGTGGCGACTCTGAGTTTTTAAATAAGTCCCAGCTGTTAAACAATTTTCATTAAAACGTCGCATTTAAAAGCAAGGAAATTTCCGGGCGCGACAGATTCACTGGTGGAAAGTCTCCAACACTCCAGGCATTATCCTTAAATTAGACTTTGAAAAGGCATTTGATAGTGTTAACTGGAATTTCTTGATGGACATGCTTCGTAACCTTGGTTTTGGTTCTAAGTGGATATCCTGGATTGAATCCTGTATAACTTCCACCTCAATCTCCATCCTGGTAAATGGCTCACCCAGCAGACAATTCAAACCTTCCAAAGGGCTGAGGCAAGGTGATCCTTTATCACCTTTTCTGTTCAACATAGTGGCTGAAGCCTTTAATGTCCTATTCTGTAGAGCTATAGCAGTTGGTCTAATCCAAGGGGTGAAGGTAGGATCAAATGGGGAAATCATCTCACATCTCCAATTTGCGGATGATACGATTATTTTTGCAAATCACAACTTGGAGAAGATCAAAACTATCAAAAGGATTCTTAGGTGCTTCAATCTACTCTCAGGTCTTAAGGTCAACTTCCACAAATCCTCCCTTTGTGGAATTGGATTGAATGAAGAACAGGTCAGAAGCATTTCTGACACTGTGGGCTGCAAATGGGATAGGTTACCTATCTCTTATCTAGGATTGCCACTGGGTATCAGTCCTAGAAGAGTACAAACATGGACTCCAACCGTGGACAAAGCAAGATCAAGGCTAGCCAACTGGAAAAAAGGACTTCTCTCCCAAGCTGGACGCCTAACCCTCATTAAGTCCACTCTTTCTAACCTACCTATCTACTTCATGTCGATATTCAAGATCCCAAAGGCAGTTGCAAACTCCTTGGAAAAGCTACAGAGGAATTTTTTATGGGGGGATACTGAGGAGAAGAAAAAGATCCACTATTTGAAGTGGTCCTCCATCCGGAAAAGCAAACAGTATGGAGGACTTGGCATAAAAAACTTGCTTGTACACAATCTGGCACTCCTTACCAAATGGCGGTGGCGATTTAACCAAGAACCAGAAGCTCTATGGGTCAGGCTAATCAACAAAAAGTATAGCCTACAACAGTCCAACTGGCTACCTGCCAAACCCTTAAACAACAGAGTCTCTCAAATCTGGAAGGATATATGCTCTATAGGAGACATTAGAGCCCCAGGGGATCCTCCCATCTCCCTAATTCAAGGCTTTATTGTGCAAGTTAACTCAGGGAATCAGACGAAATTTTGGGAGCATACATGGACTGGGGACTCACCAATTAAGAATCAATTTCTAAGGCTATTCTCAGTCTCCACTCAGAAAGATGAGATAATCTCTAATTGTTTATCTAATGGAGCTTGGGATCTGAAATTCAGGAGACAACTTTTTGAATGGGAAAAGGAACTATTAGCAACTCTATATCACAGGGTCAGAGCTCCTACTATCAACTCAAATCCTGATCGTCTGATTTGGTCCTGGAATTCCAACCAATCTTTCACTGTAAATTCAGTCTACTCTAAGTGGGAAGAGGTACAGTTCCTCCCAAAAGGTCAGTTATCTAAAATATGGAAAGGCATCAGCCGGTCGAATTATTCATGTGGTTAGCCAACCAAAACGCTATTGGGGTTAAAACTATCCTACATAGTAGAGGAATTATAGTGACTGGTATTGGAAATCTTACCTGTCAATTGTGCAATTCTGTTGATGAATCCCCAACCCATCTGATAATGCATTGCTCATATTCTTGGGCCGTTTGGAACTGCATCCTGGAATGGTGGAGTGTACTTTGGGTCATCCCCCAAGACCTGGATACCCTGCTGGCCGGCAACCCAGGACCGAAATTCTCCAAGAGAGCGTCCGTCTTCTGGGAAGCAATCGTGTATGCAATGGCCTGGTCGCTTTGGATCGCCAGGAACCAATTGATCTTCAGAGGTGTGTTCGTGCATCCCAGCCAACTTGCAGAAATCGTCAAGGTCAGAGCTGCAACATGGGGGAAACTCAAATTAAACCTAAATCAGTACTCAATCTCAGAAATTGTTAGGTGTTCACAGGGTGTTCTCTGGTGAATTTTGTAAATCTAGCATGTAATCTCACTTACATTGTAATCCTGATGTTCGCTGTACTCGGTTGCTATCCCTCATAGCGACCTGGTCTGCTTTTGTTCAATATACGCAAATCGTTTCCTACCAAAAAAAAAATTAACTAAAAGAATAATTATTCAACCCAAACCAAATCAAAGGTTCACATTCAGGCACTCCTAACACTGGATTTCCCCTTCAGATATGTAGAATATAAATCTCAGCCCCCCGCTCATCGGGGCGAGGGGTTGTTTAAAATAATTACTATTACTTTAAAAAAATAGGAACTAAGTATAAAATTTAAAAATTATTAAAAAAAAATTATATTTTGGCACTTCAAATTATATTTGACTCCTCCTTTATTTTGAAAAAAAATCTGCACGAATCTTTGTCTTGTCCCAGAATTTGTTTTTATCAACCTGATCAAGATCTCCATATCCGTTCAATGATCCTTCATAGAACCGACCCCAACCGATTCAACCGGATTCACATTCATTGATCCAGTCAGGCCTTCATCGACAGCCAAAGGTTGCAAATAACTCTCAGCGGATGGCAAAAATTGTTGAGTAAAACCACAACGCTTTTCACCAATCTGATAGCTATTCAATGGCGGATTCACATTCGCCGATCCAGTCAAGTCTTCATCAAACTGAGCCGAAGGTCGCGAATAACTCTCTGCAGTTGGCAAAAATTGTTGAGTATAACCATTACAGTTTTCACAAATCTCATCGAACTGAGGTGAAGGTTGTAAATAACTCTTCGTTGGCAAAAATTGTTGAGTATGACCATTACAGTTTTCACTGATCTGATCGGACTGAGGTGAAGGTTGGAAATAACTCTTCGTTGGCAAAATTTTTTGAGTATGACCATTACTGCTTTCACTGATCTGATCGGAAAATCTATAGCAATTCAACGGTTGCGGGTTCGCTGGAAAATAAGAATACCCACAAGCCCCTAATTGAGCATAATCATTAGGTGAAATAATTGATTCCCCCTGTTTTGGATTGCTCTGTTCGGAATTCATCCTATTCAATACCTCAATTCTACTCTCCATTGCTTTTAATTTATACTCCAAATCTGCCAATAAACTTTTCAACACCTCTTGTGATAACCCACGAACCCAATCATCTTTCCAACCCCATAAAAACGTGTTCAAATTAATTTTCTCATCGGAAAATTCAGAGGGTTTAAGCAATTTCTTGCCCGGCAGATCATTCCCGTGATCTTTGCACCTATGGATGATCAATTTCACATCTGTCGGATTTTCCGGCCATGAGTCAACCTCTCCGTTGGGCCCAATAATTACAGTGCACGCGTTGATTCCGCACAGAATTGATAGCTCCTTTGTTTTCCTCTTGATGCATTCCTTCCTTTTCATGTATATTCGCCGCTTTTTTATTTCGTTTTCATAGAGCGGATTACACTTATTTGTAGTTGGAGCCTCCATGGCCGCCTTCACCATTGTTGAATTTTTAAGGGTGCATGTGAGGTGAGAGAAGAAAAAGGGGGAACGTATAAATAGATGGGGAAGAGGATTGAATCTAGAGATTGCGTTGAAAGAAAGTAATCGGTGGGGAAAGATTTGGGTGCCATTTTTGGAAGATTAGGGTTTTTGAAAGAAGGAAAGTAGGTACCAGAGGCTGTAAGGTTTAAGGCTAGGTTTTCTACACGTACTTATTTTGGTTTTTTTTTTTTTTTTTGAATTTCTGTTAGGTTGTTTTCTTTATTTTTGGTTAAAATTTTGAATCATTTAGTTGTCTTCATGAGAGAAATTAAATAATAAAAAATATGAACAATACCTGAGAAAAAAATATAAAAAACTTTGTAGAAAAAAGTAAATTTTATTTGGACTAAATTATTTGAGGAGAATTGACTAATAATTAATATTTTTCTTTCTTTTAACTTGGAAAAAATATGAAATAAAAAAGACGATGTCTTTCTTTATGTGTGTGCGTGTTTTTTTTTTTTTTTTTCAATTGAAAATAAGAGAGTGTATTTGAGTTTTGTGTGTTTATTACAATACCTCCTCTTCCACCAACCGTTCATGCCACGAACCGAAAACATGATAGCATAATTCTGGGTATAAATATTTTTTTTATTACTCATTCATCTTAACAAGAATAATTTTTAAAATGTAAAAATTTATTTTTATCTTCTACAAAATTTTGCAATTTCATATTTTTTTAACTTTCCAATCTCTATCATCGTGACGAATTTGGAAAAAAGAAACTAAATATTTTCTAAGAGCTAAAAAAATTTACTCGCAACAAATATAATTGCTGATTATGAAATATGTTAAGTTGGTAGACTCCAACAAAAGGTAGCAATAGCATCGATCCATTAGCGTGTAAGTGAGTGGAAGTACACATACAACATTGCATTAGCTCCGGTACGGTACTTCACAGCGTGGAATTTGACAATACTATATTCAAATTCATTTCATCCATCATGTTTTTTTCTATCGATAAAAGAAAATTTATTAATCTTTAAAATGAAGATTACAGAGTCGATCTGCTAATAATAAGAAGCAACATAATGGTACATATTCTCTCTCTCTCTCTCTCACACACACACAAATCAATGAAAGTGTGGTAGGCCGAGATATGCACAACCATGGGCCATAAGACGATGGGCCTTCGGCCCGTCATCTCTTCGACAGTGTTACCTTCGGCCCATTGTCATGTTTAACGCCCAACGGTAGCTGGGTTCGGCCTGTTGACAAGACTGTTTGTCCTCAGTATCTGGACCGACCGGACGGTGTTGGCACTCGTCCTTCGGCGCTCGTGTTCGGCTCAAACTACGTCTTCGGCTTCTCTATTCGGTAAACATATGCACGACACCGCTACGTGGGTACGTGCTCCTTGTAATTCGGATCAACGTGGGGAAGGTAGTGCAGACGTGCTCTTCCCGATCTGCACGGATGTGGGGCACGTGGCGACGCCTCCGTGATCTCCGGACCACGACCCGCTTTTTCTGCCGAAGACACCGCTAAAGGGTTGGATTCCTACTCTATAAATACTCCAGCAGCACTCCTACTACAGGTACATGCACACTCACGCTAAGAACATACTTTCAAGTTGCTTCTATTCCTCCTAGAGAGCTAACTTGATCGTCGGAGTGCCCACCGGAGATCCAACTCCCGGTCGGCACTAATTTAGTGTTGAGTGTTTTGCAGGATATTCGAGAAGATTCAATACATCAACCCGAGAAGTCTAAATTGGATTCCAGACTCCACAGGAAGTTAACATTAGCTTGGTAGGTTAATCCCATGTTCCGGTTGGAAGGGTCTGTTTGGTAGTGTAAGAAGTAACCTTGAAAGAAAGAGCTTGGATAGCCAGAGTAGCAAATGCCTGGTAGGAAGCCCCCGAATTGTGGCTCATGCTTATACATCCAGTTTTGCTTCCCTTCACCATCTGCATGAAATGTCGCCAACTCCGCCTACCTACGTTCATCACGTACACCAATAACCAATACCCATTCCATTGGAAGTAGAATCGGAGTCCAACTTTCCTTATGCATGCACCAACATAGGGGTTCTTGTTTGAATGAACTTTTTTTTTGAAAAGCAAAAAACTAATATATTGATAGACAATGGTTAATTACATCCAGTGTTTGGTGAGGGCCCAAACAATTCCTAAGCCCTAGCCCAGACCAGTTTATGGCCCTAAACCTTCCCCAACTACCTCCTCATCTACCTCCTATTATTACACTTTCTCTATTAATCTTCAGCCCTTTTCTACCGAACTACTCGCTCCTTGCGCCTCGACATTTCTCCCCAACCTCCCCAATGCAATTATCTTAGTAAACCCCTTTGTATCAATCCGGATGGGTTGTACAGAACGCTTTCCATGGGTAGATCGCCTTGCTTCGCATGAGTTTGAGCTCCATAGACCCACCTGAAAATAATGCCATCTCTTAACCTCGCCCAATCCACTCTTTTGTTGTTGAAGCGTTCTTGGTTCCTCGCCGTCCAAATGGAATAGATCATGATAGCCGGCAGTGACTTCCATAAGATTTCCGTAATCCTGCTAGAGGATTTCGGTAATTTCCATCCCGACCACCAATTTAACAATACTGGAATAGATCTGGGCATTGCCCATTGTGCTTCCCATAGCAATAGAAACCTGCACCATAGTCACCATACCTGTGGACAAAGAAGAAAGAGGTGATCCTGGGTCTCAATGGCGCCTTTACAGAAGGTACATAAGGCCCCTTGTAGGCTGAGTCTCCCTAGAAAGAAGATGGATGCTGTCGTTTTAATCCTGCTTTTCCACGCCAACCAGCATATCATTTGCATGCGAGGAGGTACAAAATTGGGCCAAATACAATTTGGAGGGTGGCTACTCTGGTTACTGTTACCTCGTTCTATCTTCAGGTACATGTCCCCCACTGAGAACAACCTACTCGTCTCCCCCCTTTCGCTTTTCCATATTAAGTTATCTTCCTGATTTGAAATGATGATTGCTGCCTCTTCCCACATAGTTACTAACGACCTTACCTCCTTTGTTTCCCATGAATATAATTTCCTTCTGAATCTCATGTTTTGCTGGATTGTGTTGGTTGTGAGTAATGCTGCTATGGTAATTTCTTTATCTGAGCTTAGTTGAAATAGCCTAGGGTAAATTGAACGCACTGGCATTCCTGTTGGGCTCCACGGGTCTTCCCAAAATCCGACTTTGTTCCCAGATCCAACCTGCAATGTGATAGAATTCATATAGATCATATGTTCCTGTGCATGCTTACTCTTTAGCTTCAGTATATCTTTCCATGGACTTGACCCAACTGGTGCTTTTTTCACCTCTGGTTGCCACAGATTTGGTGGTATTTTATATAGGTCGCAGATCACCCTTCTCCATAGGCTGTTTCTTTCTCTTGCAAATCTCCACCACTATTTAAGTAGGAGACACACATTCATTCGGTTAACATCCTTTACCCCTTAACCCCCATTGCTTTTGCTCTTAGTTACTATCTCCCATTTTACCAGATTCCATCTTTTCCTCTCTGTGTTGCCTCCCCACAGGAATTGCCTCTGAATTGCCTTGATTTGATCTGCCACTTTTATTGGTATTCTGAAAAGTGATAGGTAATAGATGGGTAAGCTCCCTAACACTGATTTTACCAGCACCAATCTGCCCTCGAATGAGAGTACATTCCTTTTCCACATTGCCAATCGTTTCCTGACCTTCTCTACTATTGGGGACCATGTTTTAGCTCTACAAGGACTTGCTCCAAGTAGCATACCCAAATACTTAAGAGGGAAAAAAGCCAGTTTGCATCTCAGAATTTCTGAACATTCTCTAACGTATGTCTCTTCCCATCCCACTTCACATATGACTGATTTTTGATAGTTGATCTTCAACCCGGAATTGTTTGAATGAACTTGTTGCATGGAACTTACGAGTGCATCCACATGAAATACATATGTAGATTTTAAAAGAGAATGGAATTCATAACACAAAAAGTGAAGCAAAATCCTTGTGAGAAACGAGAAATAGGATAGGACTACTTCAAATTGAAAAGCTATAGGTTGAAGATGTCAGTTAGTAGTAGCTACTAACCCATGGTGGCTGAGGCCGACTCGTCACCGTAAAACGTGGCGTTGGCCAGGACCCATTGGGTCGGCCGATATACAGGGGTGTGTCCGTAGCCATAAACGGTGTTTGATTGGCTTACGATGATCACCAACAGAAATAAGCCAATCTTCAATGATTGGCAGCAAGAACCCATTGTTTTCTTTATATTTGGAGAGTGTGTATATTATTATATATATAGATTGTTCCCTTCCCTTAGAAGCCTTTGTGAGGAAGTAGAACAATATGCTTCCTTGAGTTTAGGTGCAACCCTTATATATATGGTATTCAACAATGGATGGAGTTGCCTTATGTGATGATCAGATTCGGGAGAGACTGTAGTGCATTTTTTTTGTAATGAGGACAAAGTATCGTAGTTTTGTTCGTTTTATTTTCAAAACTACACCATTTTAATACCATGTATTTTGATAGCAATTTACGTGATTAGTTAAAACGGTGTAGTTTCAAGAATAAAACAAGCAAAATTATAACGTTTTGCCCACACTACACACACATTACAGAAAAATGTACTACAGTTCTTCCAAATCCACGATAAGTAGTTCTCTTCCAAGTCAATGTTGCGTGTTATAATTTGATAGACAAAGCGCCATTTAAGGCCTACATGTAGCGCTGATTTGTTTTTGTTCCTTCTTGATATATATTTGTTGGTTAATTAACGAAGAGGCTGTTCGACTTAAAATGGGTAGTACATTAATGCTGAATTTTCACTAAAAGTTAAAAAATAAGGGCTATTATTTGAGATTTTGCATTTTTTAATAATTTTTTTGTATTATCTTGTTTGTCACTATGGGACAAATTAATTTAATATGGACCAAAATTAAAAATAAAATAGATAATACAATGCTAAAGACATTAAAAACAGTAAAAATTCTCTCTTTCGACATTTTTCATCTTTAGTAAATTTTTAAATAATTTTGAGCACAATTTTTTTTATCTTATAGATTTTTTTTGTCAAGATAAATGATAAATTTGAAAAATATAACTTTGAGCTTAATAAAAATAATGAAAAAACGAAATATATATTGACACTTATACTAAAAAATTTAAAGATAATGGTGCCTTAAATGGTGTGTGAGAGTGAGAGAGAGAGAGAGAGAGAGAGAGAGAGAGAGAGAGATGAACGTGCAGGAAGGTTTTATTCTTCTACTACCTTCGTTGACAATATTATAGAACCTGAGCTTGGTGATGACTGATGGGCCAATCAGAACTTCGTATCAACACAAAAATCCCTAGGATGGCAAGCCGTAAACTCGGATGTCCTAAGATCGAATCTTGTTGGCAACAAAAAAAGGTCACTGTGTATTTGCCTGTTCAATAAGCTCAGGACTCTGAGAATTAATCAGTATTTAGGTGAAACATACCTCAAACTTTATCCAAATTTAGTCCCAAGTTTACCCGAATACCTCGGTTATCAAAAAACAAAACACAAAAGATCCCTACATCTTTGTTCACATTACGCACTACAACAAAAGGTAGAATTCCCGGTATTTATTAAACCCTGATAAAAGTCTAAAAAATGTCACGAAAACATTTGCACTATTCCCGACACTTGTGAGAAACGATGTCAATACTACTGTTGGAAAAACTCACTGGCTTTTATAAACGTCGTTAAAACTTACCTTCTGAGTAGAGTTTGGAACTGTGCTGAGTAGAGTTTGTATCAACAAAAGAAAACTACCGCATGGCAACAATGTGACCAGACCACCGGCTACTTGGTATTCACTATCCAAGTCAAATAAATGGGTCTTCGCATGCCACTTTTCGTCGTTCGAGACGTCTCTACATAAAGAACACGTTGTCGATTGACACACAGAGAAAGTATTATGATCCAGCACAATGTTCACAAATTTTAATTTTTCAAATATTTTTGTCTAGATGAATAACTAATTTGCAAAACTAACACAAAAAATTCATTAAAAGAATAGTTATTCAACCCAAACCAAATCATTGTTTCGCATTCAGCCGATCTCCTAAAACTGGAATTGATCCCCTTCAGAGCTGTCGAAGATAAATCTCAGGTCTTGGGGGAAAAACTGTTGAAAATAATTACTATTGCTTTCATCAACCTCATCAAGATATCCATAGACGTTCAATGATCCTTCACCGAACCCAGGTTCAACCGACTGCACCGGATTCACATTCACTGATCCTTCATCAAACTGAGCCAAAGGTCGCAAATAACTCTCATTCGTTGGCAAAAATTGTCCAGTATAACCATAACAGTTTTCATCAATCTGATCAGAAAATCTATAACAATTCAACAGCGGATTCACATTCACTGACCCAATCGGGCCTTCATCAAACTGAGCCAAAGGTTGCAAATAACTCTCATTCGTTGACAAAAATTTTCCAGTATAACCATAACAGTTTTCACCAATCTGATAAGAAAATCTATAGCAATTCAACGGCGGATTCACATTCACTGACCCAATCGGGACTTCATCAAACTGAGCCAAAGGTTGCAAATAACTCTCAGCCATTGGCAAAAATTGTTGAGTGTAACTATTACAGTTTTCAAGAATCTGATCAGAAAATCTATAGCAATTCAACGGTTGCGGATTCACCGGAAAATAAGAATGCCCACAAGCTCCTAATTGAGCATAATCATTAGATGGAATAATTGGTTCCCCCTGTTTTGGATTGCTCTGTTCGGAATTCATCATATTCAATACCTCAATTCTACTCTCCACTGCTTTTAGTTTATACTCCAAATCTGCCAAGAAACTTTTCAACACCTCTTGTGATAACCCACGAACCCAATCATCTTTCCAATCCCATAAAAACTTGTTCGAAGTAATTTTCTCACCGGAAAATTCAGAGGGTTTAAGCAATTTCTTGCCCGGGAGATTATTGCCGTGCTCTTTGCACCTATCGATGATTAATTTCACATCCGTCGGATTTTCCGGCCATGAATCAACTTCTCCGTTGGGCCCAAGAATTACAGTGCACGCGTTGATTCCGCACAGAATTGATAACTCCTTTGTTTTCCTTTTGATACATTCCTTCCTTTTAATGTATATTCGCCTGCTTTTGATTTGGTTTTGATAGAGCGGATTACATTTATTTGTAACTGGAGCCTCCATGGCGGCCTTCACCATTGTGGGATTTTTGTGGGTGCATGTGAGGTGAGAGAAGAATAGGGGGAACGTATAAATAGATGCGGTAGAGGATTGCGAATCTGGAGATTGCGTTGCAAGAAAGAAATCGGTGGGGAAAGATTTTGGGAAGATTTGGCTTCCTTTTTTTTTTTTTTTTTTAATTTCTGTCAGTTTTTTCCCCCCTTAATTTTTGGTGAATTATTTAGTTTTCTTCATGAGAGAAATTAAGTAATATGAAATATGAATAAAACTTGAGAAAAAATTAAAAAAAGATAAAAATAAAATACAAATTCTGTATGTTTCGGATTATTTGTCTTTATTGACTTTTTTAAAAGTTTTTTATAATAGTTTTTAATTACAAATTTCTCTCGTCAAAATTAATGAATGAATTCAAAAAATAAAGCAAATCTAATAAAATTTGAGGAAAAATAAACATATATTAAATTATTAGATTATTGAATTATTGGATTGATGGACTATAAAACCCTTTGTAAAAAATAAATTGGTAAATTTTATTTGGACTAAATTATTTGAGGATGGTATTGACTAACAATTAATATTTATTTTCCTTTAACTTGAAAAAAACTATAGAATGAAAAAGATGATGCCACTCACTGAATGCAAAAATATCATATACTCATCTGATTGTAAGGATATTTATGTCATTTCGCGTCTTGACCTAATTAGAACTCATCCAGTCTTGTGCCGGATTGAAGCTCGCCATGTTAACCTTACCTCCAATTGATTAAGTCCAAACAATGAGAATTATTGCCTAATCCTTCTAAGCAATACCCTCTTCCATTACTATTGCTCTATTTGGCTTATTCTTTTCACTTCCAGGGCCAATAAGCTCTTCCACTCGACCTAAATTATTGAGCAAATAGACATCACACTTCACCCCTCTCGCAAGTTGGCCCACACGGTTAGCAAGTGATATGATGACAATTTTGCCTCACTTGGAAGCCAAATTGAGTGACCTTGAGGGGAAATTACGCCATTTTATTTTATTTTTTCACTAGTTAAATCAAAAGTTGTACTTAATGTGATCAACAGACACCTTAAATAATTTAATACAAACAGACTAGACTAAATTGAATTTTATAATAATTAGCATAATTCAATAATAACATTAGGGTTTATTATAAACCCAGCTTATTTTACTATATAATACTCTCCCAACGACTCTATGTATTCAGTTAGAAAGCCTTAATAAAGTTGGGCATTCATTATGTTTTCAAAGTTTGCTTTTTGTTTTTCAAATGGACCTACGAAGACAATTCGGTCATTATTCCTTCAAAGTCTACCGAAACACTTCATTGATTATGGTCAAATAAGACAATAAATAATTTAATCCAAATGGTATCTTGATTAAGTTCTACTTTAGACATCATAATCTAATAATCTCGTAAACCAATAAACACCACATACCCATAATTGCCAATCCTGCTTCCTACCAGCATTGCCATAGAAATCGACATCGCCCAAACACTGTTTTAAGAATTTGATGCAGATAAATGGAAATGTTATTCCTCAAAATGACGAGCACTACCACCACCCATTTTCACCCACCACAGCCAGCCCTCGACCCCCACCATCCGACTGCCTCTCTCATTGACCTAGCCCATCCCCTCACGCCACCACTCGCAGGTATTGCTTCTCTTAAATTCGATAATGAAGTAGTTGATTATAAAGCCACCATTTCCTCGTATCAATCACAACTCCGTCCATCTCTGCAAGTTCTCTTCTAACAGAATAGAGGCACATAATCCTTTCAATCAGAGAGGGAAAAAAAAAAAAACCATCGAGTAGAACTGCACGCGTGTCAAGAATTATCTACCAGTGCATATGAAAGAAACAAGTAACAGATGATCCTGAAAAACAAGAGACTATTAGGCAGTTCCAGGAAATCCAACACATGCAAGGACCAAAGGCACCATGTGGCAGTCTTGCGCGTAGCATGACGAGAAGCAGGTATCAAGAACATGGCTAATTACAGAAACTTAAATTCACCCCTCAAAAACACCACAAGGCCAACTGCAGAACCTAATTAGGAAGACGAGCGAGAGAAGACACGCACAGAAGAAAAGACGAGGGGGAACAAAACTGCATTGTGGGTAAATACAGTTGCACAAGGAACGCACCCTCTGCACTTGAGTAAAAGCATTCAGCATCCAACAAAGTGAGTAACCCGAAGGTTTAAGTACGACAGCAACTCAACAAAAACCATTGTTGCTGCTAAGTAACAATCACCACTCATCCCATTTAGTTATGAAGTCATTCCACATTGCCGTTGCAATAGAATCACGCAAAGAAGACGCGATCTGTTCTTGAAGTGGGGAAGCCAACATATCTGGCCCATCCTCCAAATCGGGCAAATCTTCAGTCGTAGTCCCTTCAGAAGCGGCAGCAGCAAACAACCAGTCATTTCTTTCCTCCCGCCGAATGAGGTTATGTAGAACACATGCAGCTATAACTATGTCCCTTTGAATATGGAAAGCATATTGAGGAGCCACTTTCAGAATAGGAAACCGCCTTCTCAACACTTCAAATGACTTCTGGATTGCATTTCTTAAGCACGAGTGTCGGTGATTGAATAGCTCCTTTGCATTTCTTGGTAAAAGATTAGCACCCCTATAATCATGGATTTGATATCGAATGCCTTCAAATGGAGCAATAAATCCTTCCATATTTGAGTAACCAGAGTCAACAAGATAGTACTTCCCTGAAATATATAACAATTTACTAAATAACCATGTATTCTACGCATCATACAAAAGATACAAATAAGCAACTATGCTTTCTATTAGCAACATGGGATGGCAACCTCGAGGAATCTGAGGAAAATTCTGATCAGGATCATCAAGGACTGCTCTTAATACACGTGAATCTGCAGCTGAGCCTTCCCAACCCGGATAAATGAACATAAACTGCAGGTCAAATGTGCAAGCTGCCAAAACATTTTGTGATAGAACACCTTTTTTATTACGAAATCGAGATTGATCTTTGGCCGGAACATGTGCAGGTAGATGCATACCATCTATCACCCCAATGCAATCCTGTTACAGAAAGTTGAGGTGAACAAAACAACAAAATGCTAATAAAATGGAACAAGAAAAAAGATGTCATATAAATGAAAAAAACCTTGAAATACGGGTGAAATCTGTTACTTGTGAGGATTTCTTGAGGAGTAGATAGTGGTGGGGGTTGTAGGAATTCACGGGACAGTGACTTAACAGCCTTCAACACATTGTTGAAGTGCCTGCTAATTGTTTCACCTGAATGGTCAAAGCGTTCTTGGATGACTCTGTTACGCTCATTGTGTCCTACAATGTTTAAGAAAATGCCAAGCTGCTCCTCTATCATAACTCCAGGTGTGTCACGTAGCATGCCTTTCTGACGAAGAGTGTTACATAACTTGTGGAACACATGTTTATCCATCCTAAACATTTCACGGCATCCACCATCATCACCATTCAATACTTCAGCCATAAACCTAGTTCCACTAGGCGACTCGTTACGGCTACAGCGAGGTTGCTTAGTTAAGCTATTATAATAATGGTAACCAGCAGCAGCTGCAACTAATTCCATCTCGTCCAATTCTAATTCATAATCCTCCATGCCAGCTGATAAGTCTGTCGAAGACTCAAAAGTGCAATTTAAAACAGCATTTATGACAGAAAAAACTTAGCTGATAAGGTAAACAATGCAAAATGCTGGCAAGCACTTCCAAAGACATCTCATAGCTTTCCAGCACAAAGAAACCCAAACACAAACGCAGAAAAGCTAATAATGCTATCATTCATTGAAACATAGCAAACAAAATTGTCAACCATAAGTCAAACCAAGTACAAACATGAAGGTTTCACAGAAGACTGCTACGACCATAGTGACTATGATGAGCTTGCGACAAAAAGGGACAAATTTCAATAAGTCTCTTAGACTATTGAACTGGAGGAAACACTAAACTTCCCCTGCAGCCACATCAGTCGCTTCTCGCTCTTAAGAGCTATGAAAGTTTCTCTGGCATTGGGGTTCTCGAATAAATCCAATGCAAAAAAGTAGAGGCGCTGATCAACAATTTGCATCTCATCCAATAATCTTATGCATTTGCTTATGGAAAATCGGTCCTCATTCTTCATAATTTCAGCTGCCCTCATTTTTGAAGCAGCGGCTATTTCTAGCATGGCATCAACTATAGCATCACCAGTAGCCTTACGACTTCTCTTACGACGACCTGAACATGGTGTAGTGAACTGGTTCTTGTTGTGTCCATCTAACATATTCATATCCTCTCCTGAGCCTGAAGACACATCATCGTCCAAAAAAGTAGGATCTACAGACATCTTGTTCAGTCCAGCACCAACTGGGTGATTTTGATTCCAACTGTCTTCATTCCAAAATAGCAATAAGCCCATAATTAATCATTTCAATTTTTACCAAGGTGAATTCTTCATCGAGCAGAAAGCTCATGAAGTCAAGAAACAAAGACAAAACAAGGCACGCAAAATGCAAGAACAAAAATAAAAAAATAAAAAGACAAAATGACAACCAATCCTTATTCAACATCTGTAGATTTGAAAGTGGCATGAGAGAGACAAGCTAAATGATTCTGCAATAACACATATTTGTTGCTGACTTGGCAAGATGACATCTATTTAACAAGAAATCATACTGCAACTAATGAGATTGGAAGTGCTCACATTGTCAGAAAAGGCTCTCCGCATGCGAGACAATGTGAAATCATGTCACATGGAATTAAAAAATTACATAAAATATATAATTATAATTTCCTTGGAAAATCATCATAGGTATCGAAGTATATAAACCGTTGTTTCTAAGTGCAAACTAAGAACTAAATGCCATAGAGATACCAACAAAAATATTTTTCTTAAAAAAGAAGTGAGATGAATCTCAAACCTCTAGAAACAAAAAAAAGAAGAAGAATTTAGTTAGCACAAAGCCCTCATAGCCTCAAGGAACATAGAGATGAGCTTCTGCAGCTCAAGCCACAAAGGCCAGAGCCTAACGGCACTTAGTCTTTATGCAGTATGTTTACCTGTTTCACTGTAAACCCACAAACCATGAATTTGATCGTAACAAAATTAATACAGCAAGATTAACCCGCACAATGATAAAGTAGGCTGAAAATTTATCAATGAGGACCCTGATTCCTACCGTTCATTGCTGTACACAAATAAGCAGGTGCACAATCTAAAGAAGAAAATCTTCTATGTGCTTGAGAAAAGTAGAACTAAACTACTAAAGCATAAGTTCCTATTGCCTAACTTCAATATTGTTGCTAACATTATTTTCCCAGTGTCACTACTTATTATCATAATTGAACAATCGTGAATATACGGCACACATTATACACTTCATGATTGGATCAACGCAAACGCACCTACCAATCATACGATAATAGGAGTGACTCAGTGACACAATTCAAACAGGCTTAATAAGCAGTTTCAAACAGTACCACACCATGCTTGGAGATAAGCTGATAAGAATTAAATTCAAATCCAATTCTGGAGATGATTACAAAAACAAATAAAGAAGAAGCCAATTAATACATCACGGAAATAACAAACCAATGCAAAAAAGAAAAAGAAAAAGAAAAAATTACAATATTAGGCATTTTAGATCTTATGAGTGAGCCATTATATCTTCTTCTAAAACTGGACTAGTAAAGAAGCAGGCAATAACTAACTCATGGAAACAACAAAAGGAATGCATACAAAAACACAAAATATTGCTTCCATATAGAAATGATCTCGGTAGAATTTGATCTACAAAGTGGGCAAATTATGTACTCAAATAAAATGAAGGATCTGACTGAAGCACAAGTAGAAAAGTCTATAAAAGTTTCCAATGAGTATTTCCCTTGTATACTTTTTCATGACCAATGGAATGCCAACTTGTAACCAACCTACAATAAACAAAAGACTAGACAGTAGCTCACGGCCAGGGCCGGCCCTGTAAAGAAGCCGAGAAAGCCACGGCTTCAGGTCCCCCAAAAAATGATAACAAGAAGGGGGCCCGTCAATGTATAGTACTCCAGCATAAGAGTCTTGATGGGACATCTCAAAACTCCTCCTAGGCGTGTTTGTGTACTACACCCAACCATATCACGTTAAGCATCTAAATTATCCATACAAAAACAGCAAACAGATAGAGAGAGGGAGAGACGGAGAGAGAGGAGAAGAACAACATAACAGCAAACAGACCTGTTCGATTGACGATTTCTGGGCTGGTTCTGATTCTGGACGATTCTGACAGCGTAGAAGTTGAATATATGTTGCAAAGAATCCCTAGAATTTGATCTGACACAGATTACTTCGGCTAATTGCACTTTTTTAATTCAAAATCCGTAATTCCGAGATAAATTACTCAAAACGCCCCCATCTATTACTTGCTCTCATTAAGCTCCTTTAATCTATCAATCTGCACAATGTCGCCCTAATCTTCTCTGAAGTCACAATAGACTCCTTTTAAATGGACGTTCCACAAACCAGTGGTCGGAATTCATGCACGATGACCTTGCAATGTCTTTAATGCTCCTTAAATTTTCTATATCTAACCTTGCCTAATATTTTCCTCTTCATCCACGGTGTTCATTCTCTCTCTGCTCTCATTCTTTCTACTCCAGACACTCTTCTTACTTTGGTCCCTATCTATTTATGAGACTCGTCTCTTAAATTTTTCATTTTTTCTCAAAATATGACCGTTAAAAAATATAAGATTTTACAAGAAATCTTTTTTGACACACTAATCTCTAGCACAATTAAACTACTAGTTTTTTTTTTTACTTTCCCATAGGTTTCTTTCATCAAATGAACTAGAGAAAAATAAATTTCCTTTTCCTTCACTTCCTTTAGTAAAATTTTCTTAGAAATAATTTTCATGTATCAATTCTTGACAAATGAACAGAACACAATAAATTTTCTTAGAAGTAATTTGACGACGAATTTTTTTCTTTGAACTTTTTTGAAAAATCTTATTTTTATACTTGTTGTCTTACATAATTACATTACTATAATTTGTTGGTCCCAAAGGGTTTGACTTAATTGAGTGAATAAATTTAGAGTACCGGAGGGTTTCAAGGTATTTGTTGAGCTGATGAGCTGGCAATAGCAAACTGAAGTCGATTAGGTTCTATTTAGCCTCACGCACTACAGTGTGTAGTCGTTTTGCGACAATTTATTTTTGTCTTTTAGGGTGATAATGTCAAGTTTGCATCAAATTGAAGTGATGATTTAGTTCAAGGTTGTTCTCAGTGAGATCCTTGAGAGATTGAAGTATATATCCACCAGTAGTTTACTCAACTAACAAGTGCAGACCAGATCATACGCCAATTTTCATCACGAGTGTTGAAATTTATGAAGATTGAGAGAAAAAGAAGATATCACTACTACAATAATAGTCTAAGATCACGCATAAAAAATTAAAAAGATCTCAGTTTTATAAAATGCGTGACAAATTTTTTTAAAGAGTCTTTTTAATCACACATTTTCAAAACAACCGTGATAATAGTACCATTTTATCTCGGTATGTGATAAAAACGTGATTGTACTTAATACATTTTAATCTCAGTTTTCATGTGTATGCGAGATTAAAAACATAAAAAACTTATTTATAAAAATTTGGAAGCCAAACAAGGCCCTTGTTTTTAATTCATCTCAATTTTAATATGCACCGAGATAGAAACTTAACCTAAAATAATCCCCACTTATATTTCACGCCCTTTCTCCTTCTCTTTACCTCTCTATTTGATCAACCGATCCTGACTGCAGGCCATAAATCACATATCACCTGTGAGCTTTTAACCTAAAAGTCTTTTCTAATTCTCCTTCTCTTTACACTACAAGAAAATAAGAATCTCCCCACAGTTGTTATTCTCGTTGGAATAACAACCGATGGTATAAGTAGGAAACAACAACAGCTTCAAAGCGTTACATAGAAAAGGGTATTTAGTGACGGTTTTTTATAAATCGTTATTGTATGCTCAATTTTTAGCCACTGTCCATAACACCCGTCGGTATTGCCCCCAAATTTTGTAGCTATTAAAATTTTTTATAAAAACTGGACATTATATTATTGGACTGGAAGCTAATATAAGGCGCTTAACTAAATGTCTGTCGTCACTCCTCCCCGTCACTAATAAACTTCAAAGCCCTTCACTCCTCCTCTAGAGACCGAACCAAATCTCTAGAGGAGAAAGATGCAAAAACGGGAGCTCCGTCGAAGAAAGACCGCAGTGGAACCAAATCCAAGAGGAAAGTAGAAGTCGAGTTCGAATCCGTTCTCAAATCGGAAGAAGGCAGCAAGCACAGTAGTCGAAGCAAGAGGAAGAGAAGTCGAAGCACCAAGTGAAAGACTTGAAACGGCGACTATTCACTTTTGTCTCTGTCAGAGGATGAAGATTCGGATTCGAAGTCCGAGAGTTCAGAGTATTCCCTTTTGGAGATCAAAGTTCATTTTCGCCTGTTTTCATGGCGTCGATCATCAAATTTGGTTGGCTAGTATTAACTCCCCGCTGCTACTTAATGATTAGAAATTACATTGTGAGCACTTTACTATTGGATAATCATTTACTGTTCACTATCTATAGTTCGCTATATCTATTTAAGAGGAGTCTAACTTTATGCCCTAGATTTCAATTTTTCCTTGAATTTGTTTCCACCACATCGCACATTTTTGCTACATTTAGTTTTTTCAAACACATGTAGATGCATGTTTTACGCGTATATATGCAAATATTCATCCGTTTATTATACATGTATGTTTCACTGCGAATGTATGAGGTTTGTTTGTTCGCATTGTCTATGAGACGATAATTTGATTTGCTTCTTCTCACTCTGAATCTCTTCCTCCGCTTTTCAGTCTCTATTGAATTCGTTGTATTTGCTTACTAAGATGTTTCTGTGCTTCTTCTTGAAGAGAACATGGTCGTTTGCTTTGAAGATGAGGACTGGGGAGATGCTTAAGAGGAATTCCAAGTGGAGATATGAATTACACAACCAAAATGTACGTCAGATTGTGTCTTGCTACAATAGTATTTAACTTTTGCTTTTCTTCTTTATAGGACAGTCCTGCTCAAAGCTGAGTCTGAATGAAATACTTTTAACTTGAATTTAGGGGTAATTGTCAACTGATTATTATGTGCAAAGTCTTAACATATGGAAACATCTCTTTTGTTGAGGATTTAGGCATTTATTAAGCGATTCAAGTGGCTTACCTTCTCTCATTCATTCTTGAGCTAAGCCTTCACTCTTTCTCACCTGTTTTATTCGACTCAGTAGCTACACATGTAGCATGGATACGGGACACAACGCATGCACACCATCACGTAAATTTTCAAAACAAATATGGGACATGACACGTTGAGGGACACATTAATATACACTTTGAAATTGAGTGTCTAACACGTGTCTGGAGCATGTCTATGTCTGGAAACTGTCCAACACCAGTTTGTTGCTTCTGGAGCATATCTTGTTGAATTGATCCAACATTGCATGCGCTTCTCAACTGCTAGCGCTTTAATGTGTAGGCTTTTCTTTTACTTCGTGAAGCTGTTATTTTTCTCTCAACCATTAGAATTGAATCCCAAATTTGTGAATTACAGGCGTTTAATGGGAAAAGAAGGTTGTTTTGCCTCAGATATTCATGTTTTCTTCTCTTATTCTTCAGGCGCATCATTGACTTCGGTAGCGTGATGGACGTGTTTACAATGAAGCATCTATATGGTTCTGTTGAACCTTCTAGGTATTTGTTCTCCTATGAGCCTTTTCCTAGTGTAATTCGTTGGGGTCGAAACTATAAACGACCTTGAGGTCTTTCCTAGGCACGGAATGCTATAGGTTGGGGTTTTGTTAGTAACTTGAGTCTTTGGTTGCCTACGTCTTATTACTGTTCGTAAGTACATATTCAAGAGTAAAATCAGGCTTCATCTTTTTCTTCTCCTTTTCAATTTTTCTAGGGTATGGGGTTAGTTTCGAAGAAGAAATAAAGAATTAGTGGAGCATATGCAGATAAAGGCAAGATGATATGTGCCAACTAGAGGTCTCTTGTCTAGAAACCTCCTTTGTGAAGGCTTCTTTAAATCTCTCCTTTGCTAGAAGAGATTTATTTTGTGGGATACTTGGATACTTATAGTTCTTAGAATGAAGAATTTATCAAATCACTCATCCTAAATGGTTATTTCAAATCCATGGTGATAAATTGTCAATCTCAGTCTGACATCCATTTCTAACCTATGAAATCAAAATTCTTGACATTCATTTGAGATTTTTATATATCCAAATGGAGCCTTCTGTTTTGAGGGTTTTGTACTCTCCATAATTTTGTTCTTATGTGCCTAGGATTACTGCCATACAATACTTTAATGCTTCCTTGTGTTGTCTGTTGCAGAGGGCAAGCAGAACCGAAGGTGATTATAATGGAAAGACATGTAAAGACAGGTACATATTTGATGATGACTTGCAAGTAAGAATATTTTTTCAGCAAAAGGGGGTTGAAACTAATGGGTTCCAAGCTTCACATTTTTCCATTCTAGAATTATCTTGGTTGCCAAACATTGTCAGAGATTTTATTCTCCCTGCAGGTTTCCCGGGTAGGAATCTTTGTTCTGCTTTGTTTTGTTTTAAGACTTTGGTATTTTATATTGTTTACATACATATATAGTTGCAAGAAGTTTTCCTTAACAATCTCCTCGTGTCTTCGGTGGAAAAATTATTATGACTTATAATCATACATAGCTGGATTGATTTCCGTGGCACAGAGCTGCCGTGTACGAATGTTTTAAAAATTAATTATTATGGGTATATATATTCTCGAATAAAGCTGATGTACTAATATTTCACCATTTTTACATTTCTTATCTACATTATTGAAGCACTTCATGCCTGGAGCAAGATGTTTATTCAGTTGGACTATTTGCTTGTTTATGTGTTTTCATTGGTTGCTGTTAAGTTATGGGTTTACAGATTTAGGATGGTTGTATTTAGTTATAAATTTAATTCACATAAAATGCAGGCTGTTGGTGTGGGCTTCTATGGAACTACTTTTGCCTCTGCTGCTGCTATCAGGTAATAATTTATGGGCTCTATGGTCTGTTCTATGCTCTTTGGAATGTCAGCTACAATTTCTTGTTTATATAGGATACTGAAGAGAGCATGGCACGGCCTTCAGTTATAGAAGGAAAGATCTTGACAAATTGTTCCCCTTGTGCGAATTGCTAATTGTGCATTTGCCATAGTTCAATGGAAGAAAAAGCAGCTCAAGGCCATGTCGTAGGACACCAGCACTTTCGTACACTCCCTGCACTTCCCTAACACATGTCTAAATGGGTCCTGATATTCTTTTGATTTTTAGTTAGACACTTGGGGACACCAACCTGTCCTCCAAAAGAAATATGTTCTCTGATTGGTAAAACAAAAACTAGTTAATTTTATACCTATTGATCCCTTTTCCTCCAAAAGAAATATGTCACACCAGACTTGGTTGTGACATTACTCTAAGTCATTAACTAGATCGTTTTAATTCAAGTTTGAAACTAACAAATTAAAGTTGCAGGCTTCTAGTCTAACTCATGTCAAAACTCAAAATATTATATTTTCTAGGTATTAGAAACCTACAGACTTGGGACCATAATTCTGATTTATAGCCACCTAGGGACTTACATTGTGACTTTTGATTTTGTTGTCAAAACAAGTTAACGACCTTAGGATAGCAGGCAGGGTCGGCACCGAGTTTTCGGGGCTCTAGGCGAAATCTAAAAAGAGGCTTTTATATACATAGCATTGATAAATGAACGCTTTTTTGTCTCTCCTACAAAGGAGAGCATATGTAGTGGTCATCAGTTAGCATGGTCTAGAGTAGCTTTCATTTTGCAATTTCCCTTTGCAAGTAAACTCGGTTTGTTCTGGTCTCTTGTTTTCGTCCAAATAGATTACATTTAATAGGTCATGCTTTTAGGTGTTGATTGATGCTATTTCAAGATGCTAAACACTTTGATTTTTCTGTTACAGAAATGATGATATTGCTGCTACAGTTGATGATTTTTTCTCGAACCTTAAGCAGCATACTCTGTAATGGATTTTTTGGATATCACGTTCAAAATTGGATACACTAGTTATGGATTTTTTGTAGCTAGCCTTGAGCAGCATACTCTGTAATGGATTTTTTGGTTAATATTAGACAAGATTTTTCGGTGTTATTAAAATGTGATTTTTATGGGTTATTTTATTGAATAGGGGGTATTATTTAATTTGATTTGTAGAAAAAAGTGAAAATTAATTTATTACAGAGAATAACTTACAATTACGGTATATCATGCAACCGTGATATTACAAAGAATAACTTACAATCGCAGTTTATAATCCAACCGTGATTGTTGATGTCAAACAATCCCGATTTTATACAAAATCGACATGTTAGATAGGTGTTTTAATCACGGGATATGGTACCTTTAATCACGATTTTGTACAAAACTGAGATTGTTTGTGCCGTTTTAGATCACAGATTGTAAGCGGGATAAAAAAGGACATACTTTTCATTACACTCAGATACACCACGGAATGAAAATCGAGATTAAAAGGTAACGATCACAGTTAAAAACCGTGATCTTTGGCTCTGTTTGTAGTAGTGTATATGGGAGAAAGGAGTCATTAAAGAAGGATGCTAAACATACTGCTACTTTAGGGGTGATCATGTATCTTAAGAATCGGTATGAGATCATTGTCTAAGATGTAAATTTACAAGAGCTAGAATTTGCAAAAGAAAAGTAATTGAGGTATGCACATGAGAAATTTCTCATTGAAGTTGAAATGTTGAAGAAGATGATGATCGAGGTTTGTCTTGACCCAAGTGAAGAGATCATGTGGCCTGGCATGGTTTGAGAAATTCCAAATTAAGGGGGAGTGTTGGAATTAATTTAGAATTTAAAGAGTTATTCAAATTCAATGTCTATATACATTTAGTTATGTCTATATATTCCTAGGTGAATGTACCTTGGAAGGTTCATGTGTAGTCTTGGTAAGCATAAGTCGTTTAAAGAGTCAAGAGTTTGTGTGTGAAGGATCAATGTATGTATTTAATGTGTGGAGCCTAGTAAATTCTAAGTTCTCTATAAATAGAGATTATTGGTCATTGTATGTAGTAAGAGAGAAAAGAGAGAGTAAGAAAAGTGAGCTTTGTAAGGCCTTCGGGTCGTATAACTCCTTAATATATTTATTTTAGTTATCCTCCACATAATATGATTATCATTTGTTTAATCGTTGAATGACTATCATATTCTATTGTGTAATCTCTTGACATAAATTTTTAGAAATTTCCAACACAAACTCACCATGCAACATGTTTATTTAACATTTATAACTATTTACAGCACCTGAACGCATTATTGATCATTTCAATTTACAATTATTACAACTTGATCTTCTTACTACTGGGTCATGGTGGAGGCTGGAGATGAACGCATTGTGGCTTGAAGGTTAAGGGTCCGAGTCGCAGAAACGTGCTGTTTGCTTATAGGAGTAAAGCTGCGTATATCAATCTTTCTTCAGACCGAGCATATGTGAATGATTTGTACACCGGTAATGCCTTTTTATTGCAGGGTCATGGCGGGCATTGCTCCAACGATTGTCTTGCTATCCATGCCGCCCTGATAAAGGTAAAACCACTGCGGTATTAAAAATTTCATAGTAGGAGAAATTTCAAAAATATGTAGCAAGATCTATGACAAAGAACCTTCAAAATCTTGCTTTTGATCAGATGCAGTTCATGGAGAACAATGGATATGCTGATTCGGTCTTGTGGTGAGTCTGCGGAACATGCCAAACCTATCTTTACCATGGGAGTCACATTTTCCACCATTCTGCTACCATTTTCCTTGTCTATTAGAAGCACAGGGTAAGCAATTTCCATCACACTTTGAGGCAATGACATCCTAGCAAAGTTGTGGAGATTAAGGTCTGCCTCAAATATTCTGTCAATTGGTCTCTCCCCTGTTACCATCTCCAGTAAAATAATCCCGTAACTTTACATATCTCTATCAGCTGACATCTCGCTTCCAAGACCGTACTCTTTCATTCATAAATTTAAGATTAAAAACAACTTGGGATCTATTTTCTAGATACAGAAAATGATACCAAAGGAAAGAGAAAACTTCATTCAAACACACTATGCAAGTTTCATAATACGAGATCAGTACATTTACACTAATTATATTGCAAAATTAAGAAGGTGCGCGAGCACAACAGTAAGTTTGTTTGGTAATCACACGTTCGCTCACTAAAATAGCCTTTCTACACATGTTGAAATTTCAATTTTTAATCCAGAAGAAGCATATTCTTAGAGGGTGAAGAGTTGTTCTTACCTGGAGCTGCATATCCCAGGGTTCCCCTGATTGCAGTTGAACTACTGGGATTTGAAGTGCTGAGCTCCGTACGAAATCTAGCTAGACCAAAATCTCCAACATGGGCAATCATGTCACGGTCAAGAAGGATATTACTTGGTTTCAAATCACAATGAATGATTGGCGTTTGGCAATGGTGATGAAGATAATCGAGTGCACAAGCCACATCTATGGCAATGTTTATTCGTTCCAAAAGGTTGAGCCCTTGGAACTCATTTTTCCCATTATTTGCTTCTCGACGTGGATGCAACCAGTTATCTAGACTGCCATTTGGCATGAACTCATAGACTAGAGCTTTAAATTCGTTCCCTTCAAAATCAACACTGGAACAAGAAGTTATGATCCTGACCAAGTTTCGGTGTCAAATATTTCTTAGGGCTTCACACTCTGCCATGAAACTTTTGGCAGCACCATGAATTTGAAGGTTAAATACTTTGACAGCAACAACATATTTCCTCTATAAACCAGGCTAAAATTACCAAAACCAATGAGATTCGCAGATGAGAAACAATTTGTTGCTTTGAGGAGTTCTCTGTATGTGACTTTCAAGAACGATTCTTTCACCAATGAAATTGTAGACTGATTCTTTTTTTTCTTCTTGAACCAACACACTAGGGAGAGTGATAGTAGGATTACTCCAACAACAAGAAGAACATAAGCTATTGTGATTGCTAGTGTGTGTAAAAGATGCGTCGCTTTGTTCGTTTGTTTGGTGGTGCAACGGGGTAGTTGTAGTTCAGAAACACCACCACAAAGCCTATAATTGCCGAAAACTGTTATTGCACTCAAGTTTGCAAAGACACCCTTCACCGGTAACTCGCCCTCAAAATCGTTGAACGACAAATTGAGTCTCTCCAGGGAAAAGGTCTCAAAGAATGTGGGAATATGGTCAGTCAAGTTGTTATGAGAAAGGTCAAGATCTTGAATCCCTCTCAAAGATTCGAAAGATAAAGGAATAGATCCTTGAAAGGTATTTTCTTGCAAATATAGGTTTTCAAGGCTATTGCAACTACCAAGAGTGCTCGGAAGTTCACCAGACAAAGCATTCTTAGAGACATCAAGTTCCATCAAATTTTTTAGGTTCCCAACCTCTTCTGACAATGACCCAGACAAACGGTTGCAAGAGAGATCTAAGGAAATTGACAGAGAAGACACAGTCAAAAGCTGTCTGGGTATGGTGCCAGTAAGGTTATTTTCTGGAAAGACCTAGAAGTAACAGTCTTGTGCAGTTGCCAACACTTGAGGGTATAGCTCCCTCGAGCAAGTTTTTATCAAAGTAAAGTTCATACATAAATGACAAGTTTCCAATGGAATCAGGAATTTTACCCGAGAGTTTGTTGGACGCTAAAGACAACCTTTGCAACTTAAAGAGAGAACCTATGCTATCCGGAATTATGCCCATGAATTGGTTACTTTCCATACCAAGGGTTCCCAAGTTGACAAGGTTTCCTATTGTTGAAGGAATATTTCCGGATATTTGATTTCCACCTCGCGTAAAGATGAAGAGATTACTTGACAGATCGCCCACAGAATGTGGTAATACCCTTGTGAATTGATTTTCATCCATACCTAAGGCTGTCAAGTTGCTACAATTGGTTAGGGAAGTAAGAAAGGCTAGTTCATCAGATTCCCCACTTCCAAAATTGTTATAGTCTAAATTAGTTGAGTGAGATTCTGCAGGTTTCCGAAATCGCTTCTTATTTTCCCACTGAAATTGTTATTTTCCAGTTCCAGCCAAATTAATTGCCAAGAGTTGGACAATGAAATTGGAAAGAACCAATAAATTGGTTCTCTTGTAGCTGAAGGTCTTGGAGATAAGGGAACATTAAACCAAATCCTGGAAGAAGACTACCCTGAAGTTGATTACGAGGCACAGAAAAAGTACTTAGCAAGGAGAGATTGTACATGGAAGGAGGGATTGTGCCGGAAAGTTCAGTGTTATCTAGTCCAAGGAACCATAGATTTTTCAGTTGACCTATAGTATCTGGAATGGTTCCACCAAGAGGATTTAGACGAGCAGAAATAACTTCCAAATCAGCAAGATTCCCTATGAATGGAGGAAGTCCTCCAGTCAAGTTTTTTTTTTTTTTTTGCAAGAACCTCCAGTCAAGTTGTTATCATGAGTTACGAGATATATGAGCTTCGATAAGGAATAAGCAAACTGTTTTGGGAAGTCCCCGACGAGCTTATTGTAATCTACGACCAGGCTCTTGAGGTTGGAGCAACCAGATAAGCTTGCAGGAATCTTTCCTTGGAAACTATTATTGCTCAATATCAATTTCTGCAGCCTGAAAAGATTGCCAAGTTCAGTGGGAATTTCACCTAAAAAAGCATTGTTAGACAGCCTCCCTGAAGGAAGCTGAGGTTCCCTATATGAGGAGATAGAAAACCCACTAAACCTCTAGACATGAGGTCTATAATGGTGACTCCTTTGCGTCGACGACTACATGTAACACCTTCCCAATCACAGAAATGGAGAGACTCATTCCATGAGCCCAAGGCGGCTCGATGATCTGGAAAAATGCTTGACTTGAAGGCCAGTAATGCATGAAAATCAGTCTCATTACCAGCAGCAACACTACTACTACTACTACTACTACTACCAAGGGATGTTTTATGAAGAACCCATAAGAAGATTGAGAGAAACAAGACTAAAATATCAACTGAGATGAATTTGTTTATTAGACCCATCATGGGAAAGAGTAAAATATTGCATCTCGGCTTACTAAGTTAGTGTTCAAGTTCCCAGTTTTGTTATACACACACACATGTGTGTGTGTAAGTACGTAGCATCCAGGACCAACCATGGAGGAACCAGCTATAAGACAAATTAGTTTGTTGGTAGACTGCATTATGCAGAAGTGGACTAAATCTAGTGGAGCTGCAAAGTGTTGCAAGTGGTGGACAATATTATCTAGTGACTGACTACTTTTTATTAAGTGTTACAACTGTTGCAAGTTTTTGTTAACATTGGCATTTGGCAGTGTGTTCTGCAACCCACCTAACAAAATTTATTTCTTAACAGTTAGATAGATGGTGTTATAGCTCTATGAGAAAATAGTAGTGAAGATAGTTCTATATTTATTTTGTCAAGTGTATTAGAAGTTAACAAGTTTAAAATCCATGCGCCTCACTTTTACAAGTTTTAGTTTTATTTTTATTTTTCTATAATTGAATGTTCAGGTCAGTTTAACGTAACTCGATGAATTTCAAGATTTTTTAACGACTGGACAAACCTTTAAGTGCCCCAAAATTTTTTGTCAATGGTACAAACTTGCGAGCTCATGATAATAAGTCTTTACTTACTTTTATGCTGTCACTCGACTAACCCCTTAGGATTTTACTATCTCGGTAGTGGACAGTCTAATCTATGTATAGTAGTGATAAAAACTGTTTCAAGTTGTAGAAGATATTACCGAGTGCTACTCTATATATATTAAGTGGTTGTGAAAATCATGTGGTGTTAGAATTATCCATGAAGCTAACAACTTATGTGGGACTGAATAAGACAAGTGGCAAACATAAGTTTTGGCATTGTTTGAATCTTTTGAAAATTGTCAAAAAAAAAAAAAATTTATGTAATCCTTATAAACGATAGTAGTATAGGAAAAATTATTCAGTACTTCTACAACAATTGTTCAAAAATGTCCTTCATCGCACTTTTTTATAGAACTCTCATGAAATACAAAAAATAGGTTGCAAGAAATCCTTCGAAGAATTATTCCAAGAGCAGTGAATAATCCTTTGCAATATGACCTTTTCGGTAGGAACCCAATCAACGTTGAGGATTTTAACGATTTAAATAATAAATACACGAATTGGTAATATAATGAAATATTTATAGAATTCTCACGAAATACAGTAATATAATAAACTATTTACTTACATAGTATAACAATCCATTGTCGTCCAGCGGTTAGGATATCTGGCTTTCACCCAGGAGACCCGGGTTCGATTCCCGGCAATGGAACTTTTTTCCTTGTTTATACTTTTGGAGCTTTCCTTGTTGCCAAAATGCCTACATAATTTGTCTTTATTACAAGAAAAATCTTTATCATCTAAAATTATACCTGCCCTGCATAATTGTATAGTCAGCGACTCATAATATTTTGAGAGATACTCCCTCCGTCCCGATTTGTTTGTCCATTCTCGAAATTCTAACTTATTTAGGAAACACAATTATTACTCTTAAAAAGTTTTACTTTCCAAGAATACCCTTAACTTTTTTAACATTAAATGAGAGTTTACGTTTTCCAAAGCATGGTTTTTTAAAAAAGGAAGGGCATTAGAGAAATTTTGACAAGTCAACTTCAAAATTAGACAAACAATTTGGGATATCTAAAAGTCAAAAAGTAGACAAACAAACCGGGACGGAGGGAGTATATTCCCTTGAAATTAATTACAAATTAATTTTTTTTAACAATTGACATTTTGGTTTTCTAGGGACCTGAGTTTCTCTTTATATTTGGTTAGAAAAAAACAAATTAAACTAATCTAATAATCAAATATCATTATTTTTTAACAAAAACAAGAACTAATTATACAAGCCTACTCCTCCAGTCTTCAAAAAAATTTCCGGTCCCAAAAGCAAGAACTTAAAGAATATATTTTTTCTTAAAATTGCAAGTTACTAGATATCAAGAAGTTCTTTCAATTTGTTAAAAAATATTGAATTATTTTTCACAAAAATAATTTTTTTAAGCTCTCGTTTCATGAATGGAACAATCGTTTTGAGATGGTAAACCGTCACAAGAGTTCACAACAAGATTTATGAACTAATTCTTATCATGTTTGAAGGCGTAATTGGGCTGCCATAATATCTTGTAGCTGTGCTTCCTTTCTCGTGTTCTATTTCGGCTTCCAAACCAATGAAGGAATCGAGTGGTATGCATTTTACCTATGAAATTGAGACTCGCAATTAAATGAAGTTTGCATTGTGACAACAGTTTATTTATTTATTGAACCAAATTAAGGAGAAATTCTTACTTTTCTATTTTAGAAAACCACATTTTCTTATGTCATCTACATTAGAATCTCTATATTATCTCTATTTTATTAAAATATTCTTTCTTTTCTCCGTTCATATTCAATTCAAAAAGAAATAAGAAGTAATGGGAAGAAAAAATAGAAAATAAATCTTAGAGAGGCCAGAGTGACTCCTCAAATATAAGGAGTTACTTTAGCATCTATAAAATAGGGAGGCCATTAAGAAGAAAATTGGAGTTAAAAGGATAAGGTTTTTGCATAATGGATTTCATATGCATAAGAAATCTTTCCAAATAGGGATGACAACAGGGTGGATCGGGACTGAATTTGTCCATTCCCGTCTCTGATTCCCAAATCTAAACTCTACATCCATCCCCACCCCGTTTTCCGTTCGGAGAACGAACCCCATCTTCCATCCCCGTCCCGCTTCATTTTTTTAATTAATAAAAAACTTAATTCAACAAGACAATTGAAATTTTTAAGGCTATATTCTAGACTAATCATTTCAAGACAAATTGAGTTTTTAACTATATGGAATCTTATATATATTTATACACATAGATAGCCTCAATTTTATATGTGTATATACATCTATACGGGAAGTAATATATATCTATACATGGGCAATGAACTAATATCTATATATAGACACATATACATCTATACATGATCAATTTTACACATATTAAAAACATATTAAGGGAGTTTTAAAAAGTATTGTAAATAGTTATAAATAAAAGGATTAGAAAGTAAAATAATAATTATTTGAAACAAGACGGGGAATGGGATAGAAGTACCAAGCCATGCCTCCAATCAGTTCCCCTTTTTTTTTTTTTTTAACCTTTGCCTCCAAACCCAACTCGTTCTCCAAAACAATACCCGAAACTTCAATCCGAACAGATCGGAGAACGGATTGAAGCAAAGCGGAAGGGATGGAATTGCCATCCCTATTCCCAAGTACAAGATTCATATTGTGTATTTTTCATTGTCTTTCGATACAAGTAAATATTCAATGCATGTGGTGGCCGGGCTTCTTCATCATCACACATCCATATAGAATGTCTATATTTAAGGGGCACTTATTTTTTAGTCTTGTTTATATGTGTTTATTAGTTTTTTTATCTCATCTACTTTTAAATGTTATGTTTTAGTATTTTCTTTTAAAAAATATCCATAAAAAATTGCACAATTCAAGCATTCAACTCCTAAAAAATGGAGATATTAAAATTTCATTACCATATCAGTTCGAACTCCCAAACATGAGATCATTGGATTAAGTTTTGAAAAAAATATTTCCCATTAGCCCAAAAATCTCTCCTCCTAACTCGCTATAAAATATTTTGTTCATTTGCAATGATAAATTTACAGATCATAGTAAATTTCTGCAATTCCAACATATTTTATTATTTGGCAATGGTAAATTTGCAAATCATAGTAAATTTCTAGGGGTACTTATTTTAAGGTCCTTTCTATTAGTCCTTATTAAGTTTTCATCCCATACACTTTTGAACATTAATTTCCAGTCCTCATTTTCTGTAAATACCAAAACCAGCCCTCAGTAAGCTCTGACCATGGTTTATTCAGATTATACCATAACCGCCCCTAAAATCACGGTGACGAAAAAATCGTGGCGCCGGAATAAGAAACCTCGTCCAGAAATCGCGGGATTGAAGTATCAAACCACCATCCATTGCAATAATCCTGTAGCACAAAATGGGAAAAATCGGTATTACCTAATTTAAATGTCAAGCGGCAACGTGACACAAAAAATATAGTTCCACAAACATAACCATAATATGGTAAATTTTATCATACAAAATTTGACGATCATTCTAAATTCGCCATAAAAAATAGGAATGGTTATCCATGGTAAATTTGCCTATAAAACATGGTAAATTACAGAAAATGGTAAATTTTAACATAGTAAAATTGACGAACATGGTAAATTCTCATTAAAATTTGAGTTATGATCGTTCATGGTATATTTGCTTGATTTATGGTAAATTCAGACAATACGCATGGTAAATTTTGTCACCCCCATCAATATGCGCATTATGGTGAAATTCGTAATCATTATGGTAAATTTACAGATGGTAAATTTTCACCAGTACGTCAAACCCTCTGGATTCGGTGCCCCATGCGAATCACAAAATTAGACCAATAATGCGTTAATCATCGCAATAAATTTCGGGTTTCACCATCAACATCGTAATATCGAGATAACGAAAATAATCATCAGAACTTACCAAAATCTTCATTCCAATCCGGTGATTGAATACTTCCGGGCAGAGAACTTCAAGTTCCGATAATGGGACTTTACGGGGCAGAGAACTTCAAGTTCCGGCGATTGAACACTTCGGGCCAAAGAACTACTTTTTTCTGGTGATTAAAAACTTCAGGCAAGAGAATAATATTTGGAACGAAAATGGACCAATTGGTGTGGTATCTGTGCAAATCAAATCCGTAACAAATAGTATCTGAGCAAAATCCGTGAAAAACAAATCAAATCCGTAACAAATCAAATCCGTGACAAATCAAATCCCTTAAAACTACCATTTCCGTAACAAATCAAATCCGTAACAAATAGTATCTGTGCAAAATCCGTGAAAAACAAATCAAATTACTAATATTTCGGCCACATATACTAATATTCCAATAACAAATCAAATCCGTAACAAATCAAATCCGAAAACTGCCATTTACTATACTAAAGATAAACGTAATCCCTAAAATTAAGCCTAAAATGGTTCTAAAGATTTAACCTCAACAAATCAAATGTTAACTACACAAAGGGTAACATGGTAAACCATCTCTCAAAAGTAATGGCAAAATTGTCCATCTACACTATTATAGGATGATAACATAATTTCGAAAAGTGGATGGGATGAAAAACTAAGTCAGTGGGGTAGAAAGGACCCCAATTTAATTTACCCAAATTTCTACAACTCCAAAATATCTTATTCTTTTCCAATGGTAAATTTACAGATTATGATAAATTTTTACAAAATTTGTCGTATAATATTTGACTAATATCATCCTAGATGGATACTACAAATAAGAATAACAACAAAATAAACTTCACTAACCGCAAATTCCGAACTGTCTTCAGTAAATATTATTTAGATTTGACGATGAAATTTCTCCTCTTAACTCGCAACACTTAAATTCAGGTGAAGAATAATAGAAAATTGGCACGTCTATTTCATACAGAATGACGAATATAAGAAATTTAAATTTAGGAACATAAAGAAATAAAAATATATATAATTTCATGCATGGACCACAAAAAATCCGTTTATATTCTCAAGATCCTATGAATTATTAAAACACATTTCATGGAAGTGGCATATTAATAGATTTCAGTGAATTTTTTTAAGATTCCGGTGAGTATCTTTTCGATTCCAGTGATATTCTTAAGATTCACTGAAAAGTATTTACCATATTTGATTCTACGTTTTAAACCTAATTACTGTTATGATTTTAAACCTACCAAATCAGAAATTATATGTTTTCACTTAATAAAGAACAAAAGAGTAAACTAACACTTAAAAGTAATGACAAAAAACCATGTAAAAATAGAATGGGGACATAACTTCAAAAAATAGATGGAATGAAAACCTATGCTACCTAGACTAATAGGACTCTGATTTAAATTATTCTATATTTTTAATTATGTACCCTTATGACTATGTGGTGCTCGAGCAACCTAGAAAATTGCATGTTGTTACGTATGAAATAAGGGCCAGTCCAACAAATTTCAGAGCCATATGCGAGATTATAAAAGAAGGCCTTGTATATTGCTTCTTTTTTTAAAAAAAAAAATCCAAAAACACTACACATAATCTTCAACATAAAGTTTTTTAACGATTTTACAAGATAAAGTATGTTTATTTTACTTTCTACTTAATTTTTTTTATCAGTATTTTATATTTGATTGATTCAATTTAAAAGTTTAAGTTTTATTTATACAAACTATATTAGGTTGATGTGCAATATTCATAATATTAATTGCACTATCAATTGATTCAGTACACAATACTGTAGTACACTATTTACTTCATTAGTTTGTATAAAATGATATTAGCTAAAATATCTTTAAAATAAAACTTGTATATTTTTTAATGTCTAACTTTTAGCTATTTCAATGGTACATTCAAACTAAGGAATGAAACAAAAAAATATGAGAAAAATATGAAAACTTTTTGAGAGAAGCTGGTTGCAAGAGCCTTTAGTTGTGGGATCAAAATAATCAATTGAGCCTTTAGTATTCTTTTTGTGATTTTGGAAAGTTTTTTTTTTTTTACTTAACTCTGACATATGGGCTCAAAATATTCAATTGGGTCTCTTTTTCTTATGGAGCCCATACTTAAAAAAGTAGTTGGGATTAAAAATTTTGGGCATTTTTTTCAAAGAAACCAAAAAATACTGGGGCCCTACTTTCGGCCTATTTTTGGGGCTTAAGACGGTGCCCTGGTGGGCCTGGCCCAAGGGGCAGGCCCAGCTCACTATGAATATACGGCGCTAAAAGATTCTAGGGGATGAGTCAAATTTAACCAAAAAAAACTATTTTTTTAACAAAAATAAAAATCAAATCAAAAAATTTTAATTACCACATCACCAGGTAGATGGGAGGAATTACAAGAATGACAATACAACATTAAAAAGAAGAAGAAGAAAAAAGAATGAAATAAAATGATATGTTAGTAGTCATGAATAGTGTGTGTTAGTGATATTGATATTCATGAATTATGTATGATATAATAGCTTACATTGCCTAAAACAAAAAATACGAACTGCATTTAGGAAAGATTCATGATAAATGCATGTGTATGTCCTATTTATACTCATGGGCGAGTAGAATAAAATACCTAATTATACGTCGAACAACTAGTTTTAGCTTGTTAAATATTTTGGTCTGAACACCTATGGCGTTTGTTTTGTAATTTCTCGACATCCTACCAGTATGACTGATTGAAGAAAAAAAAATGAAATCAAGTAATGCATCTTTGGAGAGCACACGGATTGATGTATTGGAGGAAACTAAATATATTCACTAAGAAAAAGTTTAAGGATAAGGATGTATTGTAACGACCCGGATTTTTGTAATTTATTTTTTATATATTTTTATGTTTTATTTAGATTAATAAATTATTATTTTTGATTGATTTTCTTAAATTTTTACTCGTATATATCTCTTTATTTTCGCTCCGTTCAGGTTCATTGAATCTTTAGGGAGAGTTATTTGATTTATTTTTTTATATATTAGATATTGTATTTTTATAATTATTAATTATTTTTATTCATTATTATCCTAACCGATAAATATTATAATAATCCTTTTATCCTTTGAGATAATCTTTTGAATGTAAAAATTAATTGGTCAAAAAAGTAATAATTTTAAATGTCAAAAGTTGTTTAAAAAAATAATCCTTTTATCCTTTGAGATAATCTTTTTTGAAAATTATTCAAATAAATACTAACTTAAAAGATATACATTTCAAATTTTGAAAATCTACGGATTTCCTTAAGCTATGGTAATTTATCCTAATTTCTTAATTATTTTATCCTTGATTTTATTGAGGATAGGTATGGTAACTTTTTGTGAGAGTTGCTAGGGCATGCCAAAAGTGGCAGAATTTGACTGGTTCCAAAATTAAATTGACAAATAAATATTAATTAAACAAATCGAATTCAAATAAATGATTATCCTTCTAAGTAAATTAAATTTAAACTAATACTTATCCTTTTGATTAAATGAGAATCAAAGGGATAATTACTATTATCAACTTCTATCTGTGCCGAGATTTTCTGAATATCCCTAGCATTAATCTCTACTATATCTATCCTCAATTCCTTTTATCAACCTCTATTTATTTCCCTCATTCCCTGTGAACCTTCATCTTGCAACTCCTTTAGTCAAAGTGGAAATCAAACATGTTTTCAATAATAAATTCAGGTATACAGGAATTTTGATGTATTTTTTGTTTTTTTACTTCTTCAATAACTTCACTTCATCTGTGTAAATCCCCTCTTCTCAATAAATTGGTTTTTTCTTTCTATAGTTTGCTCACTCTTTTATCATCTCTCTAAAACCAGCACTAACGAAGAGCGAGAATATTCATTCAAGATGTGTTCAGTTTTTACCGCTTGATAACTTGAGGGTTTTTTTGATATTATTGTCATTGAATTTTTTTGTCTTATTAATTTAAATTTGCATCAAATATTTCCAATTTACTATTTGAGAGAGACTCATCATCAGAATGGTGATTAAATTTCTAAAAAAATACTAATCTGATGGGGACCCATTATTGGGACAGTAATTATTTACATGTTATTTTTTAAAAGGGGACCAAAGGTATGTTATTTAATGTTTCTGAAGAGAGAAAATTTAACAAGGTACTTTATATTCAAAAAAGAATAAATTTCATCAATTGCCGTGAGTACTTTAGATCAATTTTAACCAAATTGTTTATACTTCACATTTCCTTCTCTTTCCGTTCTCTGTTCCGTTTCCCTTATGACATACACATCCATTATTTCATCGCCTGAGATATAAAGTAGCAGATTAAGTGATATTTATGCGATTTTTTGTAATGATAATGTTATTCAATATCTTAAACTCAACATATACACACATCCAAAAACGGGAAATTGAAAAAAAGAAGAACTGAATCAAGATGTGCACCTACTTGTAGGAGTTATCCCTTACTTTTGTTACATTTGGATTTAGAAAATTTAAATAATTCATTAGATGAGATTTTATTATTTGAATAATTTCAAAGTTTATTTACCCAGCTCTCTGTATTTTTATTTTTTGTGTCTTTTTTTTAATTCTCAGAGGTGAGGCATTTACACAAGTGGGTAGAAAGTAAAGATTGATGGTGGTGCAATGATCGATCATCAAATAATTTCCTTGGTAAGTTAGAAGTATGAATTGCAAATACCAAAATTAGATTGTTTAAAATTGTGATCCAAACCTCATGAAAAATCGAAAAAAGCCAAAGTCACTGACCCTTTGTCTGGCTAAGTTCGAAAATTACCAACTTTGGAGTTTTTATTATTATTGTATTATTTTTGAAGTTTTGGGATACATTTTTTAATTTTTTATTCACTTCAACGAAAAAAATTAAAAAGTTGTGTACCCAACTTAAAAAAGTTTAAAAGAAGATAAAAATAAGCAAGCTTATTTGTACATTTTGAGCTTATTTTCATCATAGGAAAGTCTTTTCAAATTTTAATCAATTTTTTTCTGCATTATTAATTACTTTCATAAAAAATGATGAAAAACATTATTCGACCAAATTTAAAAGAAGGTTAGGAAAATTATAAGTATTGGAAAATGGGTTCGACCTACCTCAGTTTGTGTAGAGGTAGACTTGAAATTGATGATTGAGTTTTAAATATCCTACATTCTACTAATTTGATTTACTAATTTCATTAGCATTGAATCATTCTTATTATTATCTACGACTATCAAGTATGAAAAAACTAGAAAAGAAATGAGAGAAAAAATACATCAAGGATAAATTACTCTCATATTTAAAATTTCTAACTTTATTTTTACGTTTAAGTTGCAATTATTATCATAATTAATGATATACTACGACACTATGATACCATGCTATTGTCCCCTTGCATAGCACGAGTTTACTGCTAGTTTGTAAGGTATTTTCTTGAAAATATCGCGTTCGTGTAATGTGTGCGCACCTCTCTCTTTTTTCTTTTATTTTTCTCTTCTTTTTCTTTTTTCTCTCTCTCCCTTGGTCTCTCTCTCGGATTCTCTCTCTCTCTCCCCAGACTCTCTCTCACGGCTCTCTCTCTACTTTCTCTCTCTCTCCGGATTCTCTCTCTCTCGCGGCAGTGGGCAATGCCCACTGTTTATTATTATTTTTATTTATGTTTTGTTAGTTTAAAACTTAAGTATTGTTTGTTTATATATATATATACTATATTTACTTATCCTTATTATAATATACTGTTTTTTATTTATTTATTATATTTAAAGTATGATTTTGATTTATATTTGATAGTGTTGCGATAATTGAATCTTGGTGCAGCGGGTGATTTTGTGAGTTTTTCGATAGTGCTTGATTCGTCAGATTGAGGTAGGAATTTCGGACCGAGCCCTACATATATATGTGATTTATAAGTAGATTTAGTTTGTGTTCGAAGATTGTGTAGGAGACATAAATCGAATTGTTAATAATTAATTATTAAAGAAATTATGTGTATTTAATTATGTGAATTAATCAAGTTGAGAATTTATTATATATGACGATTCGTGATTCAATTTAATTTAGTTGATAAATTAGGTCATGTTTGGTAACCATTCCGTTTTCTGTTTTCTGTTTTTATTTTCTAAATTTTCTGTTTTTGGGGAAAAAAACATGTTTGTGTTGATGTTTTACTTCCAAAAAATTGAAAACAGTTTTCATTATTTTCAAAAAAAGTGAAAGTATGAAAAGTGAGCTTTTATTTATTTCAAAAACAGTTTTCATTATTTTCAAAAATAAACTATGTGTATATGTATATGTATACATATATGTCTATACATATATGTAATTGAATATGTAGTACATGTATAATTACACATGTACATGATACATATATACATATATATATATATACACATTATACATATATGTATATAATACACATAGATATATATATTATACATATATGTATATAATTATTCATCTAACTGTATAATGTACATGTATAATTATATGTAATTGTATATACATATTTGTATAATGTATATATACATGTATATATGTGTATATGTGTATATAATTATACGTATATACATGTATTATTATGTATGTATATAACATGTATATACATTTATATACATATACTTATACTTATGTATTATATATTATACATATATACATGTATATTCATATATATACGTACTTATAATATACATAATATATGTATATATAGAGTGAGCTTCTATTGAGGGATCCCTCATTTTGTTAAAATGAGGACCTCCCATTTCCTGATCAAATATTAATGATCGGAACCGTTCAATGTGTTTAAAACATGTTTTTAAGGGTACCCTCAAGAAATCAGCTCAAAAAAATATCGAGAAAGACTTGATCGAAACAGTTTTTCATAAAACAGTTTCTGTTAGCATTTATGAACAACTGTTTGGATCAAGCCCTTCTCGATATTTTTTTGAGCTAATTTCTTGCGGGTAACCTTAAAAACATGTTTTAAACATATTGAACGGTTCCGATCATCAATATTTGATCAAGAAATGGGAGGTCCTTATTTTAACAAAATGAGGGATTCCTCAATAGAAGGGGACTATGTATATATAAACTTAGATACATGATAATATATACTTTTATATATATATAATCTTAGATATATAATAATATATACATTATTATATGTATATATTATACTTATACATACATAGATATGTACATGTATCTATATACTTAAATATAAGTATGTACTTATATACTTTGATATATATTTATATACATGTATATTATATAAATATATATATATATATATATATATTTTGATATATACTTATATACATGTATATACTTATATGTATATTTACACACACACGTATAAGTATATTAGATATAAGTAATATACATGACACATATATTTATATAGGTATATATATAAGTGTATAATTACAGATGTATATATAAGTGTATAATATGTAATTATACACTTATATATACATACAGATATACTTATATAAATATATGTATACTTAGATATATTATAACATATATTTATATATATTATATATACATAATATTATATACATATATATACTTATATATATAATATATTATTACATTATATAATATATACTTATATATACTTATATATATAACAAACTAAAAACAGGTTAACACAAACAAGTTTTTTATTTTTTATTTTTTAAAAATAAAAATAAAAATTAGGAAACAAAAATAGAAAACAGAAAACAGAAATCAGGAAGTGTTACCAAACAAGGCCTTAAAGAACCATTATTTGTTGAGACCGATTTGTATGCTAGGGCCCACGAACGTTTTATGTGACTTAGATTTGATCAATGTTGATGATGTCGCATGATTTTAGTGATTTTAATTTATGCCTGATGCATGTTTAACTAAAATCGCATGATGATATTTTATTGTTGCATGTTGAGCATGACAGATGATCATTGTGCATGCACGCATGCATGAAAATTGGAAGATTAATTGAACGGCAGGGTTAGATGATCTCATTGTTTCGATAATTAATGAGTGATAATCAGAATATTTTGCAGTTGTGGTGGATTATGGGGGATTGCGAGACCCTGATGTTTTGATACCGATGAAGGGAATTGCGAGGCCCTGAGGTTGTAAATTTGGCGGAGAGGGATTGCGAGACCTCGATGCTACGATAACGACGAAAGGTATTGCGAGGCCCTGAGGTTGTAATTTGACTAAGGAGGATTGCAAGACTCCGATGCTTCGATATCGATGAAGGGGATTGCGAGACCCTGAGGTTGTACTTTTGATATGGGGGATTGCAAGACCCCAGTGGATATAATAATAACTAAAAGATACTCAATGCGAAAAGTTTTATGCACGACATTGCATATTCATGTTTATGCACGATATTGCATATTTCACGTTTGTTTATTGTTCTTTGCATGATGTATAGAATTATTATCATGTATATTTATTTGTAAATTAGGGGTAAGGTTAAATTTTCCTACTGAGTGTTAATCACTCATTTGGAGCTACTTCTTGGCCCATGGTATTTCACACCAGGTTTTGAGGAACAGGTTGATGTGGAACATAATTTGGAAGTTCAAGAGACTGAGGAGAACAAGATGAATGTACCAGAACCATGACTGTACGAATAACAGTCCATTGGTTTGACCTAGGATGTCCCTTTAGTTATTTTTAATTAATGATAATTTTTTAATCGAATTATTGATTTTCAAAACTATTTAATGAGCTAATTTTTGGGTCGGTTGTGTTGCCGGCAATTAATAATATTTGAGAATTGAGCCTTTTGTTTTTAAATAGAAAATTTTATTCAGTTGCTTTATTAAATGTCTTGTACCATAACGTACCACAAAAACGTGGGACGTTACATGTATCCGGACACATCTGTGTCCCTAGCATTACTAATTCACTAAACTAAAGTACTCTTCAAGGTATAGACATATAAAATTCTTAACTATTTTACTATTTTTTTGGGCCCATCTCTTTTAACTTTAGCTAACCATATAGAAATAGTGCCGACCAAAAAAATCATATAATTTTTAAACTCATGTTAAATCAATACTCACCTGATATTTATATTTTTATATAATGTGTTATTTTTCTTTCTTACACAATCAAAGTTGGTTTGGATTATAAGTAAAAGTACACAATTTAAAAACAACATCTTCAATTTTCTTAAAAATATTTTATTATTCTTCATTAGACATAAAGACACACAGAAAATAGAATCAAGAAGAGGAATTGGAGGTTAGAATTGTTCAAGGTCATAGAATCAACATCATTATTAATAGTTTGTGTTACGCCCCAACTTTTTTCTAATATTTAATTTAGAACTTAAAATTTAAAATTAACTAGTTTGGATATTATTTTATTATTTTGTGTATATTTATTTTGTATTAGCTAATTATATAAACTTTTACATTTTGGGATCCTAATTGAGTATTTTCATTTATGGCATGATTTTAATTGTGGAAGTATTACTTCGAAATTGATAAATCCGTTGTATTTTGCTAATAAATTAAGGTAATATGTTAGAGTTCATTAGGGTAATTTAAATTAGGGTCGTATGAGCCCAAGCAGCGTAGGTTCTCATTCCATCAGCTTTTTAAACTTATGATCCTATCTTATTTTTACATTGATTGACATTTTTGCCATTAATTTTGAGTGTTAATTTACTAGTTTATCCTTTTTGATTGACATTTTTGTCATTAATTTTGAGAGTTAATTTACCAGTTTATCCTTTTTTAAGTGAAAATACATAATCTCTGATTTGGTAGGTAGAAACTAATAGCAGTATACTAAGCTTAAATTATGAAATCAAATATAGTAAATATTTTTAGTGATTCTTGATAATATCACCAGAAATCTCAAGATTTATACTCACATGAATCTTAAACACAATTTTGACAATATCACCGGAATCCAAAAAAATACTCACCGAAAACACTTTGCTTTTTAATTTTGGACAATTCAGATCTTAAGCCACTAAAAGGAGATTCCATATAAAGGACTTACAATAATGTACAGTTTCGTCAATGTTAGAACTTTTCTTTCCTAACCTTGTGCTCTTCTTACTTTTCGATTTCTGGGGTTGTATTAGTCTATGAATCCTCTTAATTGGGTTGGTATATTACCAACTAATCTTGGATTTCAATTTGTGAAGGGCTTAAAACTACATGTGATGATAAATTTGCATAACTAATTTGTTAGGATTGATGGTAAATTTGCTAACATTCAAAATTGTGATGGTGAATTTGTATATATTCTCTACATGTGACGATAATTTTGTTTACCCGATGGTTAATTTGTTAGGATCGATGGTACATTTATTGTCCTCCATAATTGTGATGATAAACTTGCAAATCTAAGGGTAAAAATGCTGCAAATATTTTGTTACTTGAGATGATGGTAAATTTGTAGTTTTAATGGTAAATTTTTGCAAATTTAAGAGTTAAAATACTGCAAACCATTTGTTACTTGAGATGATGGTAAATTTGCAGTTCTAATAGTAAATTTTCGCAAATCCTTCGTACAGTTATAAGTACTTATCGTTTAGATGAGGTTCCTTGTAAATTTTTTAAATTTATCATAATCCCTTTAAATTTATCATGTCGAATTGTTTATGTTGATCGTCTACGAATAAACCCGACGTCCGATTTTAGTGCAATGTGTTTCAATAAATAGTCACTACAACAGATTTAGGGATGTTAACAAATTTGGTAAATGTGTTTAAGATTTTGTAAGTATATTTTGGAGTGATTCTTGCAAATTCACCATCGAAAATGAAAAAAAAAAAATTCCAACGATTTAAACAATTAGATAAGTAAATTTACCATCACAATTGTAAAAGGCAGTAAAATTATCATCACATGTAGGAAATAGTTGTAAATTTATCATCAACCTTATCAAATCAACCATCAAAAAAAGAATAAAAAAATAAGGATCCCTTCAATGCAGGAACTTTGACTATTTTTCTGAATTTACCATGTCAAATTGTTTATGTTGATCTTGTGATCTCAGTTATTGAATGTGTTCAAATTGATATGGAAAGGTAGTGAATGTATCTCTTGTTTTAAAGGTTGAGTGACAATTTACATGTCAGGGAAATTTAGGTATTTTTGAAAAAATAAGACCAAAATTTAACCTTCAAAATGAAATAAGATGAAAGACTGGGTATAACTTATAGATAAGACCAAATAAGAAATACCCTTCTTTTTATACTTAAAACATGGGGTTTCTTGGGAGACTATATGACTGATAATAATGTTAGGATTTTATTTTAGCAGAAATTTATTGAGAGAACATAGGCGATGACAACGGCGACAACAGCGGCAGTACCATTGGGCGTTCATCGCAACGGTTCGACTCCTCCTCCTAATTGAGTATTTTCATTTATGGCATGATTTTAATTGTGGAAGTATCAATTCAAAATTGATAAATTTGTTGTATTTTGCTAATAAATTAATAAGGTAATATGTTGGAGTCCATTATATGTAAACTACTTTAACCTTTTTTTTTTTTATACTTAACACATGAATTCCAATTAACTATCCATTATTTTTGATAAATTATATTGATTGTGGTTATTTGAGACGTATATATTTAGAAGAATAATTAGTTGGGGTTTCTTGGGAGACTATATGACTGATAATAATACTAGGCTTTTATTTTAATAAAAATTTATTGAGAGAACGTCGGCGGCGATAACAACGACAGTATTATTGGGTACACATCGCAACAGTTTGACTCCTCCTCCTACCTAGATCAGTGACCTTATTTTGTTTATTTGATTGCAATACCTTTGGACCGATGTAAGTGGTTAAGCATATTACATATTTTACATATATTAAAAAAATATTAAGGGAGTTCTAAAAAGTATTATAAATAGTTATAAATAAAAGCATCGGAAAGTAAAATAATAATTATTTAAAACGGGGCGGGGAACGGAACAGAGGTACCAAGCCGTGCCTCCAATTCATTCCCCATTTTTTTTTTTAACCTTTGCCTCCAAACCCAACTCGTTCTCCAAAACAATATGTAACGACCCGAGATTTTGGTGAATTAAAAATTAATTAATTAAGATTCTTTTAAATAATTAGTACATAATAATTTTTGTTAATGAACGGATGAGTTAGCATGCAAATGAAGGGTTGTAATTGAAGGTGCACGTGAGTTAAGGTAGGTCACGTTACACCGGAGTGAAACTTTCATTTTCTATCACTTCAATTAATTTTATTTTATTTTTTTGAACGGTTGTAATCGCATGTGCATGGTAATTGTAATGACAGATGAGTTGCACCAAAGTAATTTTTCCTTTTCATCTTTATTACCCTTTTTCCGTTGGAAATGCCTAGGATTATTAGACATCATTTTCGCTTGGGGATTTATGGCCTTTATGGTAGGATATTGGAATTTTTTTTAAAGAAAACATCAGTTTTTATTTTGGGTCTTTATATGCCATCATGATGGGTTTATGAAGGGTTATTTCCTATTGGCTATATAGAATAGTGGTAGCTTTCTTTCATTTTTCCTTGGCACCAGTTAACAAACAAAAGAAAAATCAAACCGAGTAAGAGTGAAACAGAGGCTTGAGAAGGAGAGAAGGTTCTGCTGGGATTGTTTTCGCTCTTCTTTTCTTCTTGCATTTGAGGTAGGATTCCATGCCTACCGCCCTTAGATTCATGTACTATTTGTTTCGTATGATAAGAAATTGATCATGTTTTTATTTTATTTTATTTATTTTTATATAATCCATGTTCAGTAGATCGAACAATATTCATTGTGTTCTAACAGTCTTCCTAATTTATGTATTGACATGTTTCAGACGCATCTCTTAGGAAATTTTATCTCAAATCTTTAGATTATGTATTTTATTTATTTATTTATTTTGATTGATCGCGTTCAATTTCTGCACTGTGCTTATAATCGCGTTCAATTTTTTTCACCGGATCTATACAATACAAATATAAACCCAGAACTACTTTTCTTGATTGATGTTGTACTTGTGAAAGAAAACAAAGTAGCAAATAAAAATAAGACACATATTATGTGTGTGTGTAAAAGTCAGTGGACTTTCCTATATAATTTACTACTGTTAGTAGACAATGAAGAAGGAAAATTGTGGTAATAGACAAGATAATATTTTGTAGTCATTTTTTTAAACTGTAACTATTAGTTTAAGAACTCTCGTGTCCTCTGTTTTTAGGACAACATAGAATTTGTTCAAAGGCACATAATATTGACCTTTAATTAGAAGGTAGTGCTAGTAATAAAAATAATTTACTTTGAAAAAATTATTTTTCAAAGGTATATTATTATTTATATAATTACATTAGAATTTAGTTTTTTAATCAACAATGATGAAAAGTCAACAACTAAGGAAAAAAAAAGATAATTAAATTTGTGTATTTAAAGAATTTATAAAATTTATTATATTGCATTGCCTTATAATCTTTAGCTATATTACAAGTAAAATTTAGGAGAGGACCACTCTCATTGAACGATATGTAGCAAATTATTTGTTCAATTATTAACTGCCTCGAAGAAATAATTAAATTTATTTTAATTTAATTAACACACAATTAAGCATTAAGAGTGTAGGTGACGGGATGTTCTTGCAATAAGAACTCGCACAATTTGTTTAGTTACTTTTTTTTTTGAAATCATAAATTGCTGGTTAGGGTGTTTGATCACGTGTCTCGGCCAAATTGATGATACACTGTACACTTGCACATGCATACACCCACAATTTATTTATGTTTATGGATTTTCGTGATATTTCATATGAGTAAGTTTACCGTTCGAGACTTTTTAATCAATAACATGTATGGATCTACTATTGAGTTATATTGTGAATATTGTTGTTGTTGTCATGTCATTGGACTTCTGAACGGGTTATTTGAAATGTTGAAAATGTCTTGGTATAGTCATTATGTTGTCCAATTTTATGTGGAATTTAATTAACTGTATTTTGGGGGAAAAAAATAGATTGAACGTTAGGGACACAGGTTCGAATGGCACTTGGATAAGACAGCGAAGGGTGTCGAGTGTACATTATAAGTAGTTGAATTGTGTAGAGACAAATAAGTGAACGTTAATGGAAAAGAATAAAATTGATTTGAAAGGCCTGTCGTGGCAAGGTTATTGTTGGGCGTCGTCCCGTGTTTGATTTTGTTGATATGTTGAAAGGACCCCAACTAGGAGTTGTTGGAAACGGTTGAGGGTGACTTTGGGGACGTCTGCGAAGGCAGCTCCGGACCCCGAGGGAGTGACGGCCAGTGTCTTGGGCGTCCTTGAGCCGATTATGGGGAAGCGGCTAAGGTTCGTTGGTACCTGACCTGGTGACGCCACGTTCGGTCGGATCTAACTAGGGTGAGGTAGTTATTGAACTGAGTGAACGGTAGGAGGTTCCTTCCTTATCGGGTCAGAATTCAAGTCGGGTACATAACCTCAGACTACAGACCCTGGGTAGGTAAGGACTGGTCAATATCAACTAAGTGCCCTACGTTAGATAGTTGGGTAAGAAACGGCGTTCCTCGGTGGAATTCCTAGAAACTTAAAAGAACAAATTCATAACATACCTTCGTGTTTATCTTTTATTATTTAGATTCTGTTATCATTGGCGTTATCCATGTATATCCTGTTGAACATGCATGTTATCTCTGGGTTTGGTTGTCGGGTATTGTTTCCTACTGAGTTTCATTACTCATTTGGAGCAACTTCTCTGCCCCTGGTGTTTCATACCAGATGTCGAGGATCGCTTGGGGAATTTGCCTAGGTAGGAAGAGTTGGGAGCTGCTGGAGAAGATCTTAACGGTGTTTGACTACCCTACCCCTAGATGCTCTATTTAGTTATTTTTTTTTCAAATAAATGTAAACCCCGAGGGGTATTTTTAGCAATTTTACTTCCGCAATTTAAAACTCTGATTTATCATATTTTTGTTGTTTTAATAAGAGTGACAATTCTTCGATTTATGTTCTAATAATAAAATAAAGAAGAAAATATTTTTAATTAATGTCTCGAAAAATCGGGGCGTTACACAATACCCGAAACTCCAATCCGAACGGATTGAAGAACGGATTGAAACAGAGCGGAGCGGATGGAATTGTCATCTCTATTCCCAAATACAAGATTCATATTGTGTATTTTTCATTGTCTTTCAATACAAGTAAATATTCAATGCATGTGGTGGTCGGGGTTCTTGTACACATTCATATAGAATGTCTATATTTAAGGGGCACTTATTTTTTAGTCTTATTTATAAGTGTTTACTAGTTTTTTATCTCATCTACTTTTAAATGTTTTTTTTAGTATTTTCTTTTAAAAAATATCCAAATTACTCTTAATTTCAAAAATTGCACAATTCAAGCATTCAACTACTAAAAAATGGAAATATTAAAATTTCATTACTATATCAGTTCGAACACCAAGTAAAACATGAAATCATTGGATCAAGGTTTGAAAAAAATATTTCCTATTAGCCCAAAAATCTCTCCTCCTAACTCGCTGCAAAATATTTTGTTCGTTTGTAATGATAAATTTACAGATCATAGTAAATTTCTGGAATTTCAACATATTTTGTTATTTTGCAATGGTAAATTCGCAAATCATAGTAAATTTCTACAACTCCAAAATATTTTATTCTTTTTCGATGGTAAATTTACAGATTATGTTAAATTTATACAAATTTTGTCGTATAATGTTTGACTAATATCATCCTAGATGGATACTACAAATAAGAATAACAACAAAATAAACTTCACTTACCGCAAAATTCGAACTGTCTTCAGTAAATATTATTTAGATTTGACGATGAAATTTCTCCTCCTAACTCGCAACACTTAGATTCCGGTGAAGAATAATAGAAAATTGGCACGTCTATTTCCTACAGGATGACGAATATAAGAAATTTAAATTTAGGAACATAAAGAAATAAAAAATATATAATTTCATGCAAGGACCACAAAAAATCCAGTGATATTCTCAAGATCCCATGAATCATTAAAATATATTTCATGGAAGGGGCATATTAATAGATTTTAGTGAATTTTTTTAAGATTCTGGTGAGTATCTTTTCGATTCCGGTGATATTCTTAAGATTCTCTGAAAAGTATTTACCATATTTGATTCCACGTTTAAAACCTAATTACTGCTATGATTTTAAACCTAGCAAATCAGAAATTATATGTTTTCACTTACGAGAGGACAAAAGAGTAAACTAACACTCAAAAGTAATGACAAAAATGGCAAACCATATAAAAATAGAATGGGAACTTAACTTCAAAAAATGAATGGGATAAAACCTACGCTACCTAGACTAATAGGACCCTGATTTAAATTATTCTATATTTTTAATTATGTAGCCTTATGAGTATGTGGTGCTCGAGCAACCTAGAGATTGGTACGTATGAAATAAGGGCCAGTCCAACAAATTTCAGAGCCGTAGATGAGATTATAAAAGAAGGCCTTGTGTATTGCTTCTTCTTTTTTAAATCCAAAACACTACACATAATCTTCAACATAAAGTTTTTTAACGATTGTACAAGATAAAGTATGTATATTTTACTTTGTACTTAATTTTTTTATCAGTATTTCATATTTGATTGATTCAATTTAAAAGTTTAAGTTTTATTTATACGAACTATATTAGGTTGATGTGCAATATTCATAGTATTAATTGCACTATCAATTGATTTAGTACACGATCTAGACACACTATAGTACACTATTTACTTCATTAGTTTGTATAAAAATGATATTAGCTAAAATATCTTTAAAATAAAACTTGTATTTTTTTTAATGTCTATCTTTTACCTATTTCGATAGTACATTCAAACTAAGGAATGAAACAAAAAACTATGACAAAATATGAAAACTTTTTAAGAGAAGCTGATTGCAAGAGCCTTTAGTCGTACTCGTGGGATCAAAATAATCAATTGAGCCTTAACACTACAACAAAATAGACCTTTTCCGGCGTTTATGAAATCCCACTAAAAGTCTATAAAACGCTGGAAAAATGCTTTACCGGCGTTTTGTTAGCTATTACCAGCATTTGTGAAAAACGTCGCCAATACCACTGTTGAAAAAACGTACCGACGTTTATAAACGCCGCTAATACTTGCCGGCGTATGTTGCCGGCGTTTACCAAACGTTGGCAAAGATTTTCCGGCGACATGATTTTCCGGTGCCATTGAGGTATTCCCCACGTTTTCAGAAACGCCGGCAATACATTTGTGCTGTTTTTAAAATGCTGGTAAAATGGTATTCCCCGCGTTTTCAGAAACGTCGGAAATACATTTGTGCCGTTTTTCAAAACGTCGGTATGTTTGCAAAATAATAATTCTTGCAAAATTATATTCAAGACGTTTTTTCTAGTTCAAGAAACTTAATATATTAATTATTATATTGTTCATATTTTTTCTAAAATTATGGAACAATTCTTTGAAACAACTCTTTTTCAGGTTTATGGAAAGCGTCATATCTGCGCTCTTCCTGCTCATAGAAAATTTAAGACATATAATAGCTATTTTTGTCATATAAAGAGGGAGGGAATGAATACATACATGGTTTGATATCCAATCATTTACTTTCAACAGATCTAATATCTAAACCGAGAACAGATGAAAATACCAAGGATTGTTCCTTTTCCACATATCCAGTAGTTGAATCTGTTCCGTCTTCAAATAACAGCCAAAGCAATGAAAAGTTGAACTCGTCGCATTGACAACATTTTATCCTAAAGACCAAAATTTCACAAAACCTCTTCAGAAACGCTTTCCAGTCAACAAAATACCAACCATTGAGCTCTTTCAATAACAATTTCATGGTCGATTCTGCCTTCTTCAGAAACCTCTCTACTATCAAGAATTGCACTTGCAGGTGTTTCTATTTTAATCCGTCCAGTATGTGATTTTTACTCTTTCATTCAGTATGCTCTTCAATCCTTAGCACAACACCTTCAAAAAAAAAAATAACAAGGTAACAAACAAGTCAGTCTTCTAAACAAGATGCATCGATACAGAATATTAGCACTGTAACGACCCGCCCCCGCCTTGTACAATACTGTCCGCTTTTGTCGCCCAAACCCTATGGACTTCCCAGTAGGTCACCCATCCCAGGATTGCTCCAGGGCGAGCACACTTAACTGTGAAGTTCCATTTGGTGTTGGCGCCATCACGGCTTTAAAAGGCCTTGTACAAGGAAGGTTCATAATCTTATAAATACCACTGAACTTACATCCACCAAGCGATGTGGGAACCTTGACCACCCATCCGGACGTCCCACTGAAACTCCATCTCATGGACGCCGGCCTCACAGCTGACACCACGGCCTGGCTGGGGTGTCACAATCTCCCCCACTTAGGAACACATGTCCTCGTGTGGGGCCGAGATATCTCACATTTTCGGTTGGTGCAGGCTCTGATACTATTTGTAACGACCCGCCCCCGCCTTGTACAATACTGTCCGCTTTTGTCGCCCAAACCCTATGGACTTCCCAGTAGGTCACCCATCCCAGGATTGCTCCAGGGCGAGCACACTTAACTGTGAAGTTCCATTTGGTGTTGGCGCCATCACGGTTTTAAAAGGCCTTGTACAAGGAAGGTTCATAATCTTATAAATACCACTGAACTTACATCCACCAAGCGATGTGGGAACCTTGACCACCCATCCGGACGTCCCACTGAGACTCCATCTCATGGACGCCGACCTCACAGCTGACACCACGGCCTGGCTGGGGTGTCACAATAAACGCCCCATATTTTTATGGTACGTTAAAATAAAATAATAAGCATTTACGCTGCGGAATAAAATTTCAATTTAACATGAAGAACCCAATTCTCATAATATTTAATAATTTTTTGCAAAGTAATCAAATCAAAATTTAATTCACTAAACAGTTTTGAAAACTAACAACTTAAATCATAATTTTCATTAAATAAAAAGTCAACTGAGAGGACACCCTAGGTTACACCATCAGACTGTTACTGGTACAGCCATGGCTCTGGTACATCCTTCTTATCTAACTCAGTCTCTTGAACTTCTGAGTCATTTTCCCCCTCAACCAAATTTTCAATCTCAGGGCTCGCAATCCCCTTCATAATTCACCACAACTCCAAATCATTTTGGTTATTACTCATTATCGCAACAATGAGATCATCTAACCCTGCCGTTTGATTAATTTCAAATTTTCATGCATGCACAATGCTCCCCGTTATACTCAACATGCAATAATAAAATTTCAACTTGTGATTCCAATTAAATATGCACCGAGCATAAATTAAATTGCAATAATTCATACAACAATATCTAAGTTACATACAACGTTCGTGGGTCCTATTATACAAATTGGTCTCAACAAGTGTAAATCTTTTAATTGTGACACCCCAGCTAGACGGTAGTGCTAGCTGTGAGGCCGGCGTCCGAGAGATGGATTCTCAGTGGGACGTCCGGATGGGTGGTCAAGGTTCCCACATCGCTTGGTGGATGTAAGTTCGGTGGTATTTATAAGATTATGAACCTTCCTTGTAGAAGGCCTTTTAAAGCGGTGATGGCGCCAACACCAAATGGAACTTCACAGTTAAGCGTGCTCGCCCTGGAGCAATCCTGGGATGGGTGACTACTGGGAAGTCCATGGGGTTTTGGCGGCAAAAGCGGACAGTAGCGCCAACACCAAATGGAACTTCACAGTTAAGCGTGCTCGCCCTGGAGCAATCCTGGGATGGGTGACCTACTGGACCAGGATTGCTCACCCATCCCAGGATTGCTCCAGGCGCGAGCACGCTTAACTGTGAATTTCCATTTGGTGTTGGCGCCATCACGGCTTTAAAAGGCCTTCTACAAGGAAGGTTCATAATCTTATAAATACAACCGAACTTACATCCACCAAGCGATGTGAGAACCTTGACCACCCATCCGGACGTCCTACTGAGAATCCATCTCCCGGACGCCGGCCTCACAGCTGGACCACGGCCTGGCTGGGGTGTCACAATTGTAACGACCCGCTCCTGCCTTGTACAATACTGTCCGCTTTTGTCGCCCAAACCCCATGGACTTCCCAGTAGGTCACCCATCCCAAGATTGCTCCAGTGTGAGCACGCTTAACTGTGAAGTTCTATTTGGTGTTGGCGCCATCACGGCTTTAAAAGGCCTTGTACAAGGAAGGTTCATAATCTTATAAATACCACCGAACTTACATCCACCAAGCGATGTGAGAACCTTGACCATCCATCCGGACGTCCCACTAAGAATCCATCTCCCGGACACCGGCCTCACAGCTGGCACCACGGCCTGGCGGGGTGTCACAATCTCCCCCACTTAGGAACACACGTCCTCGTGTGGGGCCGAGATTTCCCACATTTCCGGTTGGTGCAGGCTCTGATACCATTTGTAACGATCCGCTCCCGCCTTGTACAATACTGTCCGCTTTTGTCGCCCAAACCCCATGAACTTCCCAGTAGGTCACTCATCCCTGGATTGCTCCAGGGTGAGCACGCTTAACTGTGAAGTTCCATTTGGTGTTGGCGCCATCACGGCTTTAAAAGGCCTTGTACAAGAAAGGTTCATAATCTTATAAATACCACCGAACTTACATCCACTAAGCGATGTGAGAACCTTGACCATCCATCCGGACGTCCCACTGAGAATCCATCTCCCGGACGCCGGCCTCACAGCTGGCACCACGGCCTGGCTGGGGTGTCACAATTGTAACGACCCGCTCCTGCCTTGTACAATACTGTCCGCTTTTATCGCCCAAACCCCATGGACTTCCCAGTAGGTCACCCATCCCAAAATTGCTCCAGGGTGAGCACGCTTAACTGTCAAGTTCTATTTGGTGTTGGTGCCATCACGACTTTAAAAGGCCTTGTACAAGGAAGGTTCATAATCTTATAAATATCACCGAACTTACATCCACCAAGCGATGTGAGAACCTTAACAATCCATCCGGACGTCCCACCGAGAATCCATCTCCCGGACGCCGGCCTCACAGCTGGCACCACGGCCTGGCTGGGGTGTCACAATCTCCCCCACTTAGGAACATACGTCCTCGTGTGGGGCCGAGATTTCCCACATTTCCGGTTGGTGCAGGCTCTGATACCATTTGTAACGACCCGCTCCCACCCTGTACAATACTGTCCACTTTTGTCGCCCAAACCCCTTGGCCTTGGTTGCCAGTCCAAGCTACAATGAGGAGAAGATGGGGACAGGAGAATCAAGCACCTCCTGAGGTGATTGATATCTCTTCAGAAGAGGAAAATCCACAAGAGGAAGAACCCATAGATGAGTATCCATCAGAGGAGGATCCAACTGAGGAAGATCCAGAAGAAAATGACCCGGAGGAGGGTACTTCCCCGATTAGGTCTACAGCTAATAGCACCGAGTGGTGATTAGGAAGTCTTAAGTATAGGACGTAGATCGAGCAGGCTCTGATACCATTTGTAACGACTCGTACCCGCCTTATACAATACTGTCCGCTTTTGTCGCCCAAACCCTATGGACTTCCCAGTAGGTCACCCATCCCAGGATTGCTCCAGGGCTCGCACGCTTAACTGTGAAGTTTTATTTGGTGTTGGCGCCATCACGGCTTTAAAAGGCCTTGTACAAGTAATGTTCATAATCTTATAAATACCACCGAACTTACATCCACCAAGCGATGTGGGAACCTTGACCACCCATCCGGACGTCCCACTGAGAATCCATCTCACGGACGCCGGCCTCACAGCTGGCACAACGGCCTGGCTGGGGTGTCACAATCTCCCCCACTTAGGAACACACGTCCTCGTGTGGGGCCGAGATATCCCACATTTCCGGTTGGTGCAGGCTCTGATACCATTTGTAACGACCCGCCCCCGCCTTGTACAATACTGTCCGCTTTTGTCGCCCAAACCCTATGGACTTCCCAGTAGGTCACCCATCCTAGGATTGCTCCAGGGCGAGCACGCTTAACTGTGAAGTTCCATTTGGTGTTGGCGTCATCACGGCTTTAAAAGGCCTTGTACAAGGAAGGTTCATAATCTGATAAATACCACCGAACTTACATCCACCAAGCGATGTGGGAACCTTGACCACCCATCCGAACGTCCCACTGAGAATCCATCTCACGGACGCCGGCCTCACAGTTGGCACAACGGCCTGGCTGGGGTGTCATAATAAAACATGATTTATTGGGTTTGTAACGACCCGCTCCCGCCCTGTACAATACTGTCCGCTTTTGTCGCCAAAACCCCATGGACTTCCCAGTAGGTCACCCATCCCTGAATTGCTCCAAGGTGAGCACGCTTAACTATGAAGTTCCATTTGGTGTTGGCGCTATCACGGGTGTTGGCGCCATCACGGCTTTAAAAGGCTTTGTACAAGGAAGGTTCATAATCTTATAAATACCACCTAACTTACACCCACCAAGCGATGTGGGACCCTCTTTACATCCTACCCCCCTTAAATAAATTTCGTCCTTGAAATTTCAACCTAACCTACTCTATTAAAACAGTTGAGGATGAACCTCTCGCATGGCATCTTCACGTTCCCAGGTGGTCTCTTCCAAATTCTGATGACGCCATAAGACTTTAACCAGTGAGAGCTTCTTTCTCCTGACCGTCTTCTCCATTCGATCCACAATTCGCACAGCTTGCTCCTCGAAGGTAATTCCCTTGTCGACAGTGATCTCTTTCCAGTTCAACACATGGTCGGGGCGTGCCAGGTATTTCCGTAGCGTAGAGACATGGAATACATTGTGAACCCTTGCTATCTGAGGTGGCAAGGCGATCCTATAGGCTACCTCCCCGATTCATTCAAGTACCTCAATTGGTCCGATGTACTGTCCAAATCTGATGACTCCTCGTCGCGGTTGTATCTTCAAGAATACATGGTCTCCAATGTTGAAAAGTAATGGTCGAGTTCGACGACCTGCATAACTCTTTTGTCGACTTTGAGCTGTAAGTAGCCATTGCTTGATAGTTGTATCTTCTTCATAGTTTTTCTTATTAAATCTGGTCTCAACAAGTTAGATTCTCCCACATCGGTCCAACATAACGGCGCTCGGCAAGGTCTCCCGTATACACCTCATATAGAGCCATACGTATACTGGCCTGAAAACTGTTGTTGTAAGTAAATTCCACAAGAGGTAGGTGATGGGTGAACTTCACAGTTAAGCGTGCTCACCCTGGAGCAATCTTGGGATGGGTGACCTACTGGGAAGTCCATGGGGTTTGGGCGACAAAAGCGGACAGTATTGTACAAGGCAGGAGCGGGTCGTTACAAATGGTATCAGAGCTTGCACCAACCGGAAATGTGGGAAATCTCGGCCCTACACGAGGACGTGTGTTCCTAAGTGGGGGAGATTGTGACACCCCAGCTAGACGGAGTGCTAGCTCTGAGGCCGGCGTCCGGGAGATGGATTCTCAGTGGGACGTCCGGATGGGTGGTCAAGGTTCCCACATCGCTTGGTGGATGTAAGTTCGGTACTATTTATAAGATTATGAACCTTCCTTGTACAAGGCCTTTTAAAGCCGTGATGGCGCCAAAACCAAATGGAACTTCACAGTTAAGCGTGCTCACCCTGGAGCAATTCAGGGATGAGTGACCTACTGGGAAGTCCATAGGGTTTGGGCGACAAAAGCGGACAGTATTGTACAAGGCGGGGGCGGGTCGTTACAAATGATATCAAAGCCAGGTTAAGTCCCCTAAACTAAGCCATGGCACATAACACATTAAAATTTTTCCATTTTTATTATTAATCCTAAGTTGCATGCAATACGTGGGGTGACTACGTTTTTCATGCAAAATTCTCCGCAATTAATAACTAAAAACATAAAAGAACATGCTATCAATAATAATAATTCAACACTTGCATATCTCAAAATATACCTACGAAAGTCAGTCTTGTAAAGAAAATCATATAAAATCGCCCGATGGTCCGATTATACTCTAGTTTGTTCCGTTGCGAAGCTAAGACTGAACCCTAACTATTTCATGTTTATCACTTTATTCAGTTCTCAAGGTAACTACTTCAAAATTCCAAATACGTAATTCACACAGTTTTATACCATTGTCACGAAAACAGCCATAAAACCCACTCCGGGACTCCGTTTGAGCCCCGGAAAATTCCAGAACGTACATAAGATTAAGATCTACATCTTTCCTGAAGAAATGATCTCAATTTAGTTTTGTTTCGGTTCCCAAACGATAGCCCAAAGTGGCGAGAATTTTCGGACAGAATCTGTTGCGAGATTGCCGACCGCTAGAACGGTCATATTTTCCTTTTTCGATGTCCGTTTTATACCCGTGAGATGTCAAAACGAACCTTAGACAATTTCCTATGTTTCTAGATCAATAAACACGTAATTTATATCCAGAAAAATAATCGTTTTGCAGCCCGAAGTGGCTGTCTGAAATTGATTTACTAATCCGTTTATACTAATAACCTAACACACTACATACGTTTAAAATTTAAAGCCGTGATGGCGCCAACACCAAATGGAACTTCACAGTTAAGCGTGCTCACCCTGGAGCAATCCAGAGATGGGTGACCTACTGGGAAGTCCATGGGGTTTGGGCAACAAAAGCGGACAATATTGTACAGGGCGGGAGCGGGTCGTTACAAGCACAACATATTTCCATCTGCGAAATTTATGTTTTCAATCGTTCTTGTATAGAATTCTTTGTAGTTAAATGACCTTCGCCTTATTTGGTTTTCTCACGTATGTTGCTTGATGTACATCGCCGTGGCAAAAATTCTTGAGATGTTCATTCGATGATTATTCTGACAATACACGGAATGATAAAAATCAAATTATGTCAAAATCGTAATGTTACGAGTTTTTGTTTGTTTGTTTTTTCGGGTGGGTAGCACTTTTCAAACAAATAAGATTCACAACATAAGGAAAATTACAAATTTTGGAGTCACAATGGTGTGACTGTAACACACAATAGCCTTCGAGTGGATGCTTCCTTGCCGATGCAAGCAATTAGCTCAATCAGACTCGATTTCCCAATGGGTTTAAGCCACATGGAGACTTAGAAATCCATACAAGAAGGTGTGTGTATATTGTGCTGGATAAATTGCATTCTAAATTCGAGGGGTGTGTGTGTATATATATATATATATATATATATATATATATATATATATATATATATATATCATAATTGAGTAATAAAGTAATAAACATAATTGAGATGCATCAGTTAAAGCTATTAGATGCGGATGCCTCTCCTCCGTCCAAATAACTGGCACTAGCTCTCTCTTTGTCACATTTATGTTTTTTAAGAATTGAAGACTTGACAATGAATTTGAATTGGTAGTAGTTTCTAAGAATTGAAGCCTTGACAATAAAAAATCATCGTTCATTTTCAGACAATCTTTCTGATGTTCAAGAAATTTAGGAAAAAACAGAAGGCATATTTCAATGAGCACATGGTGGAGAAAGAAAGCAAAAACGAAATCGCACCAATTCTATATTCTCTCAAGCTAGCCATTCGTTTGCTGAAAAAACAAAATCGCACCAGTTCAAAATAGAAAAAAAAAAAAAATCGCTTATCAAAAAAAAAAATAGAAAAAAGATGCACCAATTCTGAGTGTATATTTTGAAAAAAAAGTGATGTGTTTTCATAGATAATATAACCTGTTAATATGCATTTAGAAATCAGATTTTCAAAAAAAAAATTAATTCCACTAAACGAAGAACAATTATACACTATTTCCGTTGGAAAACGAAAAGGAAAAAAATAAGGGTTCTATGCGAAGAACCATCCCGAATGAAAAACAAAACGGCAATACCAGACATGTAATCAGAAAAAATTAGCTATTAATTTGAAGAAATCCAAAAGCGACAACTACAGCATGATTACTCTAGTTTTTTTTAGTTCAAGGCCAACAAGAAAACAGAGCATTAATACTCTGCAAACAACTCAAGGAGCTGCATAAGGAAGAATACAAGAGAGAGATCGCGCGAGAGAGAGAGAGAGAGAGAGAGAGAGAGATCGCGCGAGACAGAGAGAGATCGCGAAAGAGAGAGAGACCGCGAGAGAGAGAGAGAGAGAGATACCTGAGCAGATCGACGACGGAGGAGCGCCGGCAGCAGCAGAACGACGCCAGACGAGGAGCAACAGCAGCAGCAGGAAAGTTTTTTTTACTTAACTCTGACATATGGGCTCAAAATAATCAATTGGGCCTTTTTTTCTAATGGAGCCCATACTTAAAAAAGTAGTTGAGATTAAAAACTTCGGGCCTTTTTTTCAAAAAAAACCAAAAAATAATGAGGCCCTACTTTCGGCCTATTTTTGGGGGCTCAAGACGGTGGCCTGGTGGGCCTGCCCCTTGGGCCAGGCCTAGGTCACTATGAATATACGATGCTAAGAGATTCTAGAGAATCGCATATTGGTACCTCTGAACAATTGAACAATTTTGCCTTGCATCGCACAGATTAATGCTTGTCTCGTATAAGCAAAAATTGGCATTTTTCATACACTTCTTTATATGTATATATCTTTTTCTTACCACCAAAATGAATATTGCATCAAATATACTTTATAAAAAAATGATAATTACGACTGCTGTAAATACATATATTGAGGGAAATCACATTCATGAACCAATTGGTCTCTTTATACGTTAATTAATTTATTCTTTTTTATGATAATTTATGCTCATTGATGTCCATCAACATAATTTCCGATCAGTTTACGTCCATATTAATTGATCTATGAGAGACCACTTTTGATGATTCCAACAATGTGATTTCGATAGGTTATGGTGGACATCAAGGAGATGAGTCAAATTTAACAAAAAAAAACCTGTTTTTTTTAATAAAAATAAAAATCAAATAAAAAATTTTAATTACCACATCACCAGGTAGATGGGAGGAATTACAAGAATGACAATACAGCATTAAAAAGAAGAAGAAGAAAAAAGAATGAAAGAAAATGATATGTTAGGAGTCATGAATAGTGTGTGTTAGTGATATTGATATTCATGAATTATGTATGATATAGCGTACATTGCCTAAAACAAAAAATACGAATTGCATTTAGGAAAGATTCACGATAAACGCATGTGTATGCCCTATTTATACTCATGGGCGAGTAGAATAAAATATCTAATTATACGTCGAACAACTAGTTTTAGCTTGTTAACTTTTTTGGTCTGAACACCTATGGCATTTGTTTTTGCAATTTCTCGACATCCTATCAATATGACTAATTGAAGAAAAAAATAATGAACTCAAGTAATGCATATCTGGAGAGCACATGGATTGATGTATTGGAGGAAACTAAATATATTCACTAAGAAAAGTCTAAGGATAAAAATGTGTCGGACACATCTGTATCTCTAGCATTACTCATTCACTAAAGTACTCTTCAAACTCCAAGGTTATATTTCCTTTTCTTGATCTGATGAATTAAAACTCCAAAGGATATGTTTTTACGGGTTGAAGAAAGATACTTCGAGTATCTTTTGATTTCTTTTTATCTGTTATAAAAATAGAAAAATAGGAAGAAGCACAAGTTTTTTAAGCCATTTATGCTTTAGTTTATTCATACTGTTAAGGAAAACCTGGGAGAGAAGAAAATCAAGAATTTAGTACTCATGGATAATGCATTGCAGTCGGGTACGACTACAATAGTATCTTTGAACAATAACCCCAGTAACTAATCTACCAAGAATACAACGTAGTTTTGTGGGCCATATTTGTTGAATTAGTTTTTGGGACGGAAAATTTTAGTCCACCGACTATATGTCCAATGGGAAAGGTTATACTACAAGTTTTTAGCATTTTTACAGAATAGCCTATAGCTACTATACTGATTAAGCGATGTGAATCTTCTTTTTTTGACAAGTTTGAAGTTAAATGTTCCAAATATTAGTCAATCTTTTATCAAGCAATATATATAACATGGGCTTTTCTCCTTGATAGCAAAATACAGATCTATGTAAAGATTTCGTCAAATCATGTTTAGCTACATATTCTTGTTGATTTTTTGTCATTCCGCTTTATTTTTTGGCTGCTAACCGGGTGATTTTGGCTTTTAAACAGAGCAATTAGCAAACCTTTATTGGGGTTTGGGAGGCCATCCTCAGGTAGACTTTTTACCCAGACCTAAGAGTATTAATTGATGAACGTGATTTGGCTTATGCTAGGGCTCAGTATTACTTGTTTAAAGTGTTATATTTGAAGGCTTTCACTGTTGCGAAATGGAGATAGAATGTGGTAGAAGAAGACTAAGAAGCATGGACACTTCAAATAAGGTCCCGTTCATCAGACACGCGTCTCGAACATGTTGTATTTAGTATTAGTCTTTCAAACGTGTCGTGTCAAAGGAATCCCTACGATGGAGTGGACATTGAAGCCCAAAAAGCACTTGAAATAATTAGATATTTTTCATATTTAGTTAGTCTCCCTCACATTTAGTCAGTCCCCCTTTTGGCTCACTAATCTTTTCCATTTTTATTTTTGTGTAATTTTCAAGTTTGGCTGGCTTGAGTTATTGTCTAGGAGCTTCCCAAGGCTATATCCGTGCATTCTCAAGGCTATAACAGTAAACATCTATTGGTAGGAGTACTCTTCGGGCTATAAAGTTGATTTGGTAATTCTACTCTCTCTACTCACTCTTTGCCCACGAACTATTTGATAAAATGTCTCTCTCGTGTCAAGTTTAGTCGTGTTAATGAAATTTTCTGATTTTGTGCAGACATTGCCAACAATTGACGGTGTTCATGGTGATAAGGTCAAGTACCTGAAAATGGATGAGTTTGGTATGCAACGTTAAAGAAAAATTGTCATGATCAAAATCGACCAAGGCGACCGAAATATCCACAGGTAATCTTATTTTTGGCCTTTCGAATTATCTAATCATCTTTTCTATTTGATTCTAGGATCATTGTGATGCATTTTTTAAATGGGTTTTTTTTTTTTTTTTTGATAAAGCGAATGCTATAAAAGTCTTGACATTTTTTCTGAACTGGTCTCCTTTGCACCTTTCGCTGATTTTTTCTCCTATTTCTCCATTTTCCTTGATGACCCTGCAAAAGCACATTCCAAAGTAACCCTTGGATTTAAAGTATAAATGTTTAAATATAGGGCCTATTTGATTAGCTGGACTGAAAATGGTATTATTAGGTTGTGTAACTTTTTATTTAGCAATTGTAACTCTATAGTCAAATTCTTCTTATAAATGTGGGCTTACACTGTGTATGTGGCATTCATAATTTACTCACAGTTAGTCAGGTCAGATAGCTTTACTGTATGAATTGCATATTTTGCACGAATAGTCCAACGAAAACAAACATGGTTGATGTAGTCGGATGATTTAACCTTTACTAGGTTACGAGATTAATACTAGAACAACACTGGTAGTTGGGTAACAAGACTGATTAATTAATACATAAACATGATTTTTAGATGTAGTTTGATTGATCGATCAGCCTATTGTTTGGATGGATGAACATATTTTGTTTTTTTCTTTAGATAGTATGAATTCATTTTCTACGTTTCTTCTCTCGCTTTTGTCTCCTTCCATTTGAGGAGTTACAAGTGATTGAGTATATATTGGTACACTAATTAGTTTTCAAGATTGATTGTTCCTTAGATGATATGAATAAGTAAAAAGGAAGAGGATTTCAATTATTTGGTACTTATTTTTTATGGAGCCTTAGGCGTAGAGGATTGCACCTGAGGGTGTGTTCTTGGTCATGCAGGATGTGTTGTTTGTTGAATACTCTTAATTGTGTCCCTTTTAAAATGTGAACCGGTGACAACATGGACACATTTTGTTGAGTTGTACTTTTGCAAAATGCATTGCTTTGATTGTTGCCTTCATAAATGGAATTGGAGTGGAGTCCTATTTGATTATATACTCTATTGTTATTTTTTTTCGGATTAAGTTATTAATCCACTAATTGAAATTATACAGGATTGGTTTCATTAGTTGTAAAATGTTTTGTGTTTCTTTTATTCATTTGTTGAAGTTGGTTAGATGTGTCATGTTTGAAGCGTACCGGGAGACGTAGCGTTTGTTTGTGAGAATGTTTAATAGCAATGAATGATATCTCATTTATGCCATTTTATAAATGTCTTACGCAGAGGACACGTAGAGTACATGCGTGATGTGTCATTAAATTTTAACGTGTTTTTATGAGGAGACACTCAAGGGGTACAACGAGGACACCACCGTTTTCCCTTCGAAAAACAAAGAATTCTACTAGAAACGCTATGTGTACGTGTTCTTGCGTATTTGACACAGATACAACGACCTACTAGGTGTTTCTATACTCATTGATTAACTCATTTATTTCATTTGCGAATTAGCTACGTGGCATGTTATGAAGCACGGACACTCTTAGGAGGTCGTCGTAGGACACACGAGGACACATACAGTATGCACCACGAGGCGTGTCCATTATATTTGAACAAGTTTTTAAGGGGGACAAGCCATATCCCCATTAGTGTTCCCGTTGTGTCTCCGTCGTGTTCCTTGAAAAAATGTAAAATGTCATCGACATGCCATGAGATCGTGTCCCAGTGTATCCCCGCATGTCCGACACATATGTTCATGACTTTACCTGCCTGATGCTAGGCCTGGTTAGATGATCTCTGAACATCAAAGCCACACACACAGAGTTGATGATAATCTTGCAAGTCTAGCTTTGAAATAATATGTAGTGATTTGATTTTTTTTAGAAGTAGATCGAGACAATGCATTACTTCCTTTTGCACTAATATCTTCTTCTTTTTTTACTGTACGTGTGTAGGCAGGGAGGTGCAAAGAAGTACAATAGAGAAAAGAAAAGCAAGTGTACGGGGTTTTTGGCAAAAACACTGGATTAGGTTGATGCAATACTTTGATCATTGGAGTATTTTTTGGTCATATGATTTAAAAATACATGAATGAGAGTGGATATACAAATACATTAATTAGATCAAGTTGTATTTGCAATTAGAAAGTGAAGATTTTTTTTTTGATGCATGTATGAAAGGAAATATGATTCGACATCATTGTTAATGTACTTACTGGATTGGGAGAATTTTATTCGTATTGGTTGTTGTAAAAGGATGTACTTTTCTCTAATTTGCTTAATAAATTTGAGTAGATTCATAAATCATGTTTTAGGACTATATCAAAAAAATATTTACCCAAAAATTGTTTAGTGCCATGATAGGCTTTCAAATTATTAAAATGTTTAGGAAGTCCATGAAAAAATGAAATTAATAAAAAACAAAGCAGTTTTAAGTTTATATTGTTGTTGCGGTACTTTCAATTAATTTTTATCCTTTTTTTTCAGTTTCCAAACAAGATGGAATTGGTTAAGGTAAATAATTTCTCCTTATCGGACAACAATAAGAAAATATAATTCAATATGAATGTGCTCTCGACATTTTGTGTTGTGCCTTTAGGCACGTGCCTATTGCTATTAAATTATTTAAATCTTAATTAAAAATTGTTTTAAAGACTAATTTGTAGAAAGTCAAAATTGAATTAATGCAACTTAATAAGTTTGCTTCGTGCCTTCAGGCACGGGCACGGGCATAACTCTAGTATTATTATATAGTGTGTTATTTTTCTTTCTTACACAATCAAAGTTGGTTTGGATTATAAGTAAAAGTACACAACAAACATTTTGTTTAAAATATTTTATTATTCTTCATTAAACATAAAGACACACAGAAAATAGAATCAAGAGGAGGAATTGGAGGTTAGAATTGTTCAAGGTCATAGAATCAACGTCATTATTAATAGTTTGTGTTACACCCCAACTTTTTTCTAATATTTAATTTAGAACTTAAAATTTAAAATTAACTGGTTTGGGTATTATTTTATTGTTTTGTGTATATTTATTTTGTATTAGCTAATTATATAAACTTTTACAGTTTGGGATCCTAATTGAGTATTTTCATTTATGGCATGATTTTAATTGTGAAAGTATTAGTTCGAAATTGATAAATCCGTTGTATTTTGCTAATAAATTAAGGTAATATGTTAGAGTCCATTAACCTTGTTTTTTTTAAGGGAAATTTAAATTAGGGTCTTATGAGCCCAAGCAGCGTAAGTTCTCATTCCATTAGCTTTTTGAACTTATGATCATATCCTATTTTTACATTGATTGACATTTTTGCTATTAATTTTGAGTGTTAATTTACCATTTTATCCTTTTTTAAGTGAAAATACATAATCTCTGATTTGGTAGGTAGAAACTAATAGCAGTAAACTAAGTTTAAATTATGAAATAAAATATAATAAATAATTTTTAGTGATTCTTGATAATATCACCAGAATTCCCAAGATATATACTCACAGGAATCTTAAACACAATCTTGAGAATATCAACGGAATCCAAAAAAATACTCACCGAAAACACCTTGCTTTTTAATTTTGGACAATTCAGATCTTAAGTCACTAAAAGGAGATTCCATATAAAGGACTTACCATAATGTACAGTTTCGTCAATGTTAGAACTTTTCTTTCCTAACCTTGTGCTCTTCTTACTTTTCGATGTCTTGGGTTGTATTAGTCTATGAATCCTCTTAATTGGGTTGGTATATTACCAACTAATCTTGGATTTCGATTTGTGAAGGGGTTAAAACTACATGTGATGATAAATTTACATAACTGATGGTTAATTTGTTAGGATTGTTGGTAAATTTGCTAACATTCAAAATTGTGATGGTGAATTTGTATATCTTCTCTACATGTGACGATAATTTTGTTTACCTAAAGGTTAATTTGTTAGGATTGATGGTACATTTATTGTCCTCCATAATTGTGATGATAAACTTGCAAATCTAAGGGTAAAAATGCTGCAAATATTTTGTTACTTTATATGATGGTAAATTTGTAGTTTTAATGGTAAATTTTTGCAAATTTAAGAGTTAAAATACTACAAACCATTTGTTACTTGAGATGATGGTAAATTTGCAGTTCTAATAGTAACTTTTCGCAAATCCTTCGTACAGTTATAAGTACTTATCATTTAGATGAGGTTCCTTGTAAATTTTTTAAATTTATCATAATCCCTTTAAATTTATCATGTCGAATTGTTTATGTTGATCGTCTACGAATAAACCCGACGTCCGATTTTAGTGCAATGTGTTTCAATAAACAGTCACTACAACAGATTTAGGGATGTTAACAAATTTCGTAAATGTGTTTAAGATTTTGTAAGTATATTTTGGAGTGATTCTTGCAAATTCACCATCGAAAATGAAAAAAAAATTGCAACAATTTAAACAATTAGATAAGCAAATTTACCATCACAATTGTAAAAGGCAGTAAAATTATCATCACATGTAGGAAATAGTTGTAAATTTATCATCAACCTTATCAAATCAACCATCAAAAAAAGAATAAAAAAATAAAGATCCCTTCAATGCAGGAACTTTGGCTATTTTTCTGAATTTACCATGTCAAATTGTTTATGTTGATCTTGTGATCTCAGTTATTGAATGTGTTCAAATTAATATGGAAATGTAGTGAGTGTATCTCTTGTTTTAAAGGTTGAGTGACAATTTACATGTCAAGGAAATTTAGGTATTTATAAAAAAATAAGACCAAAATTTAACCTTCAAAATGAAATAAGATGAAACGCTGGGTATAACTTATAGATAAGACCAAATAAGAAATACCCTTCTTTTTATACTTAAAACATGGGGTTTCTTGGGAGACTATATGACTGATAATAATGTTAGGATTTTATTTTAGCAGAAATTTATTGAGAGAACATAGGCGATGACAACGGCGACAACAGCGGCAGTACCATTGGGCTTTCATCGCAACGGTTCGACTCCTCCTCCTAATTGAGTATTTTCATTTATGGCATGATTTTAATTGTGGAAGTATCAATTCAAAATTGATAAATTTGTTGTATTTTGCTAATAAATTAATAAGGTAATATGTTGGAGTCCATTATATGTAAACTACTTTAACCTTGTTTTTTTTTTTTTTTTTATACTTAACACATGAATTCCAATTAACTATCCATTATTTTTGATAAATTATATTGATTGTGGTTATTTGAGACGTATATATCTAGAAGAATAATTAGTTGGGGTTTCTTGGGAGACTATATGACTGATAATAATACTAGGCTTTTATTTTAATAAAAATTTATTGAGAGAACGTCGGCGGCGATAACAGCGACAGTATTATTGGGTACACATCGCAACAGTTTGACTCCTCCTCCTACCTAGATCAGTGACCTTATTTTGTTTATTTGATTGCAATACCTTTGGACCGATGTAAGTGGTTAAGCATATTACATATTTTCAAACTTTGCCCTTATCCTTAAAAATTATTCTTTTAACAATTTATTTGTTTACATTGAAATGAAAAGTAGGGGTGTACATGGTCCGGATTGGACCAGTTCTGTAAGAATCCAAGAACCAAATCATATCTAACGGTTCCAAAAAATTAAGAACCATAACCAGACCATTACACATATAGAACCAAACCAAAACCAAACCATTAGACCGGTCCGGTTTGGTTCCGGTTCCGGTTTCAAACCATGTTAGTATTAAAAAAAAATTCAAAAAAAATATGAATAGAATAACACTAATTTTTTAAAATTGTGAACAAAATAAATAACGTAATAATTGCAACAACTTCATTAATCTTAAAAATTGAATTTATACATATAATAAGTTTGCGAAAAACATAATTACATTGAGAATGAAAGAGTTTTTTATTTTGAAAATAGAAGGCCTCTAACTTTTTTGATATATATATATATATTTTTAATCGGTCCGGTTCGGTTCGAACCACGGTTTATAATTATGAAACCATGGACCAAACCATAATATCCGGTTCTAATTTTTTTAAAACCATAACCAATCCACTAAACCATGGAACCAATCCAAAAAGACCGGTTCGGTCCGGTTGGTCCGGTTTAGTGGTTTTTTCGATTTTTTTGTACACCCCTAATGAAAAGCATATTTGGTGTTTCATTGGTTAAAAACAGTATGTTCAGTGAACTATTTAATTCCTTTAATGTTCTTTTTGGTGAAAACTTTGTGGACATGGTTTCGGAACATATTTTAAAAGTCTAGGAAAATTAATCCTCTATGTGCGGGTGACTCTGGCCGTTAGGGAAGATATTTGGGTAGACTGGGTGACTTTAATGCTCAAAAGTGAAGGAAAATGGTTTGGTGCGTCTTGATGACTTTCACCAAATCATCTTGTGAAGAAATTTCACAAGTTGTCTACTCATGGTGACTCTTAAGTAAATTTCACAAGTTGTCTAATCATCTTTGTTATAGAAAACATTTATCAACAGATATTCAGATCGGGTAAAGTTAGACATGTTGTATAGTCAGTGATCCATAATATTTTCACAAATTTATTAATTCCCCTCCAAAAAATTACTTAATTTTTTTAAACAATTGACATTTTGTGAATCTAAACAAAGGTTTTCTAGCGGCTTGATTTTCTCTTTGCATTTGTTCAGGGAAAAAAACTAATCTAATAATCAAACATCATTATTTTTAGGGGAACTTAATGTTGAGTCCTACCTCTAAGAGTAATCTAGTGTTAGATCCTAAACACTTTTCAACATTAAGTTTACATCCTAAAATTCAAAAAATACCCAAAATAACCCTAAAAAATAATTAGAGCACTAAAATAGAAATGTCCTAAAAATAAGGGATTGTTTACCAATTACCTTTATTGTTTACCAATTACCGTCCAAATCCTGCCTTTCCTGTCCAAATCACAAACAACCTTTCAAGTTCTATTCAGTCCTAAAAAAAAAAAAGCGACGGTTGGTATTCTCGGAGACGGTGGCCAAAATAAATGTCTGCTTCATTGTTATCATCCAAAGTGCATGTAAGAGAAACGCATCATGGGGAAACAAAATAAAACCAGTCACTATGCTTAGGCCATATTGTATGGCACTACAAGACAAAGTCCTAAATTGCATTGCATGGGCATGAAAGTAACGTGTAGTGTAGGAGCCTGAGGGCACCCTCAAACCAAAGGCTACAATGTTTATGTGGTGTTGATTTGTGACACGTGAATTCTGCATTTTACGATTTGATAGTAAATTCTGCTCTCCGCGTTTTACCATTTGATGGTAAATTTGGTCTCTGCATTTTACCATTTGATGGTAAATTTGCTCTCTGCATTTTACGATTTGATGGTAAATTCTGTTCTCTGCGTTTTACCATTTGATGGTAAATTTGCTCTTTGCATTTTACGATTTGATGGTAAATTCTGCTCTCTCCCGTTTGATGGTAAATTTGCTCTCTGCGTTTTACCATTTGATGGTAAATTTGATCTCTGCATTTTACCATTTGATGGTAAATTCTGCTCTCCGCGTTTTACCATTTGATGGTAAATTTGCTCTTTGCATTTTACGATTTGATGGTAAATTTTGCTCTCTCCCGTTTGATGCGAAACATTAAATCCGGCGAAACATTAAATCTTATTATTTTACCTTATTTCTGGCGAAACATTAAATCTTATTGCCGAAAAAAAATTGCAACGAACAAAATTTACCTTATTTCCAGCGAAACATTAAATCCGGGACTTGGTTTCCATAATCAGCTAACTATTTTACCTTATTTAATTCCGTAATTACAGCCATATTTATTGTCCAATTATAAACATACCAAATCAATACAAAATATTTTCTGAACCAAAAAGGATAAGAGGGTAATCTACCACCAAAAAATAAGGGCAGACATGTCAACCAGGCTTAATTGGGGGTGAAAACATAAGTTTGAAAAGTGTATGAGACTCAACCCTACGTAGTGTAGGTAAAAAGGACCCTGAACTATTCCTTCGGTCTTAAAAAAAATTGTCCAGTCCTCAAAACAAGAACTTAAAAAAATAATTTTATTTTTAAGTTCTGGTTTCAAGAATCGAACAATCGTTTGCGACGGTAATCATCTCCACTGCTGCCCTTTTGTTCTCCCACCCTTATACCACCATAATCACCACAATTACATGGTTAACGTTGATAAATTGCCACACGAGTTCACAATAAGATTTATGAGCTAATCTTTAACTTGTTTGAAGGTGTAATCGAGCTGCCGACATAATATCTGTAGTTGTGTTTCTTTTCTCGTGTTTTATTTTGGCTTCCAAATCAATGAAGGAATGAGTGGGCATGCATTCGTGTATCTTTCATTGTATATCTTTCATATGCATAAGAGATCTTCTCAAACACTAGACATTTAAACTTAAAGTTTTGTCTCTTCCATCATATATCTTTCTCTATCTTCCGATATGAGTAAATATTTGACGTGCGTGGTGGCCAGGGTTATAACGCCCTGACTTTTGGCACGTTAAATTTGTTTTTATTCTTTTAAATATCATTTTATTTGTCAAAATGATTTATTAAAAGAAAATCAACTTTTATTCACTAGGTAAAATAAAACAATAAAACAACTTTAAACAACTAAGGTAAACTGAGTTTGAATCTGAAACAACTAAAATATTCTTTTGGGTTTACAACTGAATTTTTAAATAAACTAAAACATTTAAAGTAATTTAAGGGTAAAGCAGTCAAGTGAAGGTCCCTTCTCTAGCTGTCTCCAACTCCTCTGACGTGGTAGGCTCCTCCATCTGTTCTTCTACATCTGACATGAAACGCTTGAGGTTGAGAAGTTGCACCGATGAGTAATGAAACAACTTACGTACATTTTAATTGATCAACTCATCAACATCTTAATTGATCTATGAGAGACCACTTTTTATGATTCCAACACTGTGACTTAGATAGGTTATGGTGGACGTCAGGGGGATGAGTCAAAGTTAACAAAGAACCTGTGTGGGAAGATAAGAAAATTGATCCTGTGTGGAAGTGTCCATGGAAAAGTGGTGGTTTCATGGACTTGGGTCAAGGCCGAATGGGTATGGGTCAACCAAAGTGGAGCATGATTTTGGGTCAAACCAAATAGACTTGGATCTTGGGTTTTGGGTTAAAGCCCAATGGATTTAATGAGATGGATCAAAGGGTCGGGCCAACAAGAAAAAAAATAGTTTGAATCAAGACTAGGTGGATATGAGGTAGGTCCAAAACCAAATATAATACCAAGGCCCACACAATCTCATGCAATGATAATGATAAAATAGAAATAATAATCTCTTAAAGTTAAATTAAATAATAAAATTTCTTTTTTTATTGAATTAAAATATGTGGGTCATTACACTGCGTATTCTGCAAGTTGAAATCTTGTAATCCATGACCGATCACATTCTCTAATTTGGGGTGTGATTGTATAGTTTTAAAATTTTCAAGATCAATGTAGCAAATCTCATACCCATGTTCCAAATATGTATTTTTTTTTTCTCAGCAAAAAGAATTTGATTAATCTTTGAAATATGTTTGATTAATCTTTGAAATATGTTACAAAAATTAAAAGGACAATGAGTATAGAGCATCACAACAGAAGAGATCTAGGTCCTAACTAGGTTAGACCGCGAATTTCTGACAATCACTTACCACCCAAGGCTCGAAAAATGACACCAAAGCTGGCAAGGGACCAACCATAATATCACACCTAGGCGGTGATGGATGAACCGTAACATCTCCGAACTTCAAATCTTCTCCTCTGAGTTTCGAATTAACGATCAAACTTCGTATATGGATAAAAAATGTCAGGATCACTCTATATATCAAAGAAATTTGAGATTGGTTGAGTAAATTATTGAGATTTCTAGAAAGAAGGGAAAGCTTCCACGGTTTGAGAGAGAAAGGGGAAATATAGTCAAAAGCTTATGTCTCTCTCCTTCCCTCACCAAATCAGATTATGGCCAAGAATGAACTCCTTGGTGCCCCAAACACACCTCAGAACGCGTAAGTCTAAAATAAATCTCTGAGCTCGGGTTTGACAACTAAAATCCCAACACATATAAAATTAAATCAAACCCATATCCCGTCATATATTTCTAAATAACTATTCTAAAATGCAAAAAATTTCTGAACCTTACATCCGACATGACACGACCTATTTGACACCCAACAGTGATGTTTATAATGACATAAGAACGAGATAAATTGCATATCCCACGATTGTGCAGTAAAACAACGTTATTTTGATATAAAAACACTCTTACCTGTAAAAAAATATCTGAAACAGTATTTTGTACATAAAAAAGACATCGTTTTAAAACACAACACTTCTTGTTGTTTACTGTGCACAACAAGACCCAAAGCCCTTTTATTAGACCTACTGTTTCCATTTGACCAAAAGTTTAACCCTATACTTCAAATTAATTGTTCAGTTTGTAGTCTTAGTAGAGACAGCAAAATTGAAGCAACTTCAAGCCTGGGGTTAACATCGGTCAAAGCAATCGGGATCAAAGTCAAATGAGTCAAACTACAAGTGTTAAAAGTCTTGCTTATCTTTAATAACCTTTTGTTAAAGGTCAAAATTTTAAAAAAATATGGAATATAATAAAAGGAGAATATAATAAAAAAAATTTATTATAGAGACGTGAATAGTGGTAATGACATTTATTGTATACAAAGGAATAAACTATAAAGTACGAATAAAAGAGATGTGGGATAATTTTATCTCATCCAAACAGATAAAATAGTATCCGGATATCATATTCGAGATCTAAAGAAGTAAACAAATTCAAGTTATGACAACTTGTACAATCCTATCCGCAATGATAAGCAATGGACCATTCATTGACCACTAACAAACCCACACATAAAAGTCTGGTAATATATTAATCAATCAAAACTCGTAATCCACAACTATTCTCTACAGCCTTCAGAACAAGAACCATCGTGAGTACAACTGAATGCACCAAAATGGCACTGAAACACTAATAGGAAAGCTCTCAAAGAACACCCATTCCTAACTACTTCCCAAATGAAAATACGGGAAAGAGAAAAAAATGACTCAGACAGCCAATGGGTCAGTGTTGATTTCAAGAAAACATGGCGATAGACGGCTACCATCATACTTCACTTCCCAATTCCAAGTTCTTTACTGATATCTCTTGTAAGACTAAATTGCAAGGTGTTGTGCCATGGGAATAGTGTACGAGTGACTGGAAGCTTTCTTCGAAGATCCTGCAATACAAACTCAGTTTAAAAAAAAGGGATCTGAAACAAGGATTCACTGACTCGGTCAGATATCTAGAAATTCACCTCCAGCTTTGTCTCTACAAGCAGAAATTAGGAAACCGTAGTATTTCAAGCATGTTGTTGCATATATTATGTTAAAGGTGTTTGTGTTTGTTTGTTTGACTTAGTATAGGAGTTATGGTTAATATGGTAGTGGGATAGGATAATGAGTTAGGGGGGTATTAATCAATTTTTTGTAGATACGGGTTTGTATATCAATGAAGAAAAGGCTGAATGTTATCAGTCTTCAAAATCGTGGATCAATCAGAGGTCTTTCTCCCCTCAAAGTGGGGGACTCTTATCTCATCTATTTCCTTTTATATTATTTATGTAAGCAGGATCCTATACTATAGTAACTTAATGAGACAAGAAGTAGATGACATACGGACAAGAAGTTCATTAGCACGGTACAAGCACAAGCAGTGAAGCTATTTTTTGGCACCTTTCAAGCATCCTCGCAACTTACTGAACTTCAGGACTAATTGAACAGTGTTTAGCACAATTTGATCGCATGGAAACAATACACTTAAAGACTGTTGATTCAGAGATTAATGCACAGAATTCGATTGCAAATCTCATGGGGCCCGCACCAATCAATGGACGATATTTGAAGAATGTGAGACAATTAGAAATATTGGTAATCCCAAAAGAAAGACAATGCCAATGCCCCACCAAAGTGTCTACTGCTATTAAGCAAAATGTGTGAGCTAGCTTGTGCGCATAGTTGTACGCGTAACTTCTTTCCAAATGATGACAAAAGAGACATGATCAATAAACAAAGAATCTAAAAGAATCCTAAAATCATATGTATTATTAGCAGAATCAGGACAATCTTCTTTGCATAACATGCCATATATAGCACAGTTGGGGCCGCAAGAATATCTAGACACCATATACATATTCCAAGCATGCAATGGCAGCTATATCATTCATAGTTACCCAAAGCTAATATGTTCCCAATATAAATGACTCTTCTCATGCAAACCTACCAGACCTTATTCTAGAGATTACCTTGAACGTGGTATCTGGCAAATTTGAGTAGGATGCCTGCCATTATGTAACTATCAGTAAAGGCCGTCTAGAACATACAGAATTGGTTTTTGTAAAAACATATAAAGAACCTGAAGTGAAGCAAGGTACTCTGTCTCGTGATGACGAATAATGTTGGTCAAGGAAACGGCTGAGTCATCAGGGGACTGAAACAAGTATAGAACACATCAAAAAGCCAGACAAAATAGATTACAGAGAATGAAAGAAACAAAACTTAATGTTTGAGCGAATTATGTTACAGATATGCAGATTTGATTCTAAGCCACAAAGATTGCAAAAGGGCATCAGGAGGAAAGGACAAACGTATATTTCTTACTTCTTATTTCTACTTTCTTTTTGTGCACTGTAATCAGAAGTAGAACTATTTAGTTACACAGAATACAAAAAGGAGGAGGATAGCATACAAAATACCAATCTCTGTTGTGCGGAAATTAATTTAAGATGCTAGATTTGCCTTGTGAAAATTTTGAGCCAAGGATACAACTGCCTGACAAATCTGACAGACAGTTGGATCAATGTGGTTGTTCAGTTACTGATCTAATCTTCATCATCAAAATGTTTACAACTTACAGGAATATGAAAAAGAGGAATCCCATATCACATGATAGTGAGAAGCTATGGGTGACCTAGCAAGCCACATCAATAAAAAGGAACCAGAAAAATTTCAAGAGTGCTTTAGTTTCCATAACAACCTGAAACAACGTTGAATCCTGGCATTCATGTTTAGCATCTAACTGGACATTTCCCTCTTCAAAGTAGTGAGCAACTACCTGAATGAAAGTGAAATCACAAGTGAATCAGTATTGTTCAAATTAGACCATGCATGCTCTTACCCAGCTAAACACAGAAAAAAGAGGTCTGTTTAATTAAACAATGACATATGGTTATGCATTACATCATTTAATGAACTGTAAACATACCTGCATTCTGCCTCTTAATTCCACTATTTGTACATCATCTTTAAACTCAACATTCCATATTGAGCGCCAGCTTCCATTGCTATATGATATTGTGCAGGGAAAATAAAAAATAAAACAGCTGAAAATTTGTGAAAAAAACCGAACTTTTCCATCTTCAAAGAAAATAGAATGTAGGCTTACAAGGTCAAGCAACTAATTGTTATTATCATCACATGGTGACAGGACCAAATTCAGTTGACGGAAGCAAGTACTTGTTAGACTGCAATTATTGAACTTCAATAAATTCTCCAACACAAAGCAATAGAGCACTGAAAGCATAAAAGTAGCAAAACAAAGTTTTGCGCCTATATATATCTTTTGGCCTTAGATATGCAAATGACCATTAATCCAACAAGCGGTTTACCATTTGCAGTTTTAACACAACCAAACTTTGTCTGTGCCAATAAGCTTATTAGGAAAGGTAAGACAAAAGGGAAGATAAAGGAAGCCTATCACTGTGAAGATCCATCGAAGAAAGAATAGAGGGGATGGAAAAAAATTTCAGGTCATAATCCATAAAGCATTATATTTGTTCTGATAAATGACTACTGAATTTGGATAGAGATTTTGTCAACGTCACAAGGTTTTGTAGCTACTAGTAGAACCCATCCCTACCCGTTACCCAGGACGGGTAAACTTATATCTACGGTCCATGCTACTTACCAAGAGTGTGGCCATTATTACCAACCAGTTTGTTCAGAAAACCTAACCCAATTTGTTCAACAAAGCTTTTCTAAATTTTCAAAGAACGGGGTCATAGCAGTCTTCAGTCATTTGCCTGTCTTGCAGGCAGTCAACAAGAATACTGCAGGTCAATCTCTTATTTGGGCAATAGAAGTGTGTTAATGAAAACAAATCATTAAAGGCACAATTATGAAGCAGAACCTCAAGCAATTTTCACAAACAGCTAAAATGTGAAACAATTGATAGTCAGAGATTACTAAAGCAACAAGAGTAAGGAATAGTAACTGAAATCAGTTTACTCACCAGAAATTCTGCGGGCTATGACGAGCAGCCGAAATTACAATAACAAGCTCAAAATCAGATCCTGGTTCTTCCACATCTTTTCCTCTAGCACAGTAAACTGAACATACACCTTTTGGATAAGCTTCACCGACATATTTCATAATTTCAGCATCTAGCGCACATCTGTCACAATCAAAAAATAAAATAATCGGAAAAGGAACGTTATCTACAGGCATCATGGTCAACCTTCCCATCATTCAACTTCATGACACATGGAAGAACATTGAAAACATGCAGCATTGTTCTGTTTTTCTGTTCATGAATAAGGGAAGGGAAACAACCAGGACAAGCATGCCACAACACCACCAACCAATGGCCCCGTGTTTAAAAATCTCAATCATTCACTTCTAAAACTATCTTAGCCTAGCATTAGTGAGACTCATATCAACGATGGAGCGGAAAGACACCTGTACATATAGATTGAGTTCCCAATATGTTCAACTGTTCGGACACAGAGAAATGAGTAATGAATTACTTCTTTTCATAGCCATATTTTTTAGAGTACACGCTCTTCTGCAATAATGTTGATCTTAGTTTTTCAGTAAATGCCAGTATATCATTACTGTTCATTAGTCCATAAACTCTTGAGCCCTTGATACATTGCACATAACAGACTCACAAACTCCGGTACCTACAGCCCCGTTCCTAGTTCTATTCGTCAAACAAGTGAAATATATGCATGTCCACAAAGTGGTCCTGGAAGCCTTCCAACATGTAGCAGGCCCAAGACGAACAAGACTTTGATGCACTAGAACATTACATCACTTGAATGTTCTGGACTAAATATTGTACCCTCCCCTCAATAAGAAACTAAAGGTCACTAGAAAATTATACCTATTAATTATAACCTTACTTCATAATTTTATGTTACGATGCAGTAGTAAAACAGGGATGTTAATTTAAGCAGTAAGTACTGTGGACATCTAAAAAAAAATCTAGAATTACCTAAATGAATGTAATTAAATACCACAAAAACTTATTCTCCGAGTACTTGGAGTTTAGAAATGGTTGGCATAACCTTATACGGATGTCATTGCAAAGGAAAATGACATACCATAGTCTGATACAAGAATATCAACAAATTCTGTCTCATAACATACCGATAATCCTCTATATAGGGGGATGGAAGTTCTTCATCACTCGCTGGTCTCACTTCTGTACAAACCTGAACCAATTTACCATATCCTCGCGTAAATTAAGGAGGGACAGATAAACACTGACCAGACAGAGAATTGGACAAAATAAAGAGCCGCTATACACACTATGAGCTATAAAAATTTCAAAACAAAGAGAAGAGTAATGAAGACTGTCGAATGCAAGATCAATAAGTCTCCAGCTATCTCAAAGGTTGATTGCTAGAATAGGATCAGAATTTGGAAGTAGCACAACTGAGTATAACCTTGATATGCAAGATGACCTGCTACTAAATCCGAACTCCATCAGTGCAGTAGTGCTAAATATCCTAGGAAATTTGCTCGAATTAGAATTTTCCAACTATTTGGGCTGCATATATTTTCAACAGAATGGTCCTTGTGACAATTCATCATTTAATCATATAAAAAGTAGAAGGGCTCGAAACTTGAATAAATGTAAAACGAAGAATACTTAATACTGCTTCCATGAGGTAAGAATTGGTAACAGTCGAGAAAATGGTGGGAAATATCACAAGTGAAAAAGCGTGGCAGACAGAAACATGGAACAATGGCAGAGTCTCCAACCGCCAAAATCTTCCCTTACCAAGCAGCAGACCACTTTGTTTGAAAAGTTTCTCTTTTCCGTTGAGAATGGCCTATGGTGATCTCTCACTCTCTCACTCTCCTGGTTACTTGACCTCTTCAAAGCATAGGTCACCGGGTCTGCCTTTGGGCCCAAATGAACCATACTCTTGATACATGCCCGCTGGATCACCTGCATAGATGATCCCTTCCTTAACAGTCTAGCGGCGACAATCACCATGCCCCGGTGTTCCTGCTGGGATTACCCTAGCCTTTGCAATAAATCTGTGCTCTTTAGCCACCAAAGCACAAGATACCCAAGGAGAGCCGTGACTGTGTCCTACAATTGATCGAAGCAAAACTCAATGTTGAGGTTAATCACAACGAAAGGTGGGTCTCCGGGTGTATATGGCACCGTCTTGCCCAAGTTCAACGAAGTAATACTCTTTTCTCCTCACCATAAGGGTGTTCCAAGGGAGTCGGTCGCCCTATTTCGTAGAAGCTTGCACCCTCGCAGGTATCAACAAGCGGCATAATTTCTCCCGTGGTCCATAACTTATGCGAGACACATTACTCCAGTCTCCCACATCCGGAGGATTCATCCCTCTTTCTTGGTTCAAGGAGTCAATCTCGTGACACTCATGTGTCCCGCGCTCTCTTGCACATTGGCACAGCAGATGGTTCTCACAAGATCTTTAGATTTTGGGGCACTCATGACAATTGTGGCTATCTATGCCAATCTCTATGAACATCTTTAATCTCGCCTCGATCATATAACATAGAATCAGACTCCAACAAGCATGATCTCGCCATGCCACATAGCTGAATCTCCCTATGGCAACATATAGATGTGCATCCTCGAAGTGCAAATTCTGTTCAACTCCTCAAAACATTAATGAAACTACCACAATTTTTTAATTAACATGTCTTAAAGTATGTGCGAAGAGTATCCGTGTCTTGCGCCAATCTATAATGGGGATACCAGAGGAACCAACTGAAAAGTCTAATTTTATTTATTGAATGTTTATTCTACGAGAATTGTGTAAAGTACTTGTAACCACAAAAAGAAGGGTTCAAACCCTGGTTTTGAGGTTCTTGGTTCAACCTTGGAAAGATGACAACCTACGCCTATATTGCAACCATATAGGAACAAGACGTTTCTTGTGTCTCATGTCAGATTTGCCTATTTTGAAAGATTACCTCTCGGTCAACTCCAATTCTAGCTCCTTTCTCTCACCAAGAAGCAATCTTTCTTAATCATCAGTGTTTGATCTTTTTCTAACACCGGGGCTAAGAGGAAAAATCAAAAGAAAACAAAGGGAAAACTTCTTGTTTGCCCATTATCTGAGTTTAATTATGTAATCTTTCTTTAATTCTTATCCCCCATTGTCATGCGCATTTTAATGTTCTGCAATACTTATTATCAGGCCAACAGGGTATAAAATTCTGAAGTGGAATCTGGATATCAGGAATTTCTTTCTCTTGAAGAGTTGATAAACATGAATTAATTTGTCAACTTATTGACACGTGTGCTGAACATTGGTAACTGTGTTTTTGTTTCCAGGATTTAGCACAGACTTCCAAATACTATGCTTATTCTGGCACAGACTGCCAAATACGACAACACCTAGTAGGTGTTTGTGCAAAATACCGCAGAAGAGGTGATCTCAAAGTAGATTAGTGAAATGACTTACTTGCTTGACATGGTCGACTCTAGCAACTTGGGCAGTCCTAGGATCAAGATATTCATTCTCATCAATCTCACCAAAGGACGTAATCAGTACCTGCAAACACACAACATATTAGAGAGAGAGAGAGAGAGAGAGAGAGAGAGAGAAGGGATTTGGCAGTTAACACATCCAAGGCACATTGTGAACTCTTAAATGTAACTAGAAGTTGCTGTGTGGTGCAGAAAGCTCAATAAACTACACTTTTGTACGGGTGAGCTTCATGAAAATCTACCTATTTGCAATCTACAGATATGAATAATAACACAATCAGAGCTCAAAGAAAATGGATAATAAGGAATTACATCTTCGCTCTTGCCAGGTATTTTGAGGCATATCAAGTGAGACTTATTGTGCACAGGAAATGCCTCTGAAGCCGCCGTGTTATAGACATTATCATCATCCAGAAGCGATCTAATATCTGCAAATCCAAAGCACAAAATTTCCTAGAGAGTGAATGGTGATCAATCGGAACAAAAAGTTACAATGTAGATAGAATCCAAAACGTCCACATACGACATGCATATATAGATACTTAAAGAGAGAGAGAGAGAGAGAGACCTTTGGCAACATATTGTATTTCACCGGCGGGGGAGTTGAGGAGGAACCATTTGGCGATCTCCTTCTTCTGCTTGTCACTGAGCTCCGGCTCTTGATTTCCGTCTTCGTCTGCCATTCGCTGACGGGAATTATACATCTGAGATTTATCTGAAGATTCTGATTCAATTCTTCTTGTCTGTCTCAGAATACGTAGTTACGTCTATATATACACACATACGTACATATGTACATGTACAGTTAGTGTGTGTAAATGTGTGTTTGCTTTTTGGTCGTTTGAAACATGGAACCAAAGGGGAGGTTTGGAGATTGTGGTGGGGATTTGAGGCGGTGATCTGTAAAAGTTATTGCCGGAGTGTGTGATTCGAAATGATTCTGATCGGTGGGTGCTCTCTGTTTTTAAGTTACAGCACAAGGGTCAATTGTCAGTGCGATCGTGACCGTTCGTTAGTCGGACCAAACTGGAGGTAAGGAGGGTTTGATTTGGACTTTGGACGAACGAGACGGCGTCGTTTCATGATTCTTCGAGTTTCCCTTAGCTTAGTTTTAGTCTCTCCACATATATAATGCAAATTTTATTCACCCTCTGTCGCATAGGAATACTTTGAGATCTCAATTTGATAATTAAAATCGTCTATTTTGTTTTAATTTACTTCTTTAGTTATTACAAAAAATTCAACTCAATCAAATATTGGTAAGTTTTTGATATAAAAATCAAATTTTTTACTTTGAAAGTTTTAATATTTAAAGCTTAAAAAACTAAATTTTGAGGTAAAATAGTTACTGATACCCGATTCAGCTGAATTTATTTCGTGATAACTAAAAAAATTAATGAAAATAAAATAGACTATTTTGATCATCGAAATAAAATCTCAAAGTTATCCAAACGGTAGAGGCTGAACAAAATTGAACTCGAAATAATCAATGATTTTTATTTGCACTAAATAGTTTATCTCCATAAGTCTATTTTCTCTTTACAAAGCTCATAAAAAGGAATAAATTTCAAAAACACCCCCTAGATTCGAGTAGAAACATACATCATATTCTTGTATTTTTTAAAGTTACATTGCACATCCTTTTTTCTTTATTTTATGTCACATTGAAGTCTATTTGCCGTAATATACCTATTCTTTCATTTTATTTATATAATGGTGTAGAAATACCTTTAATATCTTTTTATTTATTGTTAAAACACCTTCCTATTTTTTACATAATTGTCTTATTTTCATAAAAATTAAAAGATAATTTCATACACTAAATATTCACTGGCCTTAATTTTTTAAAGAATTTTGTTTTAAAAATAATAATAAATTTTACTTTAAATTTTGTAAAATTGTTGATTCGTCTCGGAAAGAAGAACATAAAAAGTAAAAGAAAAAATTTGAATAATCTCAAGAAAAATATTATTTTCAAAATTACTTTTATCAATTTAAAATTTGTTAAAATATTTTTTATTCCTCTCATCAAGACTACAAAATGATAAAAAGAGTGACCAAAAAAAATCACATTTTAATAGATCAACAAAAGTATAAAAACTGATTCCATGTTGATGGATCAAGACTTGGAGATACTTAGATTTTTGTGTTTGATCCTTGATTTCATCCATCTCAAGATGCCTAACAACGACGAAAGGATCTGCTTATACGTCAGGAGAGAGATGTACTTTTATGAGTGCGATCATAGATATCCTTTATTGCCTCAGCCTCACACTTGAAAAGATAAATTCTTTGTTGAGAGTAGCAATGGTTGGGAGTTTGGCCTACCCCCGATCCAGGTGAGCCGTACATGGGGTGACCTATCCCCATTTGTTGTTTCTGTCCTACTTGTAAATTCTCTCGATGAGAAGGCTTGTGTTGACAATTTGAAAACCATTCAGCCCCTCCGTTTTTTGGCTTGGTGATTTCGGAGCTCCTTCACGCTTGCTCCTTAAGCCCCTAATCCTTATGGTAAATGCTCAATTTGTTGTGTATGTTTTACCATGAATTCACTTGTTTCGTGCTTACTATTCCGTTTTGTTTCTTGTTTGTCCAGTCGCGAAAGTGTTGGAAAACTTGATTTTGAATCAACTTTAGTTAATTATTTAAGTGGGTCCCACACGTCCACGTGGACGGACCCACATACCGATGCGTTCGTCTTGGATAGGAGATTAAGATCGAACACTCGGTTGGCCAAAATCAAGTTAAGGTGAATGAGAAATTGACCTTAAAGGTACCTACATGGACATTGGTGGATAGGAGAAATAAACTTGTCCCACATTGGATGTGGAGAACAAGTTGATTGGGTACATATACCCCAAGTTGGGCATAAGGGCTTGGGCCCTTGGGGCACCCAAGTTTTGTAGGGGGAGAGGGGATGAACAAAGTGGGCTTTAAACCCCACACGCGCGGGTTGGGTTGGGTTGGGTCATTAGATAAGATTGGGCTTGGCCCAAATGACTCTTACCTTTTTTCTGAAAATTTATTTCTGGACTGGGCCGGGTCACACCCGATCCAAGATGATTTAAACTTCTTCCCCAGTGCCGAAACGTTTTTGTTTCCCTCCCTTTCCGTCGTCACCGTTCGTGAAACAGTGTGACTGTTCGGTTCCGAACAGCCACATCCTTTCTGTTTAATCCTTTCCGAACGGGTGCCTATGTTCTATAAATAGGATCCTCATCTTCTTCATTTTTCATATTTTTCCTGCATAAAAAATCTGCACGTTTTTCCCACCAATTCTGAGAGTTGCTACGTAGTTTTCTGGTTCGCATACCGGTTTGATTGTAGTGCTTCTTCCGACCGGTGAAGATCGGGTTATTCCTAGGAGGCGAACGTCCAAGATTTCCATAAGCACCGAAAGTGGAGGGCGAATTCGCTTTAAGGACAGAGTATCGTAATACTCGCCCCGATTCGAAAGTCTTTTACCAATTTCCGGTGAACTGAGATTGGTTCGGTAAGTCACTGTTTATCTAATCTCTGTTCTGTATAATTTTTTCCAGATTATTTGAACCGTGTTTCTAACAAACTTAAAGCGAACTCTTTTTAAAAAAAAAAAACTCGGTTTTATTTTCTGGAAATACTTGCAACAAAGATTGTTTTAGTTTTCCAAAGTCAGTGGGTTATAAAGCGTGGAAGATACTGTCCCATACATCATGCTTGGAAGGAAAATAATCTTGCTAGATTCTTTTGATTGTCCAAAAATGAAACATAACTTCTGATCAAGGGCAGTATTTCTACCTTCCTTTAACACATGCATAGTCAAATTATCATCACAGAAGTATTTCTCTTCACATTGTTCCTTGATGCTACCGAATCCTGTTCTGCTAGTTTTGAACTACTTTTTCCTTCTGTAACTTGTGGGAGTTTCTGTAACTCCAAATGAAATAAGGCTTAGATCTTAAACGATATAGTTCCAAAAGGCCACTAGAAGATACTTGAAGCTCTGGACAGTAAATTAGATTTCCTTTTGGTATATTTGTTGTGAATCGAATAATTGATCACGTGTTATCTGCTCTGCAAGTTTGAGTCAAGTTTGTTGTCCACATTAATATTGCATTTATAACTCTTTGTGTTACTAGTTGTACTCAGTTAAAAGAAAAGAAAAATTAAATAAATAAATTCTTATTCAATTTTGTCGATCTTCTGTTTTGAGTAACAGAAATGGCTTCCGAAAACCCAATTGGAGATGCTTCCCCCATTAACCCTAATCCCGTGATTCCAACTGCTGTGCCTCTGGGTTCGGCGGTAATACCGGTGTGAAACCCCGATACTTTTTAATCAATTCAATTATTTTGAAAATTTAAAATTTTAAGTTTATAATTATAAATTTTATGGAGTTTAAAAAAAATGATTCTTTGGTATAAATTCAAATTTTAACGAAAATATCGGTAATGTGATGATGTTATTAATTTAACCGACGAGGGACACATGAATTATGTCCGATCACTCGAGAATACCGAATTTGCAGTATTTTCGATCGCGTAAATATATAAATTTATATACATTAATTTTACGAGATTTGTCCGCGATCAAAATTGAACAGAATTTGTACCGAACAGTCGAGTCGGGACCGGGTAGGCCCCACCTATTTTTCTCATGGCTAGGGGAGAGTGGAAGCCATCATGAATATATATTTTCCTAGAGGTTTACTTATATTATACACTAGGATTTTTAATCATGCATATAATTGAAAGCTAAAAATTTAGCACATGATTAATTGGTCAAGGCCAATGGAAACACATGCAATTGGGAGACTTTTTGAAGCAAGAATCTGATCTCCCTTTCTTCTCACGGCAGAATACACACACACACTAAGCACATGCAACCCTTTTGGTCTATAAATACACACACCTCACTAGCACACTCCCACTTTGCATATTTGGGGTTCCTAGCAATTTAGAGAGAGAGAGAGAGAAGGAGTGGAGCCAAAATAGCAAGGGTGAGTTAGAGAAGGCTCGGGTTAGACTCGGGTCAGTCTCGGGACGTGCTGGGGACGCTCGAATCCAAAGCAAAACGCGACCGGAGGTACCGATTTTCATTCCTCTACTTTGCGCACCTTGTGTTTAAATGCATTTCGTTTTTTTCTCGTTACGTTTCGGGTCGAGATTTTTGATAATATGTGTAGCTTAGACACTATACTAATCATGCATGTTCAAAAACGGGGTCGTTAGGTTGAAAAATACGAAGTTTTTGCCGTTTGAACGGAAAAAAGTACACTGCTCAGTTTTACCCGTAGTAAGCCTTACTAAATCACTCGGAGTTTTTATTCTACAACTTTTCTACGAAAAATACTTATTAGGGGTTGTAGTTGACACATTTTAGCACGCATGCAAGTTGGACCCGAGGCTTGGAGGGCTCGGGAATGGGAGTAACGCGCTGTTGAACGCAGCAACTGTTTGATGCAATTTCTGGCAGATTGCACTGCCCAGTTTTGGACAGTGCATTTCGTCTTTCTCGTTTCGTTTCGTGTCAAGATTTTTAATAAGAGTTGTAGCTAAGACACCATACTACTCGTACATGTTCAAACCCGGGGTGGTTATGTTGAAAAAAACGAAGTTTTGGTCATCCGAACGACAAAATGTACACTGCCAGATTTTACCGGTAACATACCTTACTAAATCACTCGGAGTTTTTATTCTACTATACTTCTGCGAAAAATACTTATTGGGGGTTGTAGACGACACATTTTAGCACGCATGCGTGTTGGACCCGGGGCTCGGAAGGCTCGGGAATGGGAGAAACTCGCTGTCAAACACAGCTGATTTTCAGCTGTTGAAACTCAGCTTCTGGACAGTTTACACTGTCCAGTTTTGGGCAGTCCGGGCAGCCCCTATTCGGGCAGCCCATGGTTCGGGCAGCCCCTGCTCGGGCAGTCCTTGTTTGGGTCAGTTTGACACAACTTAGTAGAATTGGTTCGGGTTGATCTCGTACGAGTATTATTTGAGTTTCGAGACGAAAAATATTATTTTTACCGGTAACTTTCGTTTGAACCAAAATATTTTTAGACCCAACCCGAGACTAAGTGGTTGACCGAAACTCGTCACTTAACCCATAAAAACAGTACCTTAGCCGAACACTTAGGAAAAAATTAGACCACGTGACCCTTGAACACATCGAACGCCGTTTTTGACATGAGTCTAATAAACCATCGGAATATGCAATGTTTTTTATAAAAAAAATAAATAAATAAATAAATAAATTAGATTACGATCATGCTAAATCCTTTGACCCTTATGCTAGATCCCGAAGTCGGTGACGCGTAGGGCAATACGAGAGTTTTCGGGCGAACGACTATCGAGGTGAGTTTTGTTATGCCTTGTTTACCGATTTTAGGAAAAAATGTACATATTTATCTTTTTTTTGACAAAATTCATGTATTTAGTATCCATGTTATTCGTATTGAAATCAATTAAAGGAATATTGAGATATTTATCGGAATCATGAAAATTGCTCGAATTATGAAAATTGGCATAATTGAGAAGTTGGCAAATTTGACATGTTTGGTAGAAATGTGGTTGATACATAATATTTCCATGTTATTCGGATTTACTTTTATAGATTATCGAGAAAATTATCGATTAAATGTTCATACGGTGCCCCGATCGCCAGGGGATAAGAAATATGGCGAGGTGAATGAAATAAGGTGAAAGGATCGACGACCGATAGATCCGCCGGATGACGTCATGCCGATTTTATATCTGATAGGGTAGCTCCCTATATTCGGTGACCGTTGAACAAATTAACTGAATATTATTCTAAATGGAATTTGTTCCTAGAAGTGAAAAATCACTTGGAACCTGAAATGAGAAGTTAGACTTCAGAAAAAGAATCACGATTCTTTATAAATGTGATGGATCACTTGGCATAATTGTGAACTATAAATTATTTTAAATTGCACGTATACGAGAAAAGTCATTTTCCGCCTGAAATTCGATAAGCATTGTTATAACGAAATTCACACTAGCCTAGTGCTTAAGAGTTGTTGTTGATTACAACTACAGGTGCTTCTGAAGTCGAGGACGCTGCGTGATTTTGTGTATCTTCGCCAAGTTATTAGATTTTCATGTTGTTAGTAATGTACTTTGTATTTCAGACTTATGTTTTTGTACTTTTTGATACCTGGCCGAGCCGCCTGTGGCCGAGCCAAGGATTCTACTATGGATGATGTAATGGTTAATTTATCACTAGCACTTCGGGAGTATTTTTAATGTTATTCCGCATTTTTTTTTATATATCGCACTCTGATATTATGGAAATCCCTAAACCAGTTTTATAAAATTGAGGCCTTGATGGATTAAACCCCATCGGCCGGTCGCGACCATGTATTTTTGGGACGGGTCGTGACAAGGGTGGTATCAGAGCATGGTTTTCGGATTTTAAAATAAAACCCCGGTGCTATGAGATTTGAGACACGATGATCACACACTTGGATGTAATAGTTACTTGGCTATGTGTTATTACCTACGTAACTTGTATAAATAAGTAACGATCACGCGTAGGCCAGTACTAACAAGACTATATCTTGTGTACTGCCGGATGAAAGGAGTGAAGTGATCCTTTTGCCCTCTATTTGCTTTGCATCTTTACTTCAGATGGTGAGGACTCAGACAAATGGAAATGCTAGCGGGAGTGAAAGCGGGAATGGAGGCAACGAAATGGCAGAGATGAGGGCCATGATGCAGACACTCATAGGGGCTATGCAAGCCCAGCAACAGGCGTTTGAACGTCAAGCACAACAAGCCGCACCTCAACAGCAGTCGGTGCCACACCCCAGTCCACAAGTACCAACAGAAGCAGAAAATAACAACCAGCAAGACCCACCTATCGATGTCCCCACGGCAGATCTCGCACTCACTCGCGAATTTCTAAAGTTGAAGCCGCCAACGTATAATGGAGGCATGGATGCAGTGCGAGCGAACGAATGGCTAGCTGAATTGGAGAAGAACTTTCGACTAATTGGGTGCACAGAAGTGCAAAAGGTGGAAATTGGAGCGTACCTATTGACAGGAGAAGCTAACCGATGGTGGAACCTGAAGAGAGTTGGGGAGCCAAGGATGGTTTGGACCAGATTCGTGGAGATCTTCAAAGAGAAGTATATGCCCAGAGCGATGCAGCACGCTAAGTGTGCAGAATTTGAACAACTTCGGCAAAGAGGACCTATGACCGTTGCGGACTATGAAGCAGAATTCACCAACCTTGCAGAGTACGCCCCACATCTGGTGGGAACAGAAGACATGAAGGCTCGAAGATTCGAAGAAGGGCTGAGACACGACATCAAGAAGGTGGTGCGACCTCTACAACTGCCCACATATGCTGAGGTGTTGGATCGAGCGATTTTGGTTGAACAAGATGCTGACGAGTTCAGGAAATACCACGAGAATCGAAAGCGGAAGAGCTCTGGAGTTGGAGGATCGGGAAATCGCAACCAGAAGAGACAGAACAACAGAAACAATGAAAATCGAGGACAAAGGCCACCATGTAACACCTGCGGAAAACTTCACGGAGGAGAATGCTGGAGGAAGGTAGAGGCTGGGAAATGTTTCGGATGCGGACAAGTTGGACACATTCGAAAGAATTGCCCAAATGTTAGGACAGGGGCTAACACTGTCCCAATCGGAGGTCAAGGTGGCCAAGTGCAGAGAAACAATGACAGACAGGTAGCTAGACCTGGGGAAAATAGGAACAACAACAACAATCAAGGGAATCGCAACAACAACGGGCAGCGACATGGACGAGCTTTCGCCATCGTTCCAGGGGACCAAGCCAACAATGAAAACGTGGTCGCAGGTAACATTATGATCGATTGTCTACCAGCATATGCACTTTTTGACTCTGGTTCTTCGCATACATTTGTGTCCAAGTCTTTTGCCATTAAGATGAATAGGGAGGCCGAACCTTTGGGTTATGACTTACTGATTTCCCAACCTATGAGTAAGGGCACGGTTTGCTCTACTAAGTATAGAGACTGTAATGTTTACGTTGACGGCCTATGCATGGTCACGGATCTGATTCCGTTGGATATGAAGCATTTCGATATCATCTTTGGCATGGATTGGTTATCCAAATTTGGGGCAACGATTGACTGTGCTAATAAACGTGTTGTATTTAAAAAACTCGATGGAGAGGAGATTAAATTTTCGGGTGAGAGAGTGATTACACCCCTGTGTTTCGTGTCTATGACTCGAGCCCGACGACTTTTGCAGAAGGGTTGTCGAGGATACCTATGTAGTATTTTGCCGACTTCGTCGGAGGGCACTTCGGTTGCCAACATTCCTATTGTATGTGATTTTCCTGATGTTTTTCCTGATGAATTACCCGGGATACCGACTGAACGGGTAATAAGTTTCTCTGTTGATATCGTTCCCGGAACACAGCCGATATCCAAAGCGCCATATAGAATGGCCCCAGCTGAACTAAAAGAGTTAAAGATACAACTGGATGATTTACTCGACAAAGGCTTCATTCGACCTAGTTCGTCGCCTTGGGGAGCGCCGGTTTTGTTCGTTAAAAAGAAGGATGGAACGATGCGTCTTTGCATTGATTACCGAGAGCTGAACAGGGTCACCATCAAAAACCGTTATCCACTTCCGAGAATTGATGATCTTTTCGACCAGCTGCAAGGAGCCACGGTGTTTTCAAAGATTGACTTACGATCAGGATATCACCAGCTTAGAGTCAAGCCTGAAGATGTAGAAAAGTTAGCCTTTCGAACTCGCTACGGGCATTACGAGTTCTTAGTAATGCCATTTGGAGTGACCAATGCACCGGCAGCCTTCATGGACATGATGAATCGAGTATTCAAGCAGTACCTTGATGATTTCGTAATCGTTTTTATTGACGACATTCTCATTTACTCCAAGAATGAAGAGCAGCACGCTGAACACCTGCAAACCATACTACAGAAGCTGAGGGAGGAGAAGTTGTATGCCAAGCTCAAGAAGTGTGAGTTTTGGCTAAGAAGTGTGAACTTTTTAGGACACATTATCAACGGCAACGGGATTTCGGTAGATGCTCAGAAAATCGAAGCGATTGTAGATTGGCCAAGACCTACGACCGTCACAGAAGTTCGAAGTTTCTTGGGACTCGCAGGGTACTATCGAAGGTTCGTCCAAGATTTCTCAAGGATCGCTATGCCTATGACCGAATTGACTCGCAAGGGGGAACCATTTGTCTGGACCGACAAACGAGAGGAATGCTTCCAAGAACTTAAGAAGAGGCTTACGTCAGCACCAATTCTCACGCTACCAGAAGGCACTGAAGGTTTTGCGATCTACAGCGATGCATCTTATCAAGGGCTCGGGTGTGTCCTTATGCAACATGGCAAGGTTATCGCATATGCTTCCCGCCAGCTGAAGACTCACGAGAAAAACTACCCAACGCACGACTTAGAATTGGCAGCAGTGATTTTTGCCCTAAAAATCTGGCGCCACTACATTTATGGAGTCACTTGCGACGTTTTCACTGATCATAAGAGCCTGAAGTATATTTTCACGCAGAAGGAGTTGAACCTACGGCAACGACGATGGCTTGAATTGATGAAGGACTATGATATCAACATTCAGTATCACCCAGGGAAGGCTAATGTTGTCGCAGATGCCCTGAGCAGAAAGGCACAAGGGATACTGAATCGACTATTCACTTATAAGAAGGAGGCAATAGAAGTGATCGAGGGATTCTGTGCAGCAATCACAGCCGAACCAGCAATTTTGGAAGAGATTAAGCTCAAACAAATGGAGGACCCGAAGCTCAAGAAGATCCACGATCAGATGGCCACCAATCCAAACTCTGACTTCACCATGATCGAGGGTCGATTATGTTTTCGAAATCGCATTTGTATACCCAACGAGCCAGAAATCAAGAGGCGAATTATGGACAAGGGGCATCGGACGAAGTTTTCAGTACACCCAGGAATAATGAAGATGTACCAAGACATGAAGCGGTCATACTGGTGGATGGGAATGAAACGCGACATCACGAAATACGTGGAGAGATGCTTGCAATGTCAAAAGATCAAAGCCGTACGCCAGAAGCCAGCAGGACTACTTCACCCACTACCTATACCAAAGTGGAAATGGGAAGACATAGCTATGGACTACGTGATTGGTTTTCCACGGACAGCCAAGGGGAACAACTCAATATGGGTAATAGTCGACCGCTTAACAAAATCCGCACACTTTATTCCGATTAAGAACACCTATTCCATGGACCAGATGGCTAGCACGTACATTCGGGAAATCATTCGACTGCATGGGACGCCAGTGACGATCACTTCAGACAGAGACCCAAGATTTGTCTCTCGTTTTTGGCAATCTTTACAGAAAGCGATGGGCACAAGGTTGAACCTTAGCACAGCCTTTCATCCACAAACCGATGGGCAGTCCGAACGAACAATTCAGACATTGGAAGATTTACTCAGAGCTTGTGCCATGGAATTCCAAGGCAACTGGGAAGAGCACCTATCTCTAGCAGAATTCACCTACAACAATAGTTACCAGGCCAGCATTGGCATGGCACCGTTTGAAGCATTATACGGCAGGAAGTGCAGATCCCCATCATGCTGGACAGAAGTTGGAAAAGCGGAGCTGACAGGACCAGAGATAGTGCAAGAGACGACTGAAAAGATTAGTCTAATTCAAGATCGACTAAAGGCTGCTCAAGATCGACAAAAGAGTTTTGCAGATGCTAACCACCGAGAGTTAGAATTTCAAGAAGGAGACTGGGTCTTCCTCAAAGTCTCTCCGATGAAGGGAATTGTCAGATTTGGGAAGCGAGGGAAGCTGAATCCACGATATATTGGGCCATTCGAGATCATCGAAAAAGTAGGACCAGTAGCCTATCGACTCGCGTTGACCTCGGAATTGAGTAATGTACACGACGTCTTTCATGTTTCGATGCTGAGAAGATACATATCCGACCCGACTCATATTTTAGAGCGACCGCCAATTCAACTTAAGGAAAATATGCACTATGAAGAACAACCCGTACGAATTCTAGATACTCGAGTCAAGCAACTAAGGAACAAAAGGGTGCCGCTGGTCAAAGTCTGGTGGGAGAATCAAGCCACAGCAGAAGCCACGTGGGAGTTGGAAAGTGATATGAGACGGAAGTACCCGCACCTCTTCGACTCAGGTTTAATGACATTCCTTATGATATTATATTTGAATTTTAGTCTTTAGAGTAATTAGACCTACCATTCAGACCTGAGAGCAACGACAGTTTGGGGACCAAACTTCCCAAGGTGGGGAGAATGTGAAACCCCGATACTTTTTAATCAATTCAATTATTTTGAAAATTTAAAATTTTAAGTTTATAATTATAAATTTTATGGAGTTTAAAAAAAATGATTCTTTGGTATAAATTCAAATTTTAACGAAAATATCGGTAATGTGATGATGTTATTAATTTAACCGACGAGGGACACATGAATTATGTCCGATCACTCGAGAATACCGAATTTGCAGTATTTTCGATCGCGTAAATATATAAATTTATATACATTAATTTTACGAGATTTGTCCGCGATCAAAATTGAACAGAATTTGTACCGAACAGTCGAGTCGGGACCGGGTAGGCCCCACCTATTTTTCTCATGGCTAGGGGAGAGTGGAAGCCATCATGAATATATATTTTCCTAGAGGTTTACTTATATTATACACTAGGATTTTTAATCATGCATATAATTGAAAGCTAAAAATTTAGCACATGATTAATTGGTCAAGGCCAATGGAAACACATGCAATTGGGAGACTTTTTGAAGCAAGAATCTGATCTCCCTTTCTTCTCACGGCAGAATACACACACACACTAAGCACATGCAACCCTTTTGGTCTATAAATACACACACCTCACTAGCACACTCCCACTTTGCATATTTGGGGTTCCTAGCAATTTAGAGAGAGAGAGAGAGAAGGAGTGGAGCCAAAATAGCAAGGGTGAGTTAGAGAAGGCTCGGGTTAGACTCGGGTCAGTCTCGGGACGTGCTCGGGACGCTCGAATCCAAAGCAAAACGCGACCGGAGGTACCGATTTTCATTCCTCTACTTTGCGCACCTTGTGTTTAAATGCATTTCGTTTTTTTCTCGTTACGTTTCGGGTCGAGATTTTTGATAATATGTGTAGCTTAGACACTATACTAATCATGCATGTTCAAAAACGGGGTCGTTAGGTTGAAAAATACGAAGTTTTTGCCGTTTGAACGGAAAAAAGTACACTGCTCAGTTTTACCCGTAGTAAGCCTTACTAAATCACTCGGAGTTTTTATTCTACAACTTTTCTACGAAAAATACTTATTAGGGGTTGTAGTTGACACATTTTAGCACGCATGCAAGTTGGACCCGAGGCTTGGAGGGCTCGGGAATGGGAGTAACGCGCTGTTGAACGCAGCAACTGTTTGATGCAATTTCTGGCAGATTGCACTGCCCAGTTTTGGACAGTGCATTTCGTCTTTCTCGTTTCGTTTCGTGTCAAGATTTTTAATAAGAGTTGTAGCTAAGACACCATACTACTCGTACATGTTCAAACCCGGGGTGGTTATGTTGAAAAAAACGAAGTTTTGGTCATCCGAACGACAAAATGTACACTGCCAGATTTTACCGGTAACATACCTTACTAAATCACTCGGAGTTTTTATTCTACTATACTTCTGCGAAAAATACTTATTGGGGGTTGTAGACGACACATTTTAGCACGCATGCGTGTTGGACCCGGGGCTCGGAAGGCTCGGGAATGGGAGAAACTCGCTGTCAAACACAGCTGATTTTCAGCTGTTGAAACTCAGCTTCTGGACAGTTTACACTGTCCAGTTTTGGGCAGTCCGGGCAGCCCCTATTCGGGCAGCCCATGGTTCGGGCAGCCCCTGCTCGGGCAGTCCTTGTTTGGGTCAGTTTGACACAACTTAGTAGAATTGGTTCGGGTTGATCTCGTACGAGTATTATTTGAGTTTCGAGACGAAAAATATTATTTTTACCGGTAACTTTCGTTTGAACCAAAATATTTTTAGACCCAACCCGAGACTAAGTGGTTGACCGAAACTCGTCACTTAACCCATAAAAACAGTACCTTAGCCGAACACTTAGGAAAAAATTAGACCACGTGACCCTTGAACACATCGAACGCCGTTTTTGACATGAGTCTAATAAACCATCGGAATATGCAATGTTTTTTATAAAAAAAATAAATAAATAAATAAATAAATTAGATTACGATCATGCTAAATCCTTTGACCCTTATGCTAGATCCCGAAGTCGGTGACGCGTAGGGCAATACGAGAGTTTTCGGGCGAACGACTATCGAGGTGAGTTTTGTTATGCCTTGTTTACCGATTTTAGGAAAAAATGTACATATTTATCTTTTTTTTGACAAAATTCATGTATTTAGTATCCATGTTATTCGTATTGAAATCAATTAAAGGAATATTGAGATATTTATCGGAATCATGAAAATTGCTCGAATTATGAAAATTGGCATAATTGAGAAGTTGGCAAATTTGACATGTTTGGTAGAAATGTGGTTGATACATAATATTTCCATGTTATTCGGATTTACTTTTATAGATTATCGAGAAAATTATCGATTAAATGTTCATACGGTGCCCCGATCGCCAGGGGATAAGAAATATGGCGAGGTGAATGAAATAAGGTGAAAGGATCGACGACCGATAGATCCGCCGGATGACGTCATGCCGATTTTATATCTGATAGGGTAGCTCCCTATATTCGGTGACCGTTGAACAAATTAACTGAATATTATTCTAAATGGAATTTGTTCCTAGAAGTGAAAAATCACTTGGAACCTGAAATGAGAAGTTAGACTTCAGAAAAAGAATCACGATTCTTTATAAATGTGATGGATCACTTGGCATAATTGTGAACTATAAATTATTTTAAATTGCACGTATACGAGAAAAGTCATTTTCCGCCTGAAATTCGATAAGCATTGTTATAACGAAATTCACACTAGCCTAGTGCTTAAGAGTTGTTGTTGATTACAACTACAGGTGCTTCTGAAGTCGAGGACGCTGCGTGATTTTGTGTATCTTCGCCAAGTTATTAGATTTTCATGTTGTTAGTAATGTACTTTGTATTTCAGACTTATGTTTTTGTACTTTTTGATACCTGGCCGAGCCGCCTGTGGCCGAGCCAAGGATTCTACTATGGATGATGTAATGGTTAATTTATCACTAGCACTTCGGGAGTATTTTTAATGTTATTCCGCATTTTTTTTTATATACCGCACTCTGATATTATGGAAATCCCTAAACCAGTTTTATAAAATTGAGGCCTTGATGGATTAAACCCCATCGGCCGGTCGCGACCATGTATTTTTGGGACGGGTCGTGACAACCGGTGAACCATGCTGAGAAACCGGAAAAGTTCAATGGAACGGAGTTCAAGAGGTGGCAAATGAAAATGCTGTTCTATCTGACCACACTCCGTTTGGCAAGGGTTCTAACGGAAGATGCTCCCGTTGTGGCAGAGAATGAGACGGATGTTCGGGTCCGTATTGCCTATGATGATTGGAAGAATTCCGATTATCTCTGCCGCAACTACATTCTCAACTGCTTGGACAACGCGTTATATAACGTGTATTGTACGGTTAATACTGCCAAGGAACTCTGGCTTTCCTTGGGGAAAAAGTATGTATCTGAAGATGTTGGCTTGAAGAAATTTGTTGTGGGAAGGTTTTTGGATTTCAAAATGGTTGATACAAAATCCGTGATTGCTCAAGCCCAAGAACTCCAAGTGCTGCTTCATGAGATTCATACCGAGGGAATGGTTTTGAGTGAGTCTTTCCAAGTGGCTGCTATCATTTGGAAACTCCCATCATCCGCTTTTTGGAAAGATTTCAAAAAACAGATGAAGCACAAGCGCAAGGAGATGAATATGGAGGATCTGATGATGCGTTTGAGAATGGAAGAAAATACCATGAATCTGGAAAAGAAGGCTGCAATTCAGTTCGCTGCAAAAGCTAATGTGGTTGAACAAGAAAACAAAGCAGGCAATTGGAAAAAGAACAAGAAGAGGAAGAATCCGGATAGTGTTATGAACCTCGGTCCGTGAGGTGGTGTAGCCAAAAAGGCTAAGTTTGATGGCAAGTATAAGTTCACGGGGAAATGCTTCCTTTGTAACAAACAGGGACATCGGGCTGCGGAATGCCGTAGCAAGAAACAAGCACAGGCTAATGTGACCGAAATGGAGGTTCTCTCCGATGGTGTTGATGAGATGAGTCTCTCTGCTGTGGTTTCAGAGGTCAATCTGGTGGGTTCCAATCCCAAGGAGTGGTTTGTGGACACTGGCGCAACTCGTCATGTGTGTGCGGACAAAAAGATGTTCACCACCTATAAAACGGTGGATTCTGGCGAACATCTCTTCATGGGAAACTCCTCGACTTCTAAAGTTGAAGGAGTTGGAACCGTGGTGCTGAAAATGACTTCTGGCAAAGAGATGGCTCTTAAGGATGTGATGCATGTGCCGGAGATTCGCAAGAATCTGATTTCTGGCTCACTTTTGGTTAAACATGGCTTTTGCTTGGTTTTTCAAGCCGACAAGGTTGTGCTAAGGAAGAAAGGAGTGTATGTGGGTAGGCGCTACATGGTTAATGGCATATTCAAAATGGATGTACTCACTAAGGTTCCAGCCTCTCCGGGTATCAATGAAATGAACACAACTTCTACTTATATGCTTGATTTTTCTAAATTATGGCATGGTAGATTAGGACATGTTAATTATGGTTCTTTAAAACGCTTAATTGACACAGATTGCATACCAAAATTTAGTATAAAATCTGATCATAAATGTGAAGTTTGTGTTGAGGCTAAAATGACAAAGAACTCTTTCCAACATATAGAAAGAAGCACTGAGCCGCTTGGTTTAATTCATACAGATTTATGTGACTTAAAATCAGTTGAGACAATCGGTGGAAATAAGTATTTTGTTACTTTTATTGACGATTGCACTAGGTATTGTTATGTATACCTGCTTAAAGCCAAGAGTGAGGCTATAGAATCGTTTATTCACTACAAGGCTGAAGTGGAAAATCAACTTGACAAAAAGATCAAAATGGTTAGAAGTGATCGAGGTGGCGAATATGAAGTGTCGTTTGGAGAATTCTGTGCCCAACATGGAATTATCCACCAAACGACTGCTCCGTATGCACCACAACAAAATGGAGTTGCTGAACGAAAGAACAGAACTCTAAAAGAAATGATGAATGCCATGTTGATTAGTTCAGGATTACCACAAGATTTGTGGGGAGACGCAATTCTCTCTGCAAACTATATCTTGAACAAAATCCCACATAAGAAAACAAAGGTTACGCCTTATGAATTGTGGAAAGGCATGAAGCCTTCCTACAAATACTTAAAAATGTGGGGGTGTTTGGCCAAGGTAGCAGTTCCCGGTCCTAAAAAGGTTAAGATAGGACCAAAAACTGTTGATTGTGTTTTCATCGGTTATGCTTATCATAGCAGTGCATATCGTTTCCTTGTCTATCAGTCAGACATACCTGATATACACCCGAATACATTCATGGAATCTAGGAATGCGAAATTCTTTGAACATATGTTTCCATACAAGGAAAAAAGGGTTCCTAGGCCAGTGCTAGAAAATGAGCCATTTCAAGAATCTGATAATATGGAGGTTGACCATGACTCAGCTCTTGAAGAGAATAATGATGATGATGATGGGTCTTGACGTAGCAAGAGAGCTAGAACTTCTAAGTCCTTTGGACCGGATTTTCTAACTTATATGTTAGAATCTGAACCACAGACTTATAAAGAGGCAATATCATCATCGGAGGCTCCTATGTGGAAAAAAGCGATAAATAGTGAAATTGAATCCATATTGCAGAATCACACTTGGGAACTAACGGAACTCCCTCGAGGTTGCAAACCTTTAGGATACAAGTGGATATTCAAACGAAAATTGAAAGCAGATGGATCAATTGACAAGTACAAAGCAAGACTTGTAGTCAAAGGTTATAGACAAACGGAAGGTCTTGATTATTTTGATACTTATTCTCCTGTTACAAAGATAACCTCTGTAAGAATGTTAATAGCCTTTGCGGCATTAAACAATCTAGAGATTCATCAAATGGATGTCAAAACCGCCTTCCTTAATGGTGATCTAGATGAGGAGATATATATGGAACAACCTGAAGGGTTTAAGGTTCAAGGGCAAGAGGGTAAAGTGTGTAAACTTGTCAAATCATTATATGGTTTGAAACAGGCTCCAAAACAGTGGCATGAGAAATTTGACAATGTCATGATCTCGAATGGATTCCGGATCAATGAATGTGACAAATGTGTATATGTCAAATACAGCGGTAGTAACTATGTCATTGTTTGTCTATATGTAGATGATATGCTCATCCTTGGTAGCAATAATGAGATGATCAAATCTACAAAGAAAATGTTGAACTCCAAGTTTGACATGAAGGATATGGGTTTGGCTGACGTCATATTAGGAGTCAAGATTATTAAAAGTCCTGAGGGATATATCTTGTCTCAAAAACACTATGTTGAGAAGATACTAGAAAAGTTTAACAAAGATGACGTGAACATAGCCAAAACACCAGTAGACTTAACACAGCATTTATACAAGTATACTGGTCAGGGTGTTAACCAATTGGGATATGCGCGGATTATAGGTAGTCTAATGTACTTGATGAATTGTACAAGACCGGACATAGCCTACTCAGTTAGCAAATTGAGTAGGTATACGAGCAATCCAGGGAAGAATCACTGGACGGCTATAATCAGGGTGCTTAGATATCTAAGACATACCATTGATTATGGACTGCACTATACTCGGTATCCAGCGGTACTAGAAGGATATAGTGATGCAAATTGGATATCCGACTCTAATGACTCAAAATCCACAAGTGGATATGTGTTTATATTGGCTGGTGGAGCCGTGTCTTGGAAATCCACCAAGCAAACGTGTATTGCACGGTCCACAATGGAATCTGAGTTCATAGCTTTGGATAAAGCTGGTGAGGAAGCTGAATGGCTTCGTCATTTTTTAGAAGATATTCCAACTTGGTCTAAACCTGGGTCGCCAATCTGCATACATTGTGATAGTCAATCAGCAATTGGCAGAGCCCATAATCATATTTATAATGGTAAGTCTCGACACATACGTCGACGACATAACACCGTTCAACAACTACTCTCTCATGGAATTATCGTACTTGATTATGTAAAATCACAAGATAATATCGCGGATCCGCTAACCAAAGGGTTATCTAGAGAGTCAGTTGTTAGGTCATCGAGGGGAATGGGGCTAAGGCCCATAATGTAAAAGCCTCTATAACGGCAACCCAACCTAGTTGACTGGAGATCCCAAGATCTAGGTTCAACGGGACAACCGAGTTGTATGAGACTTAGGAGAATCACTGTGGAGACTATGTCTCTACCCATTCCTATGATGCAACAGTGATGCCTGCAGCGTATAAGGTTAGGCAATGCCTTTAATAATTCTCAAACATTGGAATCCCAAGTCGGGTATAGCAGGATACTCTTATTGAGAATCACCTATGTGAATGTAGAAGGGGCCGCTTCTATGAGAATGTCTAGGGCCGAATTCTCTACAAACATTCATGAAGACCAGGAGTGTCTCAGGGCCATAATGAGCACAACCGTAAGAACCAAACTACGTTTGGAATGATCCTGTGTGTTGACTATTGTCTTGGCTTACACCAACGGCTGAACAGTTCAAGACATCGCGTTCACTGGTTAACTAGTAAGTCCGATAGTTATTCACAAGGTAAGGTTCAAAGCCAAAAGCTACCTGACCCCATGCAGGAGATTTCCTATTGTAAACTCTCAGTCACTTGCATCTGCATAGCACTGTTTATCTTGCCAATTTCATTCATGTGGGGGATTGTTGGAAAACTTGATTTTGAATCAACTTTAGTTAATTATTTAAGTGGGTCCCACACGTCCACGTGGACGGACCCACATACCGATGCGTTCGTCTTGGATAGGAGATTAAGATCGAACACTCGGTTGGCCAAAATCAAGTTAAGGTGAATGAGAAATTGACCTTAAAGGTACCTACATGGACATTGGTGGATGGGGGAAATAAACTTGTCCCACATTGGATGTGGAGAACAAGTTGATTGGGTACATATACCCCAAGTTGGGCATAAGGGCTTGGGCCCTTGGGGCACCCAAGTTTTGTAGGGGGAGAGGGGATGAACAAAGTGGGCTTTAAACCCCACACGCGCGGGTTGGGTTGGGTTGGGTCATTAGATAAGATTGGGCTTGGCCCAAATGACTCTTACCTTTTTTCTGGAAATTTATTTCTGGACTGGGCCGGGTCACACCCGATCCAAGATGATTTAAACTTCTTCCCCAGTGCCGAAACGTTTTTGTTTCCCTCCCTTTCCGTCGTCACCGTTCGTGAAACAGTGTGACTGTTCGGTTCCGAACAGCCACATCCTTTCCGAACGGGTGCCTATGTTCTATAAATAGGATCCTCATCTTCTTCATTTTTCATGTTTTTCCTGCATAAAAAATCTGCACGTTTTTCCCACCAATTCTGAGAGTTGCTGCGTAGTTTTCTGGTTCGCATACCGGTTTGATTGTAGTGCTTCTTCCGACCGGTGAAGATCGGGTTATTCCTAGGAGGCGAACGTCCAAGATTTCCATAAGCACCGAAAGTGGAGGGCGAATTCGCTTTAAGGACAGAGTATCGTAATACTCGCCCCGATTCGAAAGTCTTTTACCAATTTCCGGTGAACTGAGATTGGTTCGGTAAGTCACTGTTTATCTAATCTCTGTTCTGTATAATTTTTTCCAAATTATTTGAACCGTGTTTCTAACAGAAAGCTCTTGGGGGAACTTCTAAGAGAAAAAAGGCATAAAAAAGACTGGTCATTGAGCCGCAGGCGGTAAGATGGGCAGACTTGAAATAAAGAAAGGTGTTACCTAGAAATACTCTTCGACTGCAGTAGTCGATCCCGTCATTCCTAAATCCACCTGACTTGAGCTTATCCCGTGGTCAATCCAACTTTGACTGCTAGTCTTCCCAAAGCCGATCCGATTTTGACTGCCCCCTTCCCCAAGCCAAAGACAAAGACATTGTGAAATTCGAGCCAAGCAACTAAGAAGAAGGAGATGTCGTGAGGATTGAGCAGACTGTTCAAGAGAGAATTGAGAGGACCAGATGTCTAGATCCCAACCCCAGGATCATCTACGCGGCAAATTGGTCTTTTGGATGCGGACATACAAAACGATTGCCTCTCAACCTGGTGAACTACCTACTGTTTATTTTGAACTTTGGCATAATATTTAGACTTAAAAACCTCTAACACATCAACCCTTATACCACGTTTATATAATAGATATTAACCCTAATGAGATATACGCATGTACTTTATTTTAATTCCGTTATTATGACGTGGCACCCAAATATTTTTAAGCCATATTATTAATTATCGCTTCATTATTGATAAATTTATTGATGATTGAACACTTAAGATTAGTGAATTATTTTTGACATTAAACTTAAAAATCCACGATTGAATGAGAACATTGTGTTGTTGAGAATTTGGATATTTTGATTTGTGGGTTATCATTTTTCGTTATGGTGGCATGTAGTTAGCCATGATATTAGCTGTATTATGACTGGACTATGAAGTGTCATTAGTTGTTTTACATTTTTAATCAAGTTGTGCCATTAGTCGTATCGTATCATAAGTTAAGTTATGTATTAAGTCAAGCTATGTTTTTAAACCGAGTCGTGTCTTTCAAATAAAATTTAATTATAGTAGAAGTAAAGTAAAATATTTTAATCTAAGACACGACGTATAAAAAAACACAAGGTTGGAAAACATAGCAGTTGGGAGCCTGACCCGGTTCATTAAGTCCACTCCGTGGTTTATTCGGCTATTGACCCGAGTATTAGCACTTTCATTCTGTCCATATGCTAATTCGTTCATTGGCACTCAAACTACCGTGAGACATAATTAACACATAACATGATTCCAACAAAGAATTCAATAATTATAACAACAACCAACCCTAATCCGAAATGAAAAAATCAAATAGAAATTCTTTGAAAATTAAGAATGTACAGTAACATGGTTACCCAACTAAGATTATTAACACCCGGCCATTACTATAAAAAAATATAAATGTACTTCAAATACTAGGTAGGGTATTACAAGCAGATCCCGTCAACTCGACTATCTCTGTCCTTAAATAGTAAATCTTAATTAAAAGTGCTAAAAAAGATGGAAACAGATTTTTAAAAAGCCTGCTTTTTAAAACTTTTTTTTTTTCCAGAAAAATATATGAACTCATATTTTTTTCTGAAACTTTTTTTCGTAACCACTCAAAGTAGACCACTCATGCAGAAAATTAAATTAATAAGACATTTGTGCAAAGGTCAGGACTTCCAGGTTCTTTTTTTCTTTGCTTCTATCTAAATGGAGCATACTTGTTGCAAGAAAAATAAATAACAAACACCAACCGTCTATTTCTCTTACGTCTAATATTATTCGATCAAGTTTTTATTGATGTCTAATCACTCTAATATTCTGCATGAATAATAAGCACATTTAAACTTAAAATGCACGACTCGGATTGTCAAATCAAACTGGAATGAGTTCTATTTTGAATCACATGAGAGGATCTTGACTTCAAAAACAAACCATACATTTCTGCCTCTTACCCATGATTAGAAAGGGAAGATGTGAGCTGCCGTCTAGAGTTCAACATACAATTATCATTAGAGAAGATAAAAGTACTTGCAGGAAGACATCTGGAATCAAAACAAACAAAAAGCCAATAAATAATCAAGTAGCTTTAACCTCTACCAAACACGGTTTCACCCCAAAATTCAACATTATTTCGTCCATAAATTTTTGTATCTTTATACAGTAAATACTATCTTCTCAAGGCAGTTCCTAAGCCCTTGGATGCCTCTAGTTATATTTCTACTCTGATAATCAAAATTTTGTACTACAAAGTCAAAGTATATTTCCAGCACCCAGCAGGAATTCCACCGTTGTCCTAGACAAACCTCCAAAAAAAATTCCACGGCATTACTGGGCTAACCTGAAGAATATCAGAGTCGAGTACCCCTAGAATATCAGATTCTCCCTTACTCGACGGTTAATGAATAATCCTCTAGCTGCAAATCCCATTAGATCGGTTGGATCCACATAACCTCGCATCCTTGACATTATTCCACCTTCATAAGACAGGGCTTTGAAGTATCGTTCAGGTGAATCGAGCTCTTTTGGATGGTTGAGATTTATCTTCCTTTCAGATACAAAATCTTCTGTCTCTGTAGACGAATCCTCTTCAGGAGTTAGGTAAGTTTGCATACCAAGGGATTCCCAATCAATTTGCTGCAAAATTCCTGCTGCGCGTTCTGTGCAACAGCTGGAGTAGTTTTGTGATTGAAGTGATTGCTCGGCAGCTAATCTTTCAACTTTAACCTTCAGTTCCTGTAGCCGATTTCCAATCCTTGAAGATACAGCATCATATAGGTTTCCTCTTTCTTCATTGTGGCTTCCTTCCATGAGTAAGTCGTCCAAATAGATGGGATCACCAATAAGAACACTCACCTAGGATTCAAGTTAAGTATACGACATAGTTGTTGAATGCAACAGGTGAGTGAAGTACAAACAATAGTTGCTCAAGGCAATAGCTCAGATTATGAAAAATAAGAAACTATGAAACAGTTGTCCGATACGAACAGTCACCTACAGAAGACGGTGGCCCTATTTACATGATCAGTCCACTTAGGTTTTTTACTTTTAAACACAAAAGCCTAATAAGGAAACACAAAAGTCCATTATCAGAATTTTTTTTAAATTTAACTTATAGAGTGTAGCAAAGGGTGAGGCGGGGTACTGAGATACAGTAGTCACAATTCTGTGTGAAAGCATGTAGGATAAAATGGATAGGAGGAACTCAAATATGTACCATCTTCCCAATCCGGGGGAACTTGGCTCCAATAGGCATGACATCTTGCATCCCAGTATGTACAAATGGAATCACCAAAGGGATATTGTCTGCATCAAGGACCAACCTGTTGAGAGTTGAAACATGTAAGAAAATGGATTTTGTTTCTGACCCAACCTATGTTACATGGATCCTTCTAAATTTGTAAGATGCCAGTGTCTGACACTTGAGACTAAAATAAAGGTCTGGGATCTGTGTCCCACATATTTAGTTGGGCATTATCTAGCAAGAATGTATTGTAATTAGAATTCCCGATGAACTATACATGAAACTCCTTTAATATGAGTGAAATGCCATGAGACACTTCGTAACCAGCTTATCTGAGAAAATAAAAGAAATATACTGGAAAATTTGGTTATTTTGGCACATCCCTGTGTCCTTGATTTGAAAATTAACTGAATCTGACACTTAGACTCATACCCACACCCAATACTGGTACCCAAGTCCATTTACCCAACTGAAAGAAGCAGATACAGGAAAATCAATCAATCTAGAAAATGTGCAATAGAAGTGTACGGAAAAAATAAAAGAAAGAAACAAAGTAAAAGAAAAACCCAAACACGAGGCAGGAGGAGAGAGTGGAACAGCAATGACAGCTGACAGGTGTCTCACCTCATAAACATAATCCCAGCTCCTTTTAGTTAACCTAAATCAAATAGGCTTAATGAGTGTAACGATATTGGTGTATTCACCACTCCTAATGCAATAGCATCAGCAATTCCTTTCCAACGGGGTAACCTTTTATTCTGGGTGAGGATATTTTGAAAACAATGGGCTACGTGTCTTGAATAAAGCTTTATGATAATAGAAACTTTTTACATGCTCACAAAAATCACTTTTGATTATCTTCTGAATTATTATTTTTTCTTGGCTTTGTCTCTGATTCTCTAGTCCTCTGCAAACACTTGTCAGGACTTCGCCCCAAATAATTTTAAGGCCATGTTCCTTGTTGTTTGAGATAAAGAGAGAGAGAGAGAAAGAAGAGTGTGTAAGGTATTAACCAACTCTAACACTCAACCCTTTATTTATATAATGAGAGTGGTGGATACAATATGTAGATACCCAATGTGGGACTAATAACAATAAAGCTAGAAAGCTATTCTAACACTCCCCCTCAAGCTGGAGAATAAATATCACAAAATCCCAGCTTGTTACATATAAACTCTAAACGGGGTTTAAACAACGGCTTGGTGAAAATATCAGCCAACTGAGCTACTGTAGACACAAATGGAGTAGATAACACACCACCATCTATCTTCTCACGAACAATGTGACAATCTACCTCAATGTGTTTCGTTCTCTCATGGAATACCGGATTTGAAGCAATATGTATAGCCGCTTGATTATCACAGAACATAGGAATAGGCAACTCCACATCAAAACCTAACTCCGCGAGGAAGGCTCTTAACCATATAATCTCACAAGATGTGTGTGCCATGGCTCGATACTCCGCTTCTGCGCTGGATCTTGCGACCACTGTTTGTTTCTTGCTTTTCCATGTGACCAAATTGCCTCCAACAAAAGTACAGTACCCAGTAGTGGACCGCCTATCAGATAGTGATCCTGCCCAATCTGCGTCGGTAAAAGCTTCGGCACGCAAATGACCATTAGATCGATAAAACAGACCACGTCCAGGATGAGCCTTAAGATATTTCACAATACGAAGACAAGCTTCCCAGTGTGGAAGCCGAGGAGCTGACATAAACTGACTCACCATACTCACAGCAAAAGAAATATCAGGACGTGTATTGGTAAGGTAATTTAACTTACCAACTAAACGACGATACCGGTCTGGATGAGAAAATATCTCCCCCTGATCAACACAAAGTTTCACATTAGGATCCATTGGGGTCTCCACAGGTTTTGCTCCCAATAAACCTGTCTCCTCAAGAATATCCAATGCATACTTCCGTTGGGACAAACTGATTCCGTCCTTGGATCTTGCTACCTCAATACCCAAAAAATACCGTAGCTTACCAAAATCTTTAGTATGAAACTGACGCTGTAAGAACTGCTTCAACTCATCAATACCTTTCTGATCATCTCCAGTAATAATGATGTCATCTACATACACAATTAACACTATTTTCCCACGCTTTGACTGAAGAGAGAAGACAGAGTGATCTGAATGGGATCGACGCAAACCAAACTGCAGCACAACATCACTGAACCGACCAAACCAAGCTCGAGGAGATTGCTTCAGACCATATAAAGCTTTGCGAAGACGACAAACTCTAGAACGCTCCCCCTGAGCAACAAACCCAGGAGGTTGCTCTATATAGACTTCCTCGAGCAGATCACCATGTAAGAATGCATTCTTGACATCCAATTGAAATAAGGGCCAACCCAGATTAGCAGTAAGTGAAATAAGAATCCGGACAGAATTTATCTTGGCAACTGGGGAAAAGGTCTCTGCATAATCAACTCCATATGTCTGGGTATAGCCTTTGGCCACAAGACGGGCCTTATAGCGCTCAACAGTGTCATCCAGATTATACTTGACAGTAAAGACCCATCAACAACCAACAGTAGACTTTCCTGACGGAAGAGGAACCAACTCCCAACTGCCATTGTCATGGAGAGCATTCATCTCAGTCTCCATTGCTGTCCGCCACTCAGACAAAGAAAGGGCCTCCTGTACAGTGTTAGGAACATATAGAGAAGAAACTGATGAAGTAAAGGCACGAAGGGAAGGAGACAGGTGATCATATGACACATAGTGAGAAATGGGATGAGAAGTGCGAGTACCTTTACGTAGAGCAATAGGAAGATCAAGGTCGTCAGGATCCCGCAACGGAGGAGAAGACGGAGCGGTGGGTGAAGGTGGGGTTGTGTGCTCAGATGGTACAGACGGAGATGACACTGGTGGCTCAGGCAGAGATAGCAATATTGGAGGTTGAGGACGACGAACATATACCTGTAAAGGTTTTGATGGAGGACCAGTACCTGACGGGACAGCTATAGGAAACACTGACTCAAATGCAAGCCGATCATTGACAGTAACAGACTCCAAATAAAACGGGAGTGACTCATTAAATGTGACATCAGCACACACAAAATGACGACGTAAAGATGGAGAATAACACTTATACCCTTTCTGAGTCCGAGAATAACCAAGAAAAATGCACCTAATGGAGCGAGGGTCAAGTTTGCTCCGGTCAGGATCCAGAGCATGAACATAACACGTGCACCCAAAAATTCGAAGGGGTAATGAGTGGACGGGACGACTAGGAAACAAGACCTTATGGGGTATCTGACCTCTAAGAATAGTAGAGGGCATACGATTAATCAAATAGCAGGCGGTAAGAACCGCGTCACTCCAATAAGACTTAGGAACTTGCATTTGAAATAACAGTGCACGCATAACTTCTGATAAATGTCGAATCTTGCGTTCGGCAACTCCATTTTGTTGTGGAGTTCGAGCACAAGAGGACTGGTGGATAATACCGTGATCATCAAAAAACTGAGAAATAGTATTTTTAAAATATTCACGGGCATTATCAGAACGAAATACGCGAATGCAAGTATCAAATTGGGTTTTGACTTCCATATAAAACGACTTAAAAATAGAAGATAACTCCGATCTCTCTTTCATAAGATAAAGATAGGTAACACGAGAGAAATCATCGACAAAAATAACATAATACTGAAAGCCAGAAATATTAGGAACATGCATGGGGCCCCAAATATCAGAATGAACTAACTCAAATGGATGCGACGCACGATTCTCAATTCTAGGATAAAAAGATACTCTATGATGTTTGCTAAACTCACAGATTTCACATGGCAAAGCATCCACACGGCTACATGAAGGCACTAGACTTTTAAGGTTCTGAAGTGATGGATGACCAAGACGACAATGGTGTTGATATGGTGACACTGATGACTGAAGAGCAACAGAACTAGGGTGAACATTATCTGTAAAGTAATATAGACCACCACGTTCAACACCGCCACCAATTTTCCTCCCCGTCTTGAGATCCTGAAACACACAACCATTAGGAAAGAATGTGACAGAACAATTCAAAGATTTGGTAAGTTTACTAACAGACATTAGATTTAATGAAAAACGAGGAACTTGGAGTACGGAGTCCAAAGTGAGAGAGGGAGTAACATGAACAGAACCCAAACCAGTAACATTAGTGGTAGAACCATCAGCTAAGGTAACACGAGATGGTTTACCGAGAGACTGACGATCCAAAAGAACATTAGAAGTACCAGTCATGTGATCAGATGCACCAGAATCAATAACCCAATGATTAGAAGAACGAGAAGATCCTGTTGCATTGCAAGCAACGGGAGAACCTGTCTGAGATAGCGTAGCAATGGAGGAACTTGTCTGAAGTGACACTAGGCGTTGGTACTCCTCTGCAGAAATAGTCACCCTACTGTTGACAGAAGAATGAGTAACCTGCCTAGTATCCTCAGAAATCGGATGAGTCTGAGGAAAACCATGAAGATCATAACAATACTCCACTGAATGACTTGTACCCCCACAATGAGTACAAAATCGGGTGCCACGACCACGACGAAAACCAGAACCACCTCCCTCTGACATGCGACCATAACTAGAACCTCCAGAACGAGAGCCACGAACAACACCAGAAACTACTGAAGTAGACTTCATCTTTAACAAACCCAAACACCAACGCGGAATCCACTAGTAACCAAACAACCAACAGACTGATCGACTTTGTTACTATTCACCGTATGGAATCAACACAACCAATAAACCAACCAACCACGACCTCTAGTAGAAGAAACCAACAAAAGAAATAGCACCCAACAAAAGTTTAACACCATCCAGCAAACTTGAACCAACAAAGCAAATAATACCATAAACAGAACCTGATGAGCACTGAAGCAACAGCGGAAGGACAAAAACAACACCGTGGAGAAACCCAACTGACTAATCACCACTCTCAATTCACCACGAACGCCACCGACAGACTAATCAACCCAACTGAATAATAGCAAACGAAAACTTAGCAGGAACTTGAGCGGAGAAACCCAACACCGAAACCAACACCAACACGAAACCAATACCAACAAAACCAACACCAACACGAAATCGACTAACACTAGTGGAAATCAACTAGCAATACCAAAACTAACACCAACACCAATACCAACACCAACTAGCAACACCAACGATGCAGTAACAGAAACCAACACCAACTATCCATTGAAAACCAGCCAGAGATCAAACCAGAGGCCAAATCAACAAAACCAGAGATGCGGGAACCAGAGGATCGAACACGGGTCACCCGCGTGACAGGCGGGTCAACAGAACCAGAGACATTGAACAGCGGAAGATGAAACAGCGACTAACATCTGAAAAGGGCGCTGAAAAGGACGCTGAAAAGGGCGCTGAAACAGCGACTAACATGAGATAAATAGTAAAGATCTCAGCAACAGAGGGTGCGAAACGTGAACCAGAACCAGAACAGCATCAGAACAGCATCAGCGGTAAGTTAAGGAAACAGCGGACATGGTTAGGGTTAACAGGGGCGAAGGCTAATAGGGGCGGCCAGAACTGTCGGCTAGGGTTTGAAGGCTAACAGAGGCGAAGGCTAACAGGGGCGGCCAGAACTGTCGCTAGGGTTTGAAGGGACCGAAGGCTAACAGAACCGAAGGCTAACAGAGGCGGTATGGTGTCGGCTAGGGTTTGAAGGGTTTGGTAGTAGGGGCGTCTGGTTAGGGTTTATGCGGCTAGGGTTTGCAATAGTGGCGGAAGCTAGAATATGGTTAGGGTTTAAACATAGAGGGTTAGGGTGGAATATGGCTCTGATACCATGTTGTTTGAGATAAAGAGAGAGAGAGAGAGAAAGAAGAGTGTGTAAGGTATTAACCAACCCTAACACTCAACCCTTTATTTATATAATGAGAGTGGTGGATACAATATGTAGATACCCAATATGGGACTAATAACAATAAAGCTAGAAAGCTATTCTAACATTCCTAATGCTCTCCACATTAGTCCACATCTTCACCGCCAGGAAACCAATCTTGAGAGTTACTTATGCAGCATAAAATGGAAATAATGCATCAGATCAGTAAATGGATATCCAGATTATGGCATTGACGAATTAAACCATTCCTAGAGTTATAAAAGACCGTTCTTTGCACAAAAATAGTTCTGAGCAACTTTCCACAGATTCATTGCGATGGTTCTTTGCTCCACACATGCCCAGCTTCTTGTCAAATTACTTTTCTCTATTTTTTGTCAAAAAAAATCTGCCAAAAAGAATGCAAGGGAAAGCTGGTGCTCAAGCGATATGATCAGATTGCTGCTCTGTGGACTACAGATAATGATGCACAGGAGCAGGGACAAGCACAACGCATGTGGGCCTTACCTCATCAAACTACTTTTTCTTCTCCACTCAGTCGCCACTAGTTTCAGTAAATTTCATCCTTAAAAACTTTGGCAATACCAGGACTCTTCTCGCATCACACCAAAATAAGTCATGAAAACTACTTCTTGGACAAACCTCAGTACTGGCTTCATATGATAGAATAGATTTCACAGAGATAAGGCTATGTTCACACCCAGTTAAAGTTATTGATTCTAGTACAAGTTGATAGAATATATTTCACAGAGATAAGGCTATGTTCACACCCAGTTAAAGTTATTGATTCTAGTACAAGTACCTAATTATTCAAAGATTGTTGACTGAAAGCCAATGAATCATATGATACCAACAAGGAATTTTATCATTAGAAATTTCTAACCTCCCAACCCCTCTCTTAGCAGATGACATTGTCCTTCCACCATCTCGAGAGCGACTACCCTCCGGGAATATATGCACCCAGCCCCCACGGTTCAATTTTGAGATAGCCATGTCCATTCCCTGGGGCACACCAAACAAATAAACTGAGCACATAATTACCACGGAAATATTAATCAGATAAACCAAACACAGCAAAAAATGCAAAAGAATGAAAAGGTATATTTTCCAACTAAATTAAAGAGACAAATTTAGTCGAGGCATATACTTTACTATTAACCTAAAAGTTACTAAACAAAGAAAATCATGTCATACTAGGCAAAAAGACATGAATTCAAAACATTGAAAAAGAAAAAGGTACTGCCATCACAAGATCGCTCATATTCTCCATTAGAGAAATGCAACTGCAATCCTCCGATATGTATTGTGCAGAGAACAAGCATCAAGAAATAGCCGGGAAACAAAAAAATGGTTAAAAACGTACTAAAATCTTGAAAGACACATGAATCCACATAGGAACAATTAAAACTCAGCTGTGATGGGCTACAAACAAAAAATGTACTTTTAAGAACGTTGGAACTGAAATCGTTACTCTTGAATCCAAAAATAGTTTTACGACCATACATCTCAATTTGTTATTCCAGCTACCGCAACATCATAAAACTTAAATACCATCTCAAAAATAAGAGATTCAACCAAAAAGTGACATCAGCTTTCGAGTACTACGGGTACAGAACGGAAGGGAGGAAGCACACAATGGCCATGGCCTATCAACTCGCACTTCAATTAATTCAACTGGAGTAAAGTTAATTCAATGCCAAACCATCTTATTCATAGGCTGACTATATAAAATCCGGGACCAGAAAACTAGGAATCCCAAAAAGAATCAGAAGATGTAATACTAAAAGTCCAAAATTGAACAACTTATTGGACTCTTACTCAAAAATAATAGGAAACTAATGTAAGGAATCAAATTTTGCATTTAACTTTGTATTGGTCACCACTCACCAGGATTAAAGGAAAGACACGGCCAACAAAAGAAAACAGATTGCCAAGAGAATTTTCTGTTTCGAGTAGTGCTAGGTCTGGCCGGGTCGAACAGATTCAATCTGCGAAACACTGGGCCACACGATTACGGATACTTACTCTGCTCAAGCAAAGGAATGGATGAAGTTGCAACTTGACCAGAGGTTGCAGATGGTGCGGGATATCTTCTCTGATTGACTGTATAATTAATGGTGACAGCACATAGTCTCATTTTTTCATTCCAGTTTTCTCAGTCGACGGGGAAAAAAAAGGAATTGTGTGTTGAGGCAAGGCTCCAAAACCGTTGTGATTTTGAAAATGCATATTCAATTGCCCGCGATATAGAAAGGTTAGAAGGAGGAGACTATAAAGTTGAAGATTAGGGTTTGAATTGACCACGAGGATTCATGAAGCAGGCGGTTTGCTGCTGGGGTTTGCAATAAAGGTTGTGATTTCTAGGGCTTTGATAAAGATGAGAAAGCCTGACGCATGGGGCTAGAGTTTGAATGGTTCTTTCTAGGCAAGGAAAGCTAAGTCGAGGTTTTCAAGTCATTTCAATATGTTTCTTGTGCATGGGCTTGAGATTGCAAAAGACATCACACACTATCTGTGTTCTGCGATGAGGAAAGAGATGGTTGAAGGAGTCAGGCACTATAATGTGTTTGAGTTTAATGATGGGCCATACATGGTGCATCGGGTTCAGCAAACAGTTGCAATGAAGCCAACCAGGCCAACAGAAGGTACTCGTGATGATGCTTAGATGTCATCATCCCATATTGGCAAAAGAAACCTATGTTACAGGGAATCGGGTACGAATGTCGAGTCCTGGTATGTGTCAAAGTGTATTTATGTTTTCTTCCTTTTTTTTTCCCCCTCAAGAACATGGAGACATGCCAAAATATTCACATTCCTTAGTGTTTCGTTTTATTAGATAAACGGCATTTGTGAGGTGTCTTAAAGCATTTAATGCTTACTATAGGAGCTCTTTGCACATACATGGTAAATTTGAATGACCAACTAGTCAACTGCACTTGCTAGGATAATGTCCAATAAGTATGTTGCAGACACATCACGTAGCCTCATCCGAGGGTTGAGTGTCCGACACAGTTACTTTGAACATTTTGAAGAGTTACATGGCCATGCACCCTAATACCAAAAGGTAATAACCCAAAGACTCTTACTCAAACCATAATTAAGTAGGAAACAAAATTTACCGAAAGGACATCATTTTAAGCCTCAAAGTGTTGTGCATGTGCATGAATTTCGGACTTCTACATTCTGCATCAACCAGTAGAAAAACTCAGCTGCAAGCATAGCCACAAAGCAAACTACCAGAAATAAATAAATAACATGCAATAGAATTGGCTTTGAATAATTTGGCTACGCTAGTATTGAATTTTTTTTTTCCTTAGAATCTAGTAGTAGAAGTTGTGGCTATGCTTGCAGCTGAGTTATTCTACTTAAAATACCCAGTTCTCTTCCCAAAGCCTAGAGGCTAATGAAACTTAGTAATAGTAGAGAAAATAATCCAATTTTATGTACAGAGCACCCATAGTTCTAAATTCTAATACCATAAAACAGGTGCATATTTATCTGCATGTTATACTAAGACGTAGTATGGAAGATTACCATCTGATAAATCCCATCACCACGGGAAACTGGCAAAACTTTGACAGACCTAAAGAACGCAGATGTCACAGGATTGCGGAAACATTTATCAGTTGCACAAAGTGTCCACCTCAGTCTATGGGCATCCAATAGAATACTTGGAGGAAGCAACGAAGCAATAACCAATGGATCATCCATTGAAGCAACATGATTGCTAACCTACAATCAGTTTTTAGACAAATGATTATTACGAGGAATGCAAATTGACAGTTCAAAGAAAGGTAATTTCAAGAATAGTCTAGACACAAGAGGACAAAAGAAAATTTTCAGTTGAAAAGTATAGATGCTGCATACCGTTATGAGAGGTTGATTTCCTGGTCTATTTACCAATGCCTGATGTAGTTTTTCTGCACCATATATCTAGAATACATGCAAAATTAGTTCCTGCAAATCTTCGAAAAAACAGCTTTTTGACTTCTGATATTTCACTCTCAGTTAATTCGCCTTACCTGGACATGATTAAGGCCATGCATAAAAACATGACATACATTTCCAAGAACAGGAACAGCTAAAGCTTGAAGCATGCGAGTAATGACAGAATCTTCTACTGCATCAACGTCCTTAACAACTGCAATCATGTTCACACGGAAAAACCAATCACTAATCAATTCAATATCCTGTTCGTGAAAAACAATTCCACAAAGAAAAAAGGCGATAGGAAGTTCTACATAATTTCAAAAGACAACAAGTGGAAAGAAATATATGCGAGCCTCAAAATGAAGGTAAGACAGGTGCAAACGAGGCGAAAATTAACCAACAAGCTACATAATCTTAGAAAGAAACAAATGGTGCACACTTATCCTTCTCTGATTAGATAAGTGGTGAATCTGACTGTCTGTTTAGCCTATTTCAGTTTCTCCTAAATTTCTTGGGTTCAAAAAGAAGTGGTGGCAGGGACTATGGCAAGCTGGAGAGGAGGTCGGGTAGGGAAACCGGAAGCATAGAAAGAAGGCATGGTCGCTCGCCGACATGTTTGGAGTGGATGATTTGGCTCCAACTCCATCGAAGATACTTCCAAGGTGTGGAGGAGACCATTTCACCTATCAAGAGTCAATTTTTGGTCAGTCTGTATGGTTGGTTGATGCAGGAGGTGACCCTAAGCCTAGTTCGTACATGGAACTTTTAGAGTCGCTTCTTTTGCAGTCTGGGATGCTCCTGTCCTTTGTCTACATAGGACTACCTACTCTTTTGTACACTTTTGTCTAAATTGCGCAATAAATGGACTTTGGGTATCATACCCTAGATGCTCTTTTCTATGTACGTAATCACTCACTTATTGTCTTTTTTGAAAAAACTCCTGCAGACCTCTTTTTGTTTTTTGACCTTGAATCTCTAGTTTGTACTCTGCTTCTCCAGCTTTATCAAGGTTCCTTTATTTTTCAAGAGAAGAAGAAGACGAGAATACAAATCTTGGAGACGAGCAGTAATAAGAATGATTCCTACCTTTCATTCTTGGCTTCCAACAGATGAATTCGATATGATCATTGCCCAAGGAAGTGTTGATAACTAAAAACCCACCCAAACATAATACTATTTCATTATCATGCATGAGAGAACACTTCCAAAGGCATTTTCCCTGTGTTAGTTGGTTTCTATTTTTTCTGTGACCAAAATATGTCAGCTCTATATCACATTGATATTCATACTCCAACCGCCCCATGAATTGGTTGACACTAAAGTTTGTTCCAGTTTCGTTACTGACAGGTTTATTCTATTGATTATCCAAACAAAAAAGGTTTATTCAATTGTCGAAATCTCTGCAACTTGCTCAAGTTTGTTGACTTTCTACATGCTAAATGGCAATATACTCTCAGTTTCACGTTCTTGACCATGTTTAGTATTTATAGCCACGTTGGTATAAAGATTCTCTCTTAAATAGATATATTATTATTGTAGTACGATATCTTTATGACTACCTCCTTAAATTCCAGTTGCTTGAAGGCATTTAGTCAACATACGAGAGATTAAAATAAGATCTCTGGATGCATAGCTTGTGTTAGAATCAAAAATCTCGTTTGTCTCGTTTGTCAAAAATCACGTGGCACTACCAAAATGACAAAGGAACCGAAATCTTTCTAAATCGGAATCTAAGACAAAAGGAAGGGGCGAGAATCTTTATTATTATTTTCCCATAGAAATGTGCTCAACTTTTGGCAAACAAGCCTAAAACAACACTATCGAGGCTTCTAATTCATTATAGGATTTCAGTCTTAAACATTTCATTCAATTCAATATCCAACAATCTTATCTCATTCAAGTCTCGACAAAACTCATGAGGGAATATGGATTTGGTTCCAGGCTTTCCACATTCAAAGTTTGACTAGAGAACATAATTTCTCAAATGTCCAAACAATTTGTGATAACCATCAGATTGGTAGGATTAAAACAATAAATCAACATGTTGATACAAAAGACCACTGGCCAAGGAACAAAAGAATCAAGGATAGACAACTTACGAATCTTATTTAAAACACCAGAATCCACTGGCCAAGGACACAAGACAAGTGATGTTACTTATTTGGAAAACTCTACCCTTACAACGAATGTATACCGCAAAATAGTGCCATTGTACGATCCACATTCATGGATTTATGTTCTGTAAAATTTGAAGGGCCGCATTGAGGCAAATCGAGTTCTTTTACTAAAACACATACATTTTCTTCCACATTTTCACGCTACAATTATGATCTGAGTATGCGTATATGAGCGTGGTTATAAACACACACATGCATTATTTTTTGGGTTGCGCGATGACATTGACATGTATATACTACTTCAAACAATTTAACATGAAAAATCGGGGTTGATTTTTGTCTAACAAAAGTTCTTGCGATGAGGCTACGACTGAGTTTGAAGACTTTCTTATATAGTTTTTCGTCAATTTGTTTGCATAAAGGCATAGACAAAAGACCGAAATTCAAGAAACCATTGTTTTCTAAAAAAAATTCGTCGCCTAAGACGAACGAAGGGGGTGTACAAACTTACCTCTCTTCCGATAGAAAGCGGAGGTAGAAGACAAGGAGCCTGTGCGGAAGCTGCGAAACCGTTGGAGCCACCGTTGCAATGTTAAGGAGAAATAGCCATCGGAGAACCTCGGCCGCCGCCGGTGCCGGTCGACAGCAACTCTGAAACGGTCCCTGAGACGAAGCTGCAGCAACCGAGCCTTGTTCTTCCACGGATCACCTCTTTCAATCCACTCTCCAACCATCGTCACCAATGATGATCCAAAGAAGGATGTTTATCAAAAATCCAAAGAAAATGGTCGTAAATTTGGGATATCTAGGGTCCTAGAGAGAAAATGAGAAAAATTCCATAGACAGAGAGATTAAAGGTGGCGCTGATCCATGGTTTGTGCTGAGAGAGTAGCGCAGAGCGACTATAGTGCGACAAGGTGAAGGGCAATTTACAGTCCAGTATCTTGCGTGCTTTTATAGTGCGCACGCGGCACGCCATTTGCCAACGGATACCGGAAGGTTCCCAAAATATCATCTTTAGAAGGCCTCTCTTAATATTTCTAATGAATATTAATACATCACTAAAAACTGAGTATAATCGGCGAATCAGTCGTCGTGATTTGCTGTGAGTATGGACAAATCATTACTTAGTGATTAGTACAAATTGATCAATCAAACAATTAAAACATAAATAAAATTATATATCTGTTAAGTTATAGAGTGAAAGAAAAGAGATGTTGAATTTGTTGTCCTACTTTGAAACAGATAAATCGCAATTTTTGAAATTTTCTCTTCAATGCATTAAAGTGAACAACTCAATTGAATTGGAAGCACGGAAATGCTATTGTGCTTGAGTGAGTGATTGAATGAGTGCAGGGGCAGACCCAAGATTTAAATTTGAGAGTGTCACCATCAAAATAAATGAACAATTAAGAAATAAATTTGTATTTAATAACCAAAAAATATAAGTGTTTAAAATTTAATTAACTAAATTGTGGATAGTTTGACTGTGCAAAAGGATTTGGGGATGTCATAATATTACGCGATAAACTTTTATTTACTCTTAAGATCTTTTAAAAAAAAATTTACTTGTAATAGAGTATTGGGGTGTCACATGACACCTCCCCTCGTTGTAGGTCCGCCATTGAATGAGAGAGAGAGAGAGAGAGGGAGATGGAAATGGAAAGTAGGATTGAGATTATTGAGAAGTTGGCAGTTTTTTTATTCAGAGTGAGGTATTATTGATTGTGTCTAAGTAAGTTAATTTTGTTTCCATTTTGGAGGAAATAGATTTTGGAGTGTGTAAAAACAGTTCTTATGATGGGTATATTTGACAAGTTAAAAATTATGACAAAGTTTCAAAAATATGGAGACATCAAATTTGACTCTTCATTTATATAATAGAATAGATGAAAACAGATCCTTTCCCGCTAGTATATCTGTAACGGAGTTAGATAGTCATCAAATATAGTATGAAGGAATTGTATAAAATATGTAAGAAAAATTTGATGTTGTTGAATAATTAACAACTTATATTCAAGTTAGGGTCTTGAACTATCATGATCTCACACAATAAATATTAAGTGGAAATTAAATAATCAAGCACAATATATCCATATTCGTAAAGGCGATTAACATATCTGAAATCATCCGTGCGGAACTTAGGGTCCATTTGGCGTAACTAGATTATGGGATTATTGGATTGTTGGATTATGTTGGGTGCCGGACGGAATAATCTAGCTCAGCCCATTTGGACTAAATTATTTTTTATATAGAGGTTATGTTGTGTTTGGGGCTAGATTAATCCAGATTATTTGGGTAAATAATTTAGCCCAAATGGGCTAGATTATTACCCCAAATAATCCAAATAATCTATACAATCTAGTTTGCCCAAATAGGGCCTTAAAGGACTCCATAAGTTAATTAAAGTAGCAATTATTTTTACAAAGAGAATTAAGCCTTAGGTGGAAGACGAGTTTCTCTTTCTTACCTTCCTTTTGGCATTTAGTCACCTTAAAACGATCAAAGACTAGAAACTCTTTTGTAGGTAGAGAGAACATTAGCTTTCTAATTGAACTGCAATTTTTACTTCTCATCACAGTAGAAGTTTTAACGAATAATCACTTCATCAAGTTTGTTCTTATGACTTTTATCCAGAATTCATAGTCTAAAATCCGCTATGTTAAGAACATAAATCTGATTCTAAAACTTCATCAAGCCATTAAAATTACCAAAAAGTCTAGATGTGGTAATTGTAAACAATTCCTTCTCGAATCCTCTGCAACGTAATATCTTTTTTTGTTTGTTTGGCATGAGTTTGATTTCTCTATGATCGTTGGTTGAGCCACAATTGTTGCATATTATTGAGCAGTGGATTACTACTTCTAGCTCCATTTGTTCTATCTCGTCAAGTAAGAATTGTTGGTCCGTCAGTAAACAACTCAAATTTTCTATCATTTTTTAGCTAGAAGTATCCATCATAATGTTGTCTTTCCCAAATGATTGTATATTAGTATCATAGTCCTTAATTTGATCCAACCAATGTTGTTGCCCTACATTCAGCTCTTTCTATGTGAAAATATACTTTAGGCTCTTATGCTGAGTAAGGTATCACAAGAAACTCCATACAGATAATATCACAAAATTTTGAATACAAATATAACTATTGTTAACTCGAGATCATGTGCAAAATAGTTATTCTCAACGACACTATATCCAAAACTCATACATTTTAAATTTGGCATACAGTCATTGTTCCCATAATGTCTATAATACTATTTGCAAGTGTACTGCATGTTGAGCTTCGTCTTTGGATTAGACAATAATTTTGTCTATGAATGCAACCATGAATCATCTAAATAACTCTTGGAGATATAGTTTATTTAGTCACTAAATGTTGTTGGTGCATCCATCATGCCAAATGGCATTACAAGAAATTTATAGTAACCAGGGAGAGTTCGAAATACAATCTTTTGAAAAATACTCAAGTGACCTGTAATTGATTAAACAGGTCATCAATTCTCTATAACTGACACTTATTTTAATCATCAAATGTTCAGATTTTGGTAACCAATACATAATCTCATAGTTCCATCCTTTCTCTTGACAAGGAAGAGAGGAACATTCCATGGTAAAGTACTTGTTCTGACAAAACCAACTTTATTAAGTGAGCTTGTAATTGAGACTTTAGTTCTTTTAGTTTTGCCAGAGCCATACGATAGGGAGCTTTTAAAACTAGTTGACTCCCCAGTGCCACCTCTATCATGAATTTAATTTTTTGATCCACTGGTATCCTAGGTAAATCCTCTAGAAAAAAAAACTCCAGAATCTCCAAAACTACAAAAATATTTGACAGTTTCAATTCTTTCGTTCAAGTAGTTAAGAGGAGAAAACCTTAATAGCCCTTTTTAAGTAATTGAGCCTCGGTGAATAGTACCAAGCACAAATGCAAGATACTCTCATCCCCATGACATTGAATTTCTCTTATTCAGAACTTTGGAAGATAATATTTTTATTGGTATAACCAATAAAAGCATAGTTAATAGATAACTAATCCATCTTGAGAATGACATCAAAGTGACATATCTCCAGAGGTATCAAATCCACAAATAGACAAATACTATTGAAACAAATACCGCAATTATTAAAGACTGTTATACAAACCATGTCACTACTCATGAGTTCCGAGACCAAAAATGCAAGTCTGAGAGGCTCAAACTTCAGAGGTAATTTCATGGCAAAACTCGATTATACAAAAATGAGAAGAACCCAAATCTGTCAATACGTAATTAGGTAAAGAGTAGATCAAGATGTTACCTGCCACCACATTCTCGTCGTCATGTCCCCTCGCACCAAAGTAGCTCTCCCATGTGCCCGAACATTAAGGTTCTATTTACCCAATATTCTTGCACTCGTATTCACTAGCACAACATTCACCCTAGTTCGGACGTTTGGACAGTTCTTTTTGCAATGCCTCGTCAAGTAACAACCAAATCAAATGATAGTTGTTAAATGACATAGTCCCGCGTGGTTCTTCCCACATACTGAGCAATTTGGGACAACCTGGCTTTGATTCCCATTTTGATTACTATCACTTTTAGATCACGTGTTCTTTTTTCTTAACCCTCCTTTATTTTTGTTATTCCCTCTCCCAAAGTTATGTCTCTTACAACACTCTTTGATCTCACTGATTTCTTGTTCCTCTAGCTCCATCATTAAATCTCAGTCAACAACATATATTGGCATATGTCAGCAACTTTAGTAATTTCACTATCTTCTTAAGTTCACGTCTGGGACCATCCTCAAAACAACAATATGGGGTGCATACTGGGCTAAATTAGTAAGCATAGCCTCATACGTGAGTACAATCATACTATGTTGCTTCAGTTGTAAAAACACGATGGACTTAACATCTTGAATTGACTGAGGGAGGTACTTTCGTTTGGCACAATAGCAAATAGTTGCCAAATGATCCCTGTCTTGCTAAGAGATCATTGTAATGGTGATGGTGCTTGGTCATTGTAATGGTGATGGTTTCTTGTGTGATTTATATTTCTAGAAACAAATTATATTTTTGCAAAGTGCAGTTTATATCGGATTTCATTCATTCAATTTATTCATTCCTTTCATCGGCACGTATAGAACCGAGTTACACTTTCATTTCATTAGGATAAGAAAGAAAATAACCCCTAAACAAATGAGAATCACTAAAATAATTAATAATTCGTCACCATTAAAATAACTCCAAAAATAGACTAATAAGGCTGCCCCATAAAATTACTATATCCAGTTACGAAATAGTCTGGAATGATATTGGGGAAAGTGGAATAATATTTAATGAATTATGGGACTTCCCTAATGAAGGTTTAGCTTTACCCCAACAGAAATCTACTTTTATTACTTTATTATATATTTTTCTATATATGTATCACAAAATCGATTCTGTTTGATTCCAACTACATACAGATCCTAAATAAAGACCAAAGGAGAAACCTAATTTCAATCCACTTGCGGTCCGTTTGGATGAGATATTAAATTTAAGCGTGCTAAATAAGAGACGGGAGCAAACAGAAATGTTATTTTAAAAAGTGTTTGGTTGAGTTTTGTAATAAGTGAGGAATGAGTATTTAAGACATGGTTTGATTGGGATTTTATATAGGTGGATTAGAAAGGGCGCTACGTCAAAATTGGATTGTTAGACCGTAAATTGTGTTTTTAACCACACCATCATGGAATGCTATAGTGGGTGTTTGGAAGGAATTTTTTGAGTTGTTTTTGGATTTTGAGATTTTCATTTTAGAATTTTTGGGTGTTTGGGATACTAATTTTGGGATTCTAATTATGAGATTCTGATTGTAAGATAATCAAAATAGACATTTAGAGTCACAATCTCAAAAGTAGGTTCAAAGCTACTTTTGAAATTCTGATTTAGGATTCTGAAATTTTGTTATCATTCTACCCATAATTACCCACCCACAATCTAATAATTTGATTATACTACCAAACAGTTCACAAATTTATAATTTATTTTACACAATTCTACCAAACACTTTACAGATTCTGATTATGAGTTTTCAAAATCTAAATTTTCAAAATCAGAATTCCAAAATCCAAAAATACCGCAAAAAATCTCTCACAATCACCCTCATATTCTACTACAAAAAGACCAGAAAAATAAAAGGGAAAAAATGTTGCAATTTATTAACATTGAAACACACAAAACAACATAACGGAAATACCCTATTGCAGAAAACAACATAATGAGAGACCCAATGCCTAAGCATTTGCACCAATCAAAAGAATCCACCACAAATGTATCAAATGCCATAGGATCACCAAAAAAACAATCCGACCATTGTAAATGTTGGTTTTGGTAAATCTAGCCTATTAAGAAAATCTAGTTGATTTTGGTAAATATTAATTTCCATCATAATAAGGCGTGCATTTCTTTCATTCTTGGTAGAAAATCTAATTGGTTTTGATAAATGTATCGTAATTAATGTCCATTTATTTTACGTGTCAAAATTGTTAGTTTTTTCATTTATCATCACTGGTGATCGTCTGTGTTCATATTTTAATTTTATCAAAGTATTTGACATATTTTTGTTATGATATTTTAGTTGATTACTCCTATAACCTCCATTACTTTTTCTTGAAAACCATCAAGTGTTTTAGTTACTCCAAGTTTTTTAATCATTAATGTTAGTCACCGACGTTTGGATTTTATCACTCTATTTTAAAGTTCATTTGATCCATCTAGAGTCCAGCTTTCGCGATCATATAGTTAAGCATTGTGAGTTCTAATATATACAAATTTAAACACAACTTTCAAATTTTGATGATTGTAATCTATTTTTCATGATATTGCAAAACATAGGACTGATACCAACAGTTCATTACAAAAGAAAGAACAAATCTTCAAAAAAAAAAAAAAAAACTAATTTCTTCTCTAAAAAATCTACCACTAGTTTTTTCAATTTAAATCGATACAATCGACCATTGCGATGCACAAAACTTGCTTGATTTCAATTGGAAAAAACGTGCAATTTTATAAAACCATGTGCTATGGTTCGAATATGTAGTCAATCTTATTTCTAATAGGGGGCAATTGACAATTGAAACCGATCCCGGATAACTCAACTAACAAAAATTATGTCATAGAATTATATTTCCACTTTCATCTCTTCTCCTTTATGTCTCAACCAAAGTTATCAATCTCATACTAGTTTTATTATTGGCACGATACGTATTAATACCGGTTGACATACCGTTTCGAATTTATTTCTAAAATTAATATACATTTCTCAAGTAATATACATTGCACAGCAGGGCCCTGGTTCCGACGAATCCAAAATGAATGCAGTACAACAGCAGCAATCACTGAACGCTTCTAGCAGCATCCAATGAAGAAAGATACAATTAAATGTTTGAGCTTAGCATCCACTTTGGAAATGAATTTACATTTGTCACATTTTCCACCTACTGGGAATACTTCCTTCTCGTGGAAAGGATAAAACACGTCGTCACTGGTTACACACGCGCGCGGAAAGGGAGGGAGGGAGGGAGAGAGGAGACCATAGATCGTGTGCTGTATTGCCATTCTTTGGTGACATAAACTTGGATAATCTCTAACCTGTTCATGAGATTGAAAACTCTGTATCTTGAACGTCACTCATAAACACGGATAACAAAAGAATGGTCTTAGAGAATAACTAAAATAAATTAAATGGACATCATAAGGTTTGCAAAACAAAACATAACCAATTAACCAGTTTTCGAAAACAATTTGATATGCCACCAAGGGAAACACGTTGCCTACCTTATGGAGGTTTGTTAACAGATGAAAATTTGGTAATCAGGCGCTGCACCTCCTATATTCAGGTAGTTGACATCAGCTACAACTTCACCAAGATCCTCTGTGCATCAACAATAAGTATGATTATAAGTTTTCGCTTTTTTTGCTACTGTGATGGATAGAAGATTTGGTTACTCAAACTTGGGTTGCTGGAGAACCTTCATATATAGTCCTCGCATAGTTTACATATTCGGGTATGAGATCTCTGTATATGATGCCCTCTGGATGTGCATCCAAGACCACCAGAACTCCTGTCAACAAGAAGATCCAAACAAATGGCAGATAGTAATGATCTCAAAGTTAGTACTTGAAAAAAACATAACATTTGCCTCAAGGTATACACCATGATTTTTGGACATCGAAATCTAACGACCAAATACTTGGCGTCCCATTCGTTACAAGACGAGTAAAATGTTCACGTGCTTGAAAGATGAGAATGTTTAAGCAGAAAAACTTCTGAAAAGGGGATGAGGCTTCGGTTCTAGTCAAATTCTTAACTATCATGGCTTAATCCTACCCCTAATTGTAAGAACTACGCCACGAAGAAGTAAACCAGATAATCAAACCAAAGTCAATATCTATACCAACTGATACCCCCATAACATGCTGATTATATTACTTGGATGCCCCTATTGACACCCCTCCACCCAAAAAAAAGGAACAAAACAAAATTGATAGTATCTACCTATCACTGAGGATATGCTCATCCCTAAATGCTTTAATTAAAGATATGCATATTCAAAGCAAAAGGTCCACTTAATATTTTTCTCCAGGAAATAATAATGACATGACGACCCCTAAATCATGAAAGCACTATGACAGTGAGGCAAGTTATGCATCATACTGTAATCGCGGAATCACGAGTTTTCAATGCAAATGTACTTTGAATGGTGCACCAATCGCACATATTAATCTACCTACGAATACCGGTGTTAAAGAGATCACAGCATTGATGCATGTATCCACCACGAGGTGGATCATAGCTATAATAACGGCCAGCCGAAGGATATGACATTCATACTGGCATGGCCATGGATAAGTAACATGATTTCAGCCAGGAAAATGGCACATCAGATGGAAGCCCCTCTAATGGAGATAATTCACATAAGAAATGTAAATAGTACATGTGATGAGGATTTAGTGCAGAAGCTAAATAGTCATCTATAATGGGAACTAGGTAACTGGACAAACTTTGCATCCTGTCAATGCTCACATAGCAGTGTGTTACCACTCAAGTAAGGGTCCAGCAGAGATACCAGGTGCAGACCAAGCTTTGGTGGAATTGCTTGGCATTGGAGCAAGCCAGAGTATGTTCCGCAAATTCATTGAATCATCATATGCAACATTAGATCCTGAAAAGAATATTAGAAGCCATGTCAGTATGACAAGAGATGCTAAATTCTCCACGGTACTTCTCAAACATTTATCTGCAAAAATGAAACACTTCTGGTACAAGGAGAGTGAAAGCAAAGATAAGAGGCCATGGTAGTATCAGAAGAGAGGCAAATATAATATGGCTACATTGTCCACAGTACTTCACAAGATTTATTTGCTGATATGAACTAATGTCACCATTTGACCAATTAAAACTTCCTGATTCGAACCATGGCTTCAATTGGAAAAAACTAAGACAAAATTGGCAGCGGGAAATCCAAGGAAAACACAGATACAGACACGACATGACACATCAGGGGTAATAGTCCCAATAAATCTTAACAATATTGGACATGTATAAAGGCAAAGACAACCAATGAGCATGTCATCTTATGCATAGTAATGTTGTAAGAAAACTCAAAACTTTTCTCATTTTTCTAGGAGTTGTTTCTTGCTCATTTGGAAGATGAAGCTTGGGATATGTAACTTAGGTAGACAGATTCTGCATATATGCCCATTACTTTTCATCCATGCGAATGCTATCTTGCCTATTCCTACACAAAAAAGTATCCTTAGTGTACAAACTCCGGACCACAAGCGATACTATGAACAGAAAGATGGTTTGCATCTCGAGCTGAGCTTCAGACCTTCATCCTATTTTTAGTTCCAGGTTTGCCAATGCCTCATGCTAATATTTTTCTGGTGCTACTTACCCACGTCCTGGTGAAAGATAAAAAAGTGTCGAGGATCCGAAATTGTGAAATTTAATCTAAACTTACTGAAACAAAACAAAGTGTGTGACAAATTTCCATGGATACCCTTATTTTTTTTGCACAAACATGGATACCAAAATGTTGATGTAATGAGGAAAGTCTTCTCTATGTCCCATATACATGTCCATGCTACTTAGCAAACATACTAGTTTGTCTCCATACATCCAATTCCGTCAACAAATTTCCTCCAAGAGGATTGATTGTGTAAGACATATAAAAGTAATACAAGCATTCTAAATGACCCAACTAAAAACATAAAGGCAGTTTCAAATGGATGGAAAGAACCAGAAGTTTCTAGTTAAGTAAAATGCGAGGACATGATCAAGCCATTATACCTATTTGGCAGTACCCCATATTGTAAGGGAAAGCTTTCTTCTCATACAGTGGGTACTCTTTTGCATGGAACCTGTAAAAATTTGCACGACGATATAATGAGGATGAGGTGTTCAATTAAGATATACATTTCCAGTTAGGTTCAAAGACGTAAAGATGTCAGAAAAGCATTTCTCATGTCTCCGACATATCTCACGGAATAAAATTGGAAAACTCTGAGAATATTGTAACATGTATACCTCATAACATGGAAGAATTGGATTTATCCCTCTTCCTCTTAAGTTTTTTCAAGAATGATGTTGTTAGGAATAAGAGAAAGTGTATAGGGTGTTAACCAACCCTAACACACGAGTACTTTATTTATATTACTGTGAGAGTGTTACATTACTTAACGTATCCGATGTGGGACAGACATAACTATTCTAACACTCCCCCTCAAGCTGGAGAATAAATATCACAAAATCCCAGCTTGTTACATAAAAACTCAAAACGTGGTTTAGACAATGACTTAGTAAAAATATCTGCAATCTGAGCTCCCGTGGATACAAAAGGTGTAGCCAAAGTACCACTATCAATCTTCTCCCGAACGATATGACAATCTACCTCAATATGTTTGGTTCTTTCATGAAACACCGGGTTTGAGGCAATATGGATCGCCGCCTGATTATCACAATGCATAGAAATTGGTAACTGCACTGGAAATCCAAGCTCCTCAAGAAAGGATTTTAGCCAGACAACCTCACATGTAGTATGAGCCATAGCACGGTACTCTGCCTCTGCACTAGACCTTGCGACAACGGTTTGCTTCTTACTTTTCCAGGTAACTAGGTTGCCACCAACAAAAGTACAATAACCAGTGGTTGAACGTCTATCAGAAGGTGACCCTGCCCAATCTGCATCAGTAAATGCCTCAACACGCAAATGACCATTAGAACGAAAGAATAAGCCACGTCCAGGGTGAGCCTTAAGATACTTCACAATGCGAATGCAAGCCTCCCAATGTGGAATACGAGGAGCAGACATAAACTGACTCACCTTACTAACAGCAAATGAGATATCAGGACGAGTATTGGTAAGGTAAAGCAACTTACCAACTAAGCGACGATACTGATCTGGATGAGAAAATATCTCCCCCTGATCAACACAAAGTTTCACATTAGGATCCATTGGGGTCTCCACAGGTTTTGCTCCCAATAAACCTGTCTCCTCAAGAATATCCAATGCATACTTCCGTTGGGACAAACTGATTCCGTCCTTGGATCTTGCTACCTCAATACCCAAAAAATACCTTAGCTTACCCAAATCTTTAGTATGAAATTGACGCTGTAAGAACTGCTTCAACTCATCAATACCTTTCTGATCATCTCCAGTAATAATGATGTCATCTACATACACAATTAACACGATTTTCCCACGCTTTGACTGAAGAGAGAAGACAGAATGATCTGAATGGGATCGACGCAAACCAAACTGCAACACAGCATCACTAAACCGACCAAACCAAGCTCGAGGAGATTGCTTCAGACCATATAAAGCTTTGCGAAGATGACAAACTCTAGAACGCTCCCCCTGAGCAACAAACCCAGGAGGTTGCTCCATATAGACCTCCTCGAGCAGATCACCATGTAAGAAGGCATTCTTGACATCCAATTGAAATAAGGGCCAACCCAGATTAGCAGCAAGAGAAATAAGAATCCGGACAGAATTTATCTTGGCAACTGGGGAAAAGGTCTCTGCATAATCAACCCCATATGTCTGGGTATAGCCTTTGGCCACAAGACGGGCCTTATAGCGCTCAACAGTGCCATCCGGATTATACTTGACAGTAAAGACCCATCGACAACCAACAGTAGACTTTCCTGACGGAAGAGGAACCAACTCCCAAGTGCCATTGTCATGGAGAGCATGCATCTCAGTCTCCATTGCTGTCCGCCACTCAGACAAAGAAAGAGCCTCCTGTACAGTGTTAGGAACATATATAGAAGAAACTGATGAAGTAAAGGCCCGAAGGGAAGGAGACAGGTGATCATACGACACATAGTGAGAAATGGGATGAGAAGTGCAAGTGCGAGTACCTTTACGTAGAGCAATAGGAAGATCAAGGTTGTCAGGATCCCGCAACGGAGGAGAAGACGGAGCGGTGGTTGAAGGTGGGGCTATTTGCTCAGATGGCACAGACGGAGATGGTGCGGGCTGAGATGACACTGGTGGCGCAGGCGGAGATGGAGGTTTAGGACGACGAACATAAACTTGTAAAGGTTTTGGTGGAGGAGGTGTTGGTGGAGGACCAATACCTGACGGGACAGCTATAGGAAACACTGACTCAAATGCAAGCCGATCATTGACAGTAACAGACTCTGAATAAAACGGGAGCGACTCATTAAATGTGACATCAGCACACACAAAATGACGACGTAAAGATGGAGAATAACACTTATACCCTTTCTGAGTCCGAGAATAACCAAGAAAAATGCATCTAATGGAGCGAGGGTCAAGTTTGCTCCGGTTAGGATCCAGAGCATGAACATAACACGTGCACCCAAAAATTCGAAGAGGTAATGAGTGGAGGGGACGACCGGGAAACAAGACTTTATGGGGTATCTGACCTTTAAGAACAGTAGAGGGCATACGATTAATCAAATAGCATGCGGTAAGAACTGCGTCACTCCAATAAGACTTAGGAACTTGCATTTGAAATAACATTGCACGCATAACCTCTGATAAATGTCGAATCTTGCGTTCGGCAACTCCATTTTGTTGTGGAGTCCGAGCACAAGAAGACTGATGAATAATACCGTGATCATCAAAAAACTGAGAAAGGACTTTATGAAAATATTCACGGGCATTATCAGAACGAAATATGCGAATGCAAGTATCAAACTGAGTTTTGATTTCCACATAAAATGACTTAAAAATAGAGTATAACTCCGATCTCTCTTTCATAAGATAAAGGTAGGTAACACGAGAGAAATCATCGACAAAAATAACATAATACTGAAAGCCAGAAATGGTAGGAACATGCATGGGACCCCAAATATCAGAATGAACTAACTCAAATGGATGCGACGCACGATTCTCAATCCTAGGATGAAAAGATACTCGATGATGTTTGCTAAACTCACAGACTTCACAGGGCAAAGTGTTGACACGACTACATGAAGGAACTAGCCTTTTAAGGTTTTGAAGGGATGGATGACCAAGACGACAATGATGTTGATATGGTGAAACTGATGACTGGAGAGCAATAGAGCTAGGATGAACACTATCGGTAAAGTAATACAGGCCACCACGCGCAACACCGCCACCAATCTTCTTCCCCGTCTTGAGATCCTGAAACACACAACCATGAGGGGAAAAAGTAACAGAACAATTCAAAGACTTTGTAAGTTTACTAACTGACAGAAGATTTAATGGAAAACGAGGAACATGCAATACAGAGTCCAAAGTAAGAGAGGGGGTAAGTGGAACAGAACCCAAACCAATAATAGCAGTAGTATAACCATCAGCTAGAGTAACATGGGATGGTTTACTGATGGACTGATGATTAGAAAAAATGTGAGAACTACCAGTCATATGATCTGATGCATCTGAATCAATAACCCAAGGAATGGAAGGAAGAGAAGATGCAACACAAGTAACAGAAGGACCTTTCTGAGATAGCGTAGCAGTGGCAGAACCTGACTGTAGTGACACGAGGCGTTGGTACTCCTCTGCAGAAATAGTCACCCGACGGTCGGCAGAAGGATGAGTAAACTGTTGAGCATCCTCAGAAATAGTAACCTGATGATCCTGAGGAAAACCATGAAGATCATAACAATACCCCACTGTATGGTTTGTACCCCCACAATGAGTACAAAATCGGGTGTCACGACCACGACGAAAACCAAAACCACCTCCCTTTGACATACGACCATAACTAGAACCTCCAGAACAAGAGCCACGACTACCAGAACTACAACCACCAACAAAACCAGAAACTACTGAAGCAAACTCCATTACCAAACCCAAATAGCAACACCAAATTCACCAATGAACCACGACCAATCAACTGAGCAACCACCACTCAAAAGTCACTACACTGCCAAACTCCAACTATGAACAACAACTAGTCAACTATACGAGATTGTTCAAGACTAGAACACTAGGAGCAGTACCAAATTAACCAATCACTAACAGACTAATCCACCAACCAACTGATCAATTTTGTGTACTATCCACCATACACAATCAACATCAACCAACAAATCAACCAATCACTAACAGAAGCAACGACAACTAACAAATAATCCGATATGACATACCCCAATACTAGCAGCAGTAAGAAGCATATATGACGGACCAAATAATCAAACCCAACATATCAGATCCTCCACAACACAGATGCAGAATAAGAGACTCCAAACCAGGGAGCACCAGGAGTAAAACCAGAGATCAGAGGCCAAAAACCAGAGACCAAACATACATCAGCGGCAACATACATAGCACCAGGAGCAAAACCAGAGATCAGAGGCCAAAACCAGAGATCAGCGGACAGAACCAGAGACCAGCGGAATCAATACCAACTAACGGCAAACGACAAACCAACAGCAACCATCAAGCAGCACCCATGACATTCCAAGGAACAGCGGAACAGAGGAACAGAGGAACAGCGATGGCGGAAAAGAGACTAGGGTTTATGCGGCTAGGGTTGTGGGCTGTAGGGCGTCTGGGAGTGGCGAACAATCAGGCGACAGGAGCAAACATTAGCAGGCAAACAAGGCGAACATCAGCGGCCAACTGGAGGTGACGAACATCAGGCAAACATCAGGCAAACAAGGTGACGGCTGGTGGTGCGATACTGTAGATGGCAGCAGGCGCCACTGAAGAAGGCTGACGACACTGTAGATGGCGGCACTGTAGATGGCGGCTGAAAGGATAACGACACTTTAGATGGCGGCTAAGGGGTGCGGGTCTGAACAAGGCTGAACGAGTCTGACGATGGTGGTTTGAATGGTTGTAACAGGCGGCTGATGGGGGGTGGCTGATGGTGGCGCGGAAAGGTGGCGGCTGATGGAGAAAGAGATTAGGGTTTGTGGCGTGTTGGTTAGGTTTAGGTTTTAGGGTTAGGTTAGGTTTACGGGTTAGGGTTTAACTAGGGTGGAATAGGATCCATGGCTCTGATACCATGTTGTTAGGAATAAGAGAAAGTGTATAGGGTGTTAACCAACCCTAACACACGAGTACTTTATTTATATTACTGTGAGAGTGTTACATTACTTAACGTATCCGATGTGGGACAGACATAACTATTCTAACAAATGACATGCGCTATCCATAGTGTTATACAAACCTCATGCATCCCGCATAACATGGAAAATTGGATTTATCCCTCTTCCTCCTAGTTTTTCAAGAATGACATGCGCTATCCATAATGTCATACATACCTCACCCATTGTCAACTATCAAGTTAATGAAAGCATAGAATACGTAAAGAAGAAACCAAGGAGAAGAGAAAGAAGGATCAGGGTCTAATTAATCACATGTTCTCCTTATATATAATTATAATGATGCCAAGATAATTACAATAATACCCTTGTTAACAATAAGCATAAATAATAGTCTCTCTAACACACCCCCTAAAGTTGGAGCATAGAGATCAAACATGCCCAACTTGAAAGTGTGGAGCAAGGACGAGGAAAGGGCTTTGTGAGAATAGCACCCAATTGATCCTCCTAGTGAACATAAGGGGTAACAATGTGCTTCTTCATAAAGAGATTCAAGATGAAGTGACAATCAACCTCAATATATTTAGTGCGCTCATGAAAAACAAGATTACTTTCAATAGAGATAACGGACTGATTATCAAAAAACATTTGCATAGTATGAGAGACAACGATGTTAAAGTCCACAGGAAGAGAGCGGACCCATAGCAATGTAGAGGCCATTTGAGCCCTAGCACGATACTTTGCTTCAGCACCAGAGCGAACAACATTATTTTGTTTCGTACTATGTCAAGTAACAAGACACCAACATTAGTAGTGTGTTGATCAGAGCGACTACCAGCCCAATCAACATCACCTTCTTCATGAATAGATTCGGGATGAAGTGACAATCAACCTCAATATATTTAGTATGCTCACAGAAACTAGGATTACTTGCAATAAAGATCAACTGATTATCTAAAAACATGTGCATAGGACGTGAGACAACCATGTTAAAGTCCACAGAAAGAGAGCAAGCCCACAACATTGTGGAGGCCATTTGAGCCATTTGCACGATTCTCTGCTTCAGCACTAGAGCGAGCAACATTATTTTGTTTCTTACTACATCAAGTAACAAGATTACCAACACAAGTAGAGTGCCGATCAGAGCTACTACCAGGCCAATCAACATCGCCTTCTTTATGAATAGATTATGGATGACGTTACAATCAACCTCAATCTATCTGGTGCGCTCATGGAAACCAGGACTACTTGCAATAAAGATCACGGACTGATTATCAAAAAAAAATTGTATAGGATGAGAGACAAAGATGTTAAAATCCACAAGAAGAGAGCAGACCCACAACATTTTAGAGGCCCTTTGAGACATAGCACAATACTCCATTTCAGCACTAGAGCGAGCAACATTATTTTGTTTCTTACTCTGCCAAGTAACAAGATTACCAACAAGTGTACATAGCCAGAGGTAGAGCACCAATCAGAGCGACTACCACCCAATCAACAACACTAAAGCCATTCACAGACAACGAATTAGAAGGATGATATAGTATACCGCGGCCATGTGCACTCTTTAAATAACGCAAAATCAGACAAATGGCCTCAAAATGTGGGTGACGAGGAGCATGTATTACTCACAACACCCATGGCACAAGTAATGTCAAGACGAGTAAATACTGCTAAACCAACTGTGGTAGCTCTTCGCTAGCAGTAGTAGCAAATACTCCTGGACCAACCGTTTTCCTTATCATACTTGTATTATCTTCTGTACTTCAACAGAAACATTGGTAAATATTTTGCATATACAAGCATACATTTCATAAACAGTATCCACATATAGATGGATGCATGGAAGTGTTGCACATAGCACAACAGAGGATCAGGTTCTAAAGGAAACAATGGTTCGTCCTTAATTACCGCATTCGGTCCTCAAGGAAAGTACATCAAACATAATTCGCTAGAAGTCCGAGAAAAAACCTATACCTCATCGCAATGGCACACCACTATCATGCCACAATAGTCTACGTCAGCTCCTATCTAAAGGCTGCACAATGCTATAGTCATTGCTGATGGAAAACCATCCATGGATAAGCATTTGGCTTTGTTTTTATCACAGCATGTGATCATATTGCATATGCATTCATGACGCCACCAACAAACACTTTAAAATGCCAAATCAAATCCTATCAGTACACCATTGTTTGCTCCGAAACATCCATCACTCTTAAATCATGAAATACTTCAATCCTAGTTCATCATGACAGATTGATGTTTCTTCCTTATATTGAACGATGGTTTCACATTACCATATATAAAAACAAAAAAATGTACAGTCATGAACAGACAAGCTTTTGCCACTCTTTTTCCTTGGTGAACAAATTTGATTGATACGATGATGGTCTTTGAAATACTTAAATGAATTTCTGCAAAGTTGATAACGAAGTGAAGTCACAATGTGCAATTTCCACTGTTCACCCTCAATAGGAAAGATGAGGTTTAAGACAGCGAAGAGTTATTTACCTAAAATTATAAACAATAAAAGCCTTCTATTTGACATGAGAAGGTTTGTGAGGTATATGAACTTACAAGATACCAAGTCTCCCAGAGTCCACAGCAAGAAAAATGTGGCCATGAAATAGGTCAAAGCGACTTAATGATACATTCAAGCCAACACTAGGACCCCGAGCAGCAATAACCTCAAACAGAAAAATTAGGTACGAATTCAACTCCTACAAATAACAAGGAAGGACAATATAAATGTTGATAATCAAATAACAAGAAAAAAATGAAATAGAAATCATTGGAAGCAAGTTTTTTTTATGCCAACCTCATTTATAAAGCGTCGGCCATATGGGGTTCTAGTAAGCTCACATCGATTCTCCTTGGATTCTTCTACATCAGGTACCTGTGACATACTAAAGGAAAGTCCTTTATTTACCCAAATGTAAAATATAACACCAGTATCAATATAGAAACAAAACAAAAACCAATTCTTTTTTTTTCATTTTTTTCCTCAGTAACAAAAATACTTGTATCAGCACAAAGTCTGACAATTACAAGTATGGAACTGAACCAGCAAGGCATCATCAGGATCACTTTGTTGCACCAAATATTTGCTAAAATGGAGATCAAATTCTTACATACTGCCATCCATGTCCTGAACAGATACAATTGGGCCATTGGAGTTATGTTGTTATTATAGGATATGTCTTCCTAACCACACGATTGACCCTGTTTCTTTCCACTTAAGAAAAGTAGATTATAGCTTCAGAGGAGAATCAAAACTGCAACATTTGAAGTTAGTAGTTCAGATTGTCTTAAGCTTTTTAAGAAAAGAACAAAAAGGAAGAGCTAAAACATGACAATTTGAACCAAACATACCAAACATTCAAGTAGAACTACTTGAGCATGTGAATTGAAATTTCAAGCTAAACAAGATGGTTATTGATGAACCCCAAGGAAACCATTTCGTCGAGAGCAGTTTTGGATAACGAAATATAGGGGTCCTATTTCTAAATGGGACCCACAAGCGATTTGATTTTAATATTTGGGCTCTGTTCGCCAGTGATATGCATCCTCAAATAAACACAAAATTTCTTTGCTAACGCATTCATGCAATCATTGCATGCATTTTGTATACACGGAAGACAAAAGCGTTACCTCTTCCCATTGTCCTGGTGTAACATGAAAGGGGAGACCAGGAGCCTTCTAAAGGACAGAATTCATGGGAAACATTCCTAAATAATTCTCCTACCTACTACAACTCGAGCCCTCCTTGTTCTGAAACCAAGTATTAGTTTCCCACTTCCCCCATCTAGAGCTAATATTTTCTCACTGAAATTCTCCCCACTACATTCTTCACCTGCCCCCAATTCTCTTCTCACACCAGAACTAGCGGAATTTCTTTTTCCATTCTCTCCAATAGAGTGTTTCATCACAATTTCTAACTAATACATTTGAATTTGTAGGAGTGCTAATACAGATGATCTAAAGCAATGATCCAGATGAAGTTAAGAACAGCTAAGCACACTGCTAGGATGCATCAACTGATTACAATTCAAAATCTGAGACCGAGCTCATTGTCTGGAGGTAGAAAAACATGTGCTTCAATAAAGGCTTTGTTGTGTAAAGGAAACATATTCATTTCAAAGACAGTGGATGCACAGATATATTTTATAATTTTGTTGTTTTGTTATTTTTCTTATGCATATAACCTGGGCGTCAAGGGAGAACTTCGAAAAGGCCACCCCCTTGGTCACAAACACCTTTATTGTTGGAGGCATAATGCACCGTGCAAACTCCCCGTTTATATTCCCTCATTCCAGGAGAGTTATTTTCATATTACCGAGATTACCACAAAAAGCAACTTAAGATGAATTGTAGGGTTTTGATTCATAAACTTGTAACCCTCTTCTACAAAAGCCTATTGTTCCTTTGGAGCACATTAGCTTTTGCTCTCTCTAGGCCCACTATAATTGTTAAATCTACTCTATCTTGTTTAATACTTGATATAAATTGTAGGACCCATTTTCTAACAATTTAAGCATTTAGGACATTGACAACCTAACATGGTATTAGAGCTTAGTTTGGGAGAGTACTGGGTTCAAGTCTCTCCGTTTGCACTTTTTCCCAATTTGCATTCTACTTCTCCCCTTTGTATTCTGTTTCACTTTAGCTACACTTTACCTATGTATATTTGCATCTCCACATGCAATGCAGGGTTGCACATGACGGAGCGTGTTGAACTGCTTGTACATTGTTGGGCCAATTGCCTACCAGCTAAAATTTTGGGGGAAATTGATAGCTTAACATATCTATCGTTCTCAAATGGAGCTTTGTCGGAACTCTTCCCTTGCTAGCTTCACGTCGCCTATGGTACAATAATATGATATCATTTCTTTAGTAACAATGTGCAGATTTGAGAAACAACTATATGCACATTTAATCGAGAGTCAACGTTCCAGATGGATTTGGTTGTACATGAAAAGTTAATAATTGTCACATGCCAGGTTCTCCGACATTGTTCAAACATATCTAAGCAATCAGAAGTAAATACTCTCACAAAGAGTTCAGCAGTCACATAAGTCGCTCACAGCTTGACCAACCTACCTAGGTTTTGCTCTAAAAAACGCAGGTTACATCGTTGCATAGTGCAATAGTTAACATCATTGCATAGTGCAATACTATGCAACGATCTAAAGAAGATAATGAAGAAATTAAAGAAAGAGAGCTCACAGGAATCATTGTTGGGTCTAGGGCACGATAAATGGCGTCCGGATCACCACCGGAGTCAACTGCTAGGCGAGCGAGTTCCATCACGGGTGCCGGGGGCCACCAGACGAGCTCGTTCACTTTGCTGCAGCTTCGATTACTGATCGAATTGCTCGATTTCGAACCCAGTCCGCGTCGGAGGGAAGGCGTTGGGGACTCAGAACAGGTTCGACTCGGAGAGAAAGGGACGAGGAATTTGAGGCAGGAGTTGAGCTCTTTGGCTTCGTTTGGGTCAATTGACGGGGCTTGCTGTGGAGTGCCGAGGAGAGAAAGCAAATCGGAGGGCGTGGCTTTGGGAGTGGGAGGGTTGCGTCCGGAAGAACAAGACTTGAGAAAGAACGAAGTGGATGAATGTGAGAATGAATAGGTAGTATAACAGGATGCGAAAGAGAGGGAGAGAACGACGGCGAATCTGATTGAAAGAGAGGGCTTGTTCATCTCTCCCTCTCCCTCTTCTCCCTCCCCCTCTCCCTCTCTGGAATTTTGCCGTGCGAGTTTGGGTTACTGTAGAATGAAAAGGTACCGTTGACCCATGCTTTAATAGAATTCTGTTGGATTCTTGATGATTCTCTACAAAATATTAGAAAAATCCTCACTTAAAGAACATTGGCAACCTGTCTGGAAACATATACTCTCGGAGGGTGCCTTGGTTTCGAAGAACATATTACCATTTTCCCATGGTGACATTGCCAGGTTTAATGACTAAACTTCTGAAGCTTGCCAGATCATTTTTTGCATTCTAGGTCATCTAATAAAGCCTTTTTGTTTTAACAAAAAGAAAAAACATTCATTGTTTATCTCCAAAACAGTGTTTCGAGACCCGTAAAGGGCTTTTTGTATCATCTGTTCACAGTTCACACTGATGATCAAACTTCTCTAGCATTGGAGACAAACAAGTGATTGACCGACCACTGTCGCTACAAAGTAAAATCTCCTGGAGCTACGGGTGCAATCAAATTTCCACAAGACCCAAGTCTTTGTTATCCTATTCTCTCTTCTAGTCTAGATCACTTGAACAACTTACCAGTTAAAACTAAATCAATCAATCAACAAACTCCGAAATCAGAAATATAAAAGTTCAGACAATACATAAAGAAGTTGTCTTGTCATCAAGGAATTCAAAGAGTTCCATGTAGGGCAAACAAAAAATACTAAAACATTTCACCCAAGCAAAGCATGAAACTGGGAAACCTAATGGATTACACCCAACATGACATTGTACTAGCATCATATACATTACAGGTTATCCATATCAATAGACGTGAATAGGGGATGGATGCATCAAATCAGTGACAGGCAACCGCTCCTTCCCCTCCTGTGGCGACCAGCGGCTCAGTTACGGGCTTCATCAGCAGTAAACACCTTGGCAATCTTCTCAGTGGGCACCAACGGAAGATACGATGCCACCTTGTATCCCTTCTCCGCAGTACAACGGACGGTCTCGTTGTATTTTTCGGTACAGTAAGAGGCAGTTGGCATCACAACTTGGGCCACTTGGGGGAACAGAGGGAGGCGGTTGAGGGAGCGCCAGGCAGAGACAGCGTACTGCTCGGCCACCGGCTCGTACTTGGTGTAGAGGCCCTTGGCAGCAGGTTCATACTTGGTGTACACGTTCTTCGCAACTCCCGAGGCGGTATCCACAACATTCATGCGGTGGACTTCAGAGGCCATAGCGCGGGCAGTTGATGGAGCCTTTTGGGCGGCTGAGAGGGCTTGGGTTGATACTGTTTTCACCATCTGTGGCACCCGACGTTCCAACTTGTTCACAGACGCATCAACCTGAATTATATTTTTGATCAGCAAAATTATTTTTTTTTAACTTTTGAGAAATAACTTACAATGGAACAAGGGGAAACAAGAAAACGGCATCACATTGATGGAAGAATTGAAAACGATCTAGCTCTAATATGTTGCAGCCTAACAAGAATCAAGGCAATCACAGCATGTGGAAATAAGTTATATGCTTATGCTTCTACATCAAAAGAATGGTAATTTATGTCAACTGGCTTTGTGTGGCATAAGATATATCTTCCAATTCAAATTTTCAAGGGATTTCAATAAGGAAAAGCTAGCTCGAAATGCAGAACTTGAAAGTACACATTACCAATATAGTATCATCTAACTACATTCATAGGATATTCTAAAACCAAAATCAAGTGAGAAGCTTTGGCTTTGTCTTTCCGAGACAGTAGTAATAGTATCGGGATTCTCAAAGACTAGGGAATCATGCTTACAATCATGAAAAATTGGAAGGATATGTACCAAAGACAAATTATTGATTTTGCGAGATATCAAATAATATCTGGCAAACTATGGATTATGCTCCGTGATTTTCAGAAACAAGACAAACAATGTTTGGGAGGGATTTTTTAAGGTGTTTTTGGATTCTGAAATTCTGATTTTGAAATTTTAGATTCTGAAAACTCATAATTAAAATATGTGAAGTGTTTGGTAAAATTGTATAAAATAAATTCTAAATCTGTGAACTATTTGGTAGTATAATCAAATTATTAGATTGTGGGTCAGCAATTGTGGGTAGAATGGTAACAAAATTTCAAAATCCTAAATCAGAATCTCAAAAGTAGCTTCGGACTTACTTTTGAGATTGTAACTCTAAATGCCTGTTTTGAGAATCCCACAATCAGAATCCCATAATAATTAGAATCCCAAAATCAGCATCCCAAATGCCTAAATATCCCAAAATAAGAATCTCATAATCCAAAAACACCTCAAAAAATCCCTCCCAAACACCCACATATTAACCTCATTTTCATAAGATGAACGGCTCATTATAATTAAGTTGACAATTTAGATTCGATAATCAGAACCCAAGAATAACAAAGCAGGTTTTTTGGGTGTGCTGAAATTAAAATCTTAATTGAAAATCTAAAGCAGAATCACCTCCAATTTAAAATTGATGACATGAATTCCATGTTGCAGAGATGCAACAAGGAAATCAAATCATCGTATTCTTTCCTCTTCTTTGGCATGTTGCCTGAACCAAAACAAATGAAATGTCTGAAAACAATCAGAGTTGGTTTGCTTGTCAGCCTCATTTTATGTAAACTAGCTTTTTATTTTCTTAATCTCAACAACATTTTCCCGGTATTTCCTAAAAAGGAAGCTGTTTTCAAAAGCAAAAAAAATCCCCAAATAATTTCTAGACAGTTATCTATACAAGTTTTATCTGTCCTATAACCCGATAGTTGGCTTTCCTCAAGAAAAAATCTCAACGTAATTCTCAAAATCTGCTATAAATCATACCAACACAAATAGCTAGAGGGACAATTATGTTTGCAGGAAGGACAGGATACGAAAACAGATTGCTGAAAAGTGAAAAGGGATTACTAACCTTGTGATCGACAAACTTGAGGACTTCATTAGGGACGTCATGTAACTTGTCGTACACGGGGCCCACGACGGTCTTGACGGTGCCTTCCACGGTCTCCACACTAGGCTTGAGAGGGCCCGAGTTGTCCTTGGCATAGCCGTACAACCTGGTGAAGCACACCAAGGCGTGAAGAGTCGCCACTTGCACGAATTCCAGGTACTTCAGCCTCTGTTGTTCCTCGGTCTCAGCCTTCCACAATCACAAATCAAAAACAAAATACACAAAACCAATAATGACATCAGAAACCATATCATCATCAAAACAAATTTTATTATTTTGTCTACACCAGTATTGCCCGATAAATTTTTCATCAGTAATAGAACAATACAAACTTTGGTAGTCACCAATACAAAATCAAACCATTACGAATTCGCCTCAAAAAAATAAACCATGACCTCCTTTGATACATGAGACATTCGTGTTTTAGATCCAGTTTTGATTTACACAAATGGGACTTGTTTGATTGTTCGATAGCTACACATGAAAAACCTAATGAGCCATCATAACAAAAAAGACCGGAATATCCCGTGGCAATCACGGTGAGTATTGTATCACAAAATTGTTTATCAGTGGCAGAAGAATATCACGAATTGAATTACAACAAACTAATTCACCTCAAATAAACAATAAAAAGAATAATTTGTTGATTTCACAAACAGTCTTCATTACTAAGGTCCAATTTTGATCTACACAAAAGCGACATATTCGAGCGATCAATAACAACAAATCAAATCTATTTATCCGTTGATGAGGACCACGATTAAAGATTGAATTGGAATTGCAAATCCGCGATTAACGATTGAATTGGAAATTTTCTATAGACATATCGAAAGGTATCGATTCCTCGAAAAAAGTTTCCCGGAAATCATTTTCTGTCGTAACAAAGAGGGAAAAACAGAAAGGATATAAATCAAAATCGGTGAATCGAAAGGAAATCAAGGTATAAGAAGTTGAAATACCATCTGTGGAGTGGGGTTTGGGTGTGATTCGGCCATGATCGGCGTTCGTTGGAAGTGAATGAAAGCTTTCACGGTACAGAAATCAGGAAACGGAAATCGCTGTATGAAAGAGAAGGGTGAGACGTGTGTGTATGCGTATAGTGTATATATAGTGTATATAAAGGGGGAAATGGTTTTGATACCCACAGTCAAGGGGAAAATGTCGAGAAGGAACGGCTGTTGTTGGTGGTGTGACAAAGCGTGTGGCAAAATCGGCGATTTATACGGCCCAGAAATGGGCCACAATGGGAGTCAACGTAGCGACTACATCGAGGTTAAGTTTAAGGGTAAAATGCACTGACATCCCTGAGGTTTATTACAATTGCAGAATGAAAAATACAATCACCTTCCTTGCTTTTGAAATTTTTAGATTATTACCCCTGCCGTTAGTTTTACCCTTAAATTTGATCATTTTGCTCATCATTCGCACTCACTCCCTTAACGGTTTTTTCAACAATTTTTTTAATTTTTTTTTTTAGATTTGACACTTTCGACTAGAATCAAGTACTTTGTAAAAATATTAATATGCCGCAAAAATCTATAATGTTAAATGACTAAATGTTTTAAAATGTTGTATACTTGTTCGACAAGGTTATAATAGTAAATAACTAGGAAAATTTTTATTTTAGAAATAAATTTATCAAATTTTAATTAAGTTGCACATAAATTAGTGTAAACAATGTAAAATAAATAAATTTCCATTTTTTTATTGATGCGTGGATCATTTTTTTCCATATATTATAATTAATTTTTCTATTACGAAAATTCATACTGTATAAAAAAACTAAAGTATTTTTCGTGCATATTTTTAAAATTATTTTCACCAATTTAAAGAAATAAGCAAGATCTTTAAATTAGTGATCAAATTTTAAAAAATTATGTGAAAAATAATTTTATTTTAAAAAAATTTTGGTACCAATTTATTTTTTTGATTACTTCTTTAAATTTGTGGAAATAATTTTTTTAAAATATGTACGAAAACCTTTTAATCTTTTGATCTAGCATGAATTTTTCTCAAGAAAAAATATTTAAACAAACATTAAAAAATCAAGTGTGAAGGAATGATCAAATTTAGAAGTAAAACTAATGGTGAATAATGAAAACCAATGACAGAAAGTAAACATCTAATAATTTCAAGAATATGAAGAGTTATTACATTTTTTAAAACTTCAAGAAAAATCTCTGCAATTGTGAAAACCTCATGGGAGGTCAGTGTATTTTATCCCAAGTTTAATTACTTGTAGAAAACCGAGGGTTTGCAGTGGGCCCACGCTTGGCTTTGGATGCGCGTAGGAATATTTATTAACAAGGAGTTGGATGATTTGGTTTGGAGTGGAAGCTTCAAGCTTGACATATTTGTTCCTTTTTGGATTGTAGATATTGTTGAGTGGATGTCAAACTAATGTGATTCGAATAGTCTTTGTATGGTTAAGTAAAATATTATTTTATTTTATTTGAATTGAATTGAATTATATTACAATGTACAACAATGTGGAGTCCTTCTAATATATTTTCATAATAATAACAATTAAGATTGATTCGATTAAAATAACATTGAAATGCCAGACCTTGGAATTGATTAATAAAGTTGAAATTTAATAATAAACTTCCTTTTCATATGACTCGGACTTTGTTACAGTTGGTAATTTGCTAAAGTTATTTACAAGACGAATTAAAGATGGACTAAGAGCATCCACACTAACTTCCTTTGAGTTCTTTCTTCTCTATTTTGATTATATTTTACATAAGTCTCCTTTGATATCTTCTCTATTTTGTAAATGTTGTATTGAGTCCTTATATTTGAGGAGTCACTATAGTCTCTCTATTTAGTGAATGTAAAATTAAAACGGGTTACTATTCATCCTATTTGGAGAGTCTGATGCAGGAAACATTAGAAAATATTACTCTTTAAAGTAGAAAAGTGAGAATTCCTCCTTAATTTGGTCCAGAAAATAGAGAAAATGGTGTAAATGCTCTAATGACTTTAGTTTTTGCATGGCTAATACTGCTAACTTCTAGGGATATGGGTGATGAGTTTGATTTCGGAAATCGCATCAAGATTGAACTTAACCCTCCCCATTCCAAGATTGGAATGCACCAAACTAGTAAATATGATTGCGATGGGTTTTAATTTCATTACCTATTTACGCAAATTTTACTGTAAATTTGAAATGTTATAGCACACAACACTGCGGCGCCCTTCAAATATACTTTTATAATAACAATTGAGATTGATTCGATCTAATGACTAAGGTCCATTGATTATTTTTAATTCCTTCTCTAACTTAAAATTTAAAATGGAGGAGGTAATATTTAAATATTTTTCTATTTAAGTTGTTATATAAACTTTCCAGTTCGGCAATGGTATGTCTATGCTCACTATAAACTTGTCGAGATGAAGGGAATATTAGCTGAGCTGAGAATGGTGGCTAGAAGTGCTCTGACCTGAGAAAGGCGTTAACGAGTTCAGCTGACCCGAGAAGGACGATTAGTTAAGATAAGTAAGAACCTCAATTATCTGGAGAATTGTTCTTACTTAGATAAGGATAAGGAATCCTAGGCCAATTCGACTTAGAATGAAAAATCTAAATCCGGATGAAACTCTAATGAAGAAGATAAGTCCTGGAGAGTTCAAGATAGATTTATTTTCATTAGTAGCCAATCAAAAGGCATTTTTAATTCAATTCCGACAAGGAGTTAGAGTTGGGATAGAACAGAAATGAATATAATGGCAAAACGTATAAATAAAGGTGCAAGAAAAATATTAAAGGTATGCAATATTACAGAGTTTATAGTATTTGCTTGAGTAATAGAAATGATCTCAAAGATGACTTAACTATTGGAGTGTCTTTCCACTGTAGAGGTGGAAGGTCCTTTAATGGTGTCATGTTTTGTAGGTTACAGATCATGTTTTTGTAGGTTACAGATTGAGAACGTGAGATAAAGAGAGATATCATCAACAAAGATTGTCAGTGGTTGAGATTATACTTTTGAGGTAATCTATTTTTACCCACTTACATTTAGTGCCGTCTGTGGGAAGTATATACCTCATGGCAATGCCAACAGATCAAAATACGAAAGGAAAGACAAGTAGAGCCAAGTAAAAAAAAAAAACCGCCGTCGGCCCCAACCAAGAAGAAGTCGCCAACACAGGATTTGACAAAAGATTGAGGGAGGAACATGGATCGTGATTTACCACATCGAACGAGCAATGATCCGTACAGAAAAATGAATCAGAACCTGTCCCAGGAGATGGACGTGGAAGACCCACTGGGAGAAGCAATTGGGGACGAAACAACATATTCAACGGAAGATAAAATGGGAAGTAGGACCCGAAATACTTTCTGAACACATACTGATGACCCCGAGAAGGAGCATAGTACCAAAGACAAGTTGCGAAAGAAGGACGACAAAATAACTGATCTGAAATGTTATCTCTACAAGGAAGAGAGGGAAGAGAGGGAGATAAGAGAATCGACGAGGCCGGGAATGCTCAACTCGCACGGAACGCAACAAGAGAACCAAGACAACGAGCAACTGACATGACTCCCATGTCAACTCAGGACTAGAGTGAGTGGGAACACTTTCATTGGGAAGAAATAATCAATGACACAAAGAAAGAGGAGCCTTGACGGGCACACTACAAGATCCGCCAAACCTTCCCGACATAAGGGAATGGATAAACCAACAGCAGAGAATGCAACGAAAAATTAAGCAGCAGCACTACGTCAATTGGTGTCATCACCTTTGTCGAAAGAAATAAAGGCTTTGCCTCTACCCAGAAAAGTTTGTCCAGCCAAAATTTCAAATTTATAATGCCAAGACAGACCGATAAACCATGTACAAGGATTTCTACACTCGATATTCTTTTACATCATCTATGAGCACCTCTACTGCAGGGTTTTTCCCTTGATTTTGGGAGAGATAGCCCTCAGCTAGTACAACAAGCTCCAACCGAGGTCTGTGACCAGTTGGGGACAGCTAGTGGACGTGTTCCTAACTCGGTGTACAAAGCAAAGGAATCAGTTCCACTTTGATCAACGAGCAACCAGTAGATAGTAGTTCTTCTAATCTTAATCATTGAAAAGTAATTTTTTAAGTTTTTAATTTTGTTAAAAGTATCTTTTTAAGAAGATACTATTTTTTTCCCGAAAGATTCCGTAACAAATTTTAACCAATTAGTTGTTGAGGCAAATATTGGAGATTGAACTGTTTTTTATAATTTACTCGTAGATTGTAGAGAACCCGAATCTCCAAATCAATGTCTATATTTGCCTATTTGGCATTATGTTTTCATTTGAATATTGTGTGTTAAAAATTTATGGGCTTAACTCAACCCCAAAAACTGGCTTGCAAGATAAGAGTTGTTCAAAACTTAAAATATATGTGTTCAAAATCATCTGATATACGGGAGGTCCAAATTTTTTAAATATATTTTTATCCGAATCTATACACAAAAAATGCGTTCCTAAACATTCTCAATTGGATTTGATCTGATTTGTGAGAGGGTGTGATGGACCCATCATTAACCATGCACCTATCATGTGTAGCAATTTTGTTCGATCATCTGTTGGATGTGTGAGGTCACTTAGACTCTATTTCCAATAATCAATAATCAATATTGTTCATTTTATTTAGGATTAATTTAGTAGATATTGTGTAACTTCACCTCAATCGTAGTGTTTGATCTAGTAAATTAATTTGCTTCAAAATTCTAATTTTTCAAGCTTGTGAATTAAAAATATTTAGATCAAGCATTTATTATTATTCAATTGAGCTGAATTTTCACATGGATTCTTAACAAAACGATTTGAATAAAATAAAAAATTACTATCATTGAAATGAGACCCCAAATGGGTCCCATTCAAAGTGAATCAAGATCTTTCATTTTGTTTATATTGATTTGTTAGGATTTCATAATTAAATTTAGTCTAATTGGATATCATAAAGTGTTTGATCTAATAATTTATTTTTTATTGCCATATATTTAATTTTTTATGGCCAATAATTGAGTTTTAGATAAAGTACTTACCAACATCTAATTGAGGTAAATATCTGTATGAACTCCTTCCCTATCAAGTATTAAAATATTTCTCCCAATCTCCTTTCTCAAACATTACAATATAGATCACTTTATTTTTGAATGAATGAAACTGAGAACTAAGATCCCCATTTATAAAAGAAGAAGATTTAGAAAAAGATTGCACCGTTTGACCAATCAGGAAGCACTGGTTCATCTAACCAATAAAAAAGCATCGTGTCATCCAACCAATCAAAAAGCTTCATGTAATTCGAGTGATAGAATTTAACGTATTGCGTAATTCAACCAACAGGATTGGCTACATCATCAAACCAATAAAAAAATTCTTATTGATGGAGTCATTCACTTTACAACACTCCACATTTGATGACTTCACATTAAGAATATATCTCATTTACACCTAGTTAAGGGAAATTCACTGGGAAAATCTTTGATAGAGAAAAAAGAGTACAATATTCTGGTGCCCTTCATAATGTTGATAAATATATCTGATTACCTCATTAAAGTCTTGCTAAAGAAATTCCTGCGAAAAAAACTTAGACGAAGGAAAAATAATACAATTTGTATGTCTTCTTTAATGTCATATCTCCCACTCAATGTTACATGATAAACTTGAGCCGACGTATTCCGATATTATGGACCAATTTCTTAAACGTTGAGGTTGTGAATGCTCTAGTAAACAAATCTGCTTCATTTGAACTCGTCTTTGGACATCAATACTTCCATTCCTTTGGAGCACATGTGTATAAAAGAATTTGAGAGAGATATGATTTGTCTTGTCACCTTTTATATAGAATTATCTTCTTAGGATAGTGTCCGGTTATCCTTGATTGAAGAAAGTCCACTTATTTCTTGAATATAACGAATCATAGGTCTTAACCATGTGCATTCTTGACTTGATTCATGATTTGCAATAATCTCAAAACGATAAGAAGAAGTAGCTATTATTATTTGTTTGACGAAGCGCCATGATATTGTCGTTCCACCACATATGAATACATATTTTGTGAGGACCTGCAGTCCGGGACTTCATTATTTATTTTATTTTATTCGTAATTTTAGCAGTTTATAGTTATTATGCAATTGTGGTCCGTTTGAGGTAATTTGGAGTTTTGGACCAATTTTGAACTTGTCGGAACTTGCGAACTTTATTGTAATTGACAAATTCATGAGTATATAGGGTTAGGACAAAAAAAAATCAATTTTTATAGAAAAATGATAAACATACGTTACATTTCTCCAAGCCCTAATTTATTCGTTTGCTTGAGAAGGATAAATGAGCAAGTGAACGCAGAAATCTCATGAAGTGCATTAATCCTAGTGTCAAAAGTTTCGAGCGGAGCCTACGTAGAGGATTCGAGATTTTTTTACGAATTTTATCGTTCTTCATGAATAAAGTAGGATTTCTTATAAATTCAATTGTGATGTTGTTTAGATCGTATTTCTATCATGAATATATGCGTTAGATATGTATATGATCGAGTAATGCATGATCAATGGTATTTTTGAGGAGTTTTGGACAGTTGGGTCAAAAAGCGAGCGTATGATTGAGTTTTGTTCGCGCAAAACAAAACCTGTAAAATTAATGAGCGAGCTCTAGGCGGCTCATGCGAGCTATTTAATTTTATAAATTTATGTTTTAGACAATAGCCTTGTTTTTTGCGCTCAAGCAACCTCCGGTCAGCTCGAACGACCTCCCTTATTTTTTTTGTAAAATCAACCCTGTCCTTCTGTGCATATTGTTCGGGTATGAAATCATGAGTTACATATCCATATGGTCATGCATTGGTGATGATTGTCCTGGATTGATGTCTTAGTGATTTTTGCGGTGGAAGTTCGTATATTATTGTCGGGTTTAAAATGTCCCGATAGTCAGAGGTTGCCCGTGAACTCAAATCTAATGTGCTCATATCCTTGAATAGGCCTACGGTGAAAGACTATTAAATTATTCTTTCTATTGGAGTCTAGGATGTGATGTGGTTTTAGCGAGGAAGCATGCATGGCCTTGTGGTTGGTCTCATGTCTCGCATGAGTTATATTTGAGCATGTTGTCGTTGCTCAAGTTATATTCTGCTTTTTTACAATATGTTATTGATGTGAGCAAGATTTAGCCAACTGCCCCCAACCAGTGATGGACCATGGGGTGAGCTTATGAGGGGAGCTTATGAAACCAATTAAGTGTAGCTTCTCTTAGGCTCATGGGGAAAACACGAAAATAGAGATTTTTTTACTGAAATATACGAACATAGCTTGGAGGAATCCCTTGATGTGGTTCATTGGATCAGTCACCGTTGTAAGGTGCAATTTTAGAGGGGAAAACTTTTTGGGTAACATCTCTACCTCAATTTGCTTCGACAAAGAACAAGTTGCTAGTTGATATAGTGCTTTCTCTTTAAATCTTGATCAGATCAGCGCACCAAAACCTGTTGACTGAGCCATTGCCTCATGTCATGGAAGTCGGGTGAGCTCAGTGTATGTCGCTCGATACTTGCCCTTCTCGGGCATCATTGCAGACGCCTCCTGCCAGTGGTCATCCTCCTCTTTCTTTTTCTAGGGCACCATAGTGTCGGGGTGGCTCCCAACAGTCCTGGCACGCCCGTCCTGATCAGTATGGACAAAATGTTCTTTTATCATGGGCCTGTTTAAGGGTTCCGGTCTCCCTTTTAGCCCTGCGAAAAGTAATGCCTTAAGTCATCTATCTCTGGATCCTTCCTTCGCAACCTTTCACGAGTATTATCTTCTCTTTTATGTTCGTCACGGGTTCTTGAGCGTGAGCCCCATGGGTTCAGGATCCTCTCCCTTCCATTGGGGGGATCCTGAAGTTCGTCTACAAGTGCAACAGGGGGTAGTTGAGACGGGTCCTCACGTGGTGAATCTTGCGAATCCTCATGAGGCAAATTCCCCGTGAAGTCTGTAGGTGGTATTTGCAGTAGGTCTCGTCCAAGACCTTTCCTTTTGAGTGGGATCGAATGAAGAGATTTCAACTTTTTTTTGTCAGTGGCCCTTTTCATCGTCATTTTTATCTATGGTGTTTCTATCATGAGATTTTATCTTTTTCACAAATAGCGCCAATCATAGGTGGGTGATGTTTCGAGCTCAGTAACATGCAAGTGTGTGGAAGCATCTCATTGTCAAACCCATTTAATCATTTAAGGAAAGAACTCAATAATTCTTATTTAAGTTTTTCATCCTTCAAATAAATTGATATGGAATGTGCTTTTAATTTGTTTGATTATTTTGAAGCCGCAGTCACAATCCTTAATCATGATAATTGAGCTGTTCTACGAATTTATGCTCTTGCTTTCACTGATATTACAATTGGTTCTCTAATAAGACTTGTCAATCTTATGTGTGTTCAGTTGAGCATTTCTGAAATGATTTTTGGGGAAAAAAACTCTGAGATGTTGTTTGGTGCAAGTGTTTTAGGAAAAATCTGGGAGTTAAATTTTTTTTGGCATTTTCGAGGTGTGTCTTTCTCTCTCTTCTTTTATAGAGAGATGAAGTTGTTTGGAAAAAAAGTAAAAATTTTTGAAATTTTTTTTCCAGAAACTCATTTAGGAAAAAATTTCCCAAACAAGCAACCAAACACATTCTTAGTTGTCCTAAATTTTTTTCCAAAACAAGCAACCAAACACACTCTTAGTCGTCCTAAATAAGTTCATATTTTGTACGACGGCCACGTCAGAACTCAAACCAATTCATAATTTGCATCATGCCCCAAGTGGTCCCAGCCCAAAGGATGTCCACCCGAAATATTCCGAGGTTAGCCTCTATCTGGCCCAAACCAGCCATGGGCCCAGCCACATCATGTGCTTTGACCCTTCTCAATGTCTTGTCTTATCACATTGGGTCATAATTCCACCTCTATCAATAGCAATTTTTTTTTTCTTTTTTTGGGTTAAAAGTATCAAATTCGAACACAAATATATTTAAAATCATTTAATACACACAGGACTCTCTAAAATCATGTAAACTCTATGTGCATCGAATGATTTCAGACACATTTATATATGCGGATCTATAAAATTAATCGAGTTACGCATAAATTAGATATTCTGAATTATTTTTTGTAAATTCAATGAGAGAAAAAGACAATAAAAAAGAAGATCTTCTGAAACCCATGGTGAAGGGCAATGGTTTACAAAATGATTCAATCATGGACAGCATGTGAATGCTCCTTCATTTTCAAAGAAAAAGATGTACAACCAAACCATCATATATGTTTGATTCCAGCTGTATTGTGATTTTATAAGATAAACTCTTGTGGTGTAATAATTGTAGGATGCATCAGATTCACTCACTTTATGATTGAAGTCACTATCCCCCTCAATTTTCAATTATCTACTCCCTCCGTCCCAGTTTGTTTGTCCACTTTTTGACTTTTACATGTCCCAAAATATCCATTTTTAAAGTTGACTTGTAAAAATTACCTTAATGTCCCTCTTTTTCTTTAAAATCACACGTTGAAAAACGTGCACTCTCATTTAATGCTTAAAAAGTTAAGGGTATTTTTGGAAAGTTAAAACTTTTAAGAGTAATGATTATGTTCCCTTAATAAGTTGAAATTTCTAAAATGGACAAACAAATTGGGACGGAGGGAGTAGATTCTTAATTTCTCTCTCCTCCCCTCCTTTCTGTTATCAAAAAATCTCAACCACTCCATAAAACTAATGCATGCTTTTTTGGTAATCTAGAGAGAGAAAAATTGTGGAAGAGAAACAAGCATCTTTATTTTTCTATTTTCTAAGATTTTAAATTTTAAGAAAAAAGCAAAATAAAGAGGAAAGTAGGTCCAATAAAATTTGATCTAAGCATTCAATTCATCCATATGAGATTTAATTAATGGGACATTTAGTACACGTCGCTGTTCTTAAATCCAAAAAGAAGTACGTTTAATAAAATAATTTTTTAGATGTATTATCAGATTTATGTGACTAGAACCATCAGATTTATGTGGAGTCCTCCATAATCATGTAAACCCTACATACATCCGATGATTCCGAATATATTTATGTCTAGATGTGCACGAATAATTTGTGTCGGTAGACCTTTACATTCTTTCTTCTTCCCTTCCTTTTGTCTCTAATAATTCTTCCTTCATTTTTTATTATTTTATTTTTCCCCTTTTCCTTCATGATGAAGAAAAAGAATCGGCGTACAAAGTGCATAAATTTGGGAGGCAGTCATAAAGGCCTGGCCCCCGCAATTAACAAGAATCTCCATAAATATCAAACAATTAAAGAAACCATAATAATACCCCCTCTTCCTTCCCAACAAATTGATGAAGCGGTTGTAGAATATACGGAAAATTACAGAAGGAATGAGACTAAAATCCTTACATGAATTATGAAATATTATCAACAAATTTCAATTCCCTGTGTGTATATTTTCCACCATCAATTAACACAAAAGAACAAAATCCGCAAAATCAAGGAAGAACTATGCCTGAACAAGCCAATTATTTCATGAAATTGACATACCCAAAAATCCAGTTGATGGTGATACAAATATTGGTTTCTTGAGAAACAAACAGAGTCCAGAAATTCTTTATCAGGAACAGATTACAAGTACCCAAGAACCAAAGATCATAACCCGAGTGTATCAATCAGATATAAACTTTCAAAAAAATAATAAAAAAATAAAAGAATAGTATAGTCATACACAGATTCAACACAAATATAAGATTTATAACAACAATATCTTCATCATAGACAATAAAAGTGAAAATACCCACCGCCAATCTCTCGATTTTCCCAGTGTACAACAAACAATCCCATCTCAGAAAAAAATTAAGAAAATAAAAAAGAAAAATATTTGGTTTTATGAAGCAAAAAGAAAAAAAAAACTTCGTAAGAGATGAAGGAAACTAACTCCTGCAGCGGGTAATAGCACTGCACCCACGGGAGTACGGATTGGCCTGTGCACCAGATCTGCAATTATAGTAAGAGGCGCCACGTCGGGAGCAGGGGACACTGTTCCTCTGCAGCGCACCGTAGCTGATGTACCTAGTAGTAGCAAGAATACGACGGCTGACTTCAGAGTCGAGATCGAACTCGTCATCGCCGTCGGCCATGCACTCGGCGATGGTCCCACGGCAACCGGATCTCGTGGGTAGCCATCCAACCAGCTGTTGGCCGTGGTCTCCACTCGCAACCACGGCGTTTGATAGTGAGAAGATGATCAGAGTGGTGGTGATGAAGAAGAAGATAAGAATCTTGGAGAAACACGAAGAGGTGGCCATTGTTGTGTGTTTGTGTGTGTGAATGGTGAATATCTGAAGAAGCTAGTAAGTCGTTTGTACTCCTTATTTTCTCCCTCTAGGGTTCCTCTGTTTTTCTCTCTCTCTCTCTCCGGATGGGAGCGGAGGGGCAAGTCGTATTATAACAACTTGAGGAATATCTAATGACCCTATGTCAATCGTTATTCACCAAATTGCCACTCAATTTATTTAATATTTTGCCAACTATTCATTTGGTATGTTGTGAGGAAAAAAACAGCCAAATTACCTAACACCACATGAAGTAAGAATAATAGTAACCAAAATAACTAGACTAGTCAAAAACCATAATTTCTAATTTGACTAGTCATTGTCATGTGATGAATGCTCCTCTTTTTATTACAAAAATATCATACATACAACACCAAACACAGCTGCTGACATTGGAATGACGTTCACCTTGACATAAGTGGTTCAAAACGACGTCGTTTAACTAAAACAAAGCCAAAATCAAGCCCCCCCCCCCCCCCCCCCCCTCCACACTTCTCTCTCTCTCTCTCTCTCTCTCTCTCTCTCATTTTCATTCTCTCGCACACACTGGTCTTCTTTCTCCCCTTTCTAATTAGGTTTGAGCTTGATGTCAAATTGTACACAAAATATTAACAAGTTTCTTTGTCTCTTTTTCTCACATAATTTGTGAACCAATAACATATAGTAATTAAAATTTGTTCCAGCCTTGTTACTCTTTATATCATCCCAAATCTCTGTCACGATCTCCATTTGATCCAACTTAAGTGTGCAATTCTTACCGATTGATCTAAATGCATTTGATTTATTATTATTTTTTTCAAGAATTATAGTCTTTCACTATTAATGCACAGATGCTCACTATTTTGGTGGATTGCAGCAGCTCGTACATTAATATTAGCAAGCCAAGTAAAGTATAAGGGGTACCCCGTAAATAGAGGAAAAAGAAAGGGCTTATGATTTAGGAAGTAGACATTTTTGTTGACCAAATAGTAATGCAGAGTTGTCCACTGGCAACCAGTGTAAGGTTCGACAGAGAGAATAAACAAATAGTAGGAAATTTATAACAAGAGTACTACATACATTACTTTTACACATCACTTAAAACTACGTCGTTTTATGTTAAGGAAGATCCAAATATGTTTTCAACGATATGGGTCAAAAACAAATATGATTTTTTTCAACACAAAATTACATAGTTTTAAGTGATGTGTGAAAGCGATGTGCAAAAATGATGTGTCTCTAGCATTTTTTAATTTATAAATAGGGGGAAAAAAGGAAGGGCATCTAGGGTATGCTCAAACCTACAGCCCGCCCAAAAATCTGTTACACCCAAACACGTTTACAACCAAACACGCCCCACCTGTCCACATCTCAAAACTCTCTCTCTCTCTCTCTACAAGCACTCTTTCCGTCACCGTCATAAATCCTCCGTCAACTCCCAAAACATATTGCGTTAATTTCTTCATTTACCCCCATTTACGGGAGCACAAAATTATGTATATTAACTTACTACAAATTAAAGAGTATTAAAGTACCACATTTGATGAGAGGAGTTTCAAAATTACTGAAGAATTACTCTTACAGCCCCTTATTTATCGCTTCTTAAGTACTTGTGCACATTTGTTAGGATAATTGTTGTTGAAGTTTTTTAGCAGCAACTCGAGGTTTGACTCAGTAAAAACTCATCAATTTTAACTCATTAAGTTAATAAATTATTTTAAACTCATTTTGTAAACAAGTTGAGTTTGAGTTAATTGAAATTAGGCTAAAATAGTTGGGAAAACAAAATAAATTTATAAACGTTATAGTAAAATTACATATTAAATCCCCAATGAAATCCAAACTAAAGTTTAGATTTTAATTTAGACAGTTAAAATTCCACAACTTCAGAAGCGTCTCAATTTGCACCCTCCATTCACTTCCCTAATCAACTTAAGAGGGTTCATCTTCACCACTATAATTTCATAAAATTTTATATCTCGCCTTTTATATCCGGATAAATAAATGGGCCTTTAAAGTCCTAAATTTGCACCACCTATAGACCAACACCACACACGGCCCTCTCTCTTCTCGTTGAAAGTCCTCAGACCAAATACTATAACTCACATGAGCACACTAGGCACTCGATAGATAACCAAAACCATACGTTTGAGAAATACTCCTTTATATTCCCCTCTTTTAATATACAATTATAAAAATTAAGGGTGTAACTTATGTTTAGTCTCTAAATTATTAAACTTTTGTTAATTTTGTTTTTTAAATCAAATCAAATTAAATCTTAAATCCCAATCAATTAAGGTCAACTACATAATTTTATAACTTTTTATTGACGTTTATCGACTAAATCGTATCTCTTTAACCATTAATTACATCGGCTCACATATTTCACCCACCCACATACACCAAAAGGGACAGTCTATTGCACAGCTAGACGTGTTGTGAAGCAAAACGTTATGAAAAAAATACTGACGGAACACTACCCCAACTATCCAAACATTGTTTTATGCGCCAAAATAATATCGTCTTGACGTATAACACGTTATGCTGTACACTGTGCACACCATAACTCCAAACAAAAAGTAACAAAATTTGTTCCTCCCAACTCTTTGTTTTTCCTCCCACCTCCAACCCCAACTCCAAAACCATTTTCTTTTACTTTTTTCTCCTAAATAACATAAACACTAAACTACTAAAGCTTGAGACTTTAGAGGTGGCATTTGTCCGTAAATGACTCCACAATCAAGGAGTGGGTAGTAGTGCTGGCTTAAGAGTCCTATTTCATCATAAAATAGACCATGAAAATTTAAACTCCATGATGAGCTGTAGTGTTTGAAATTCTGAGAACGAATCAACTTTCAACATTTGGTGCACACCAGACACCTTTAACTAATACAATGAATGCTGAATGTTAGTCACATCTCAAGTCCCTGCAAGTTCTTCAACAACATAATTGGATTTAGAACACGAGCTGCTAATGTCAAGATGATGTTTTTTTTTTTATAAATTAGTGTTCGAACTAGTTTACACGCATTTTGACTAATTTTTAGAGGATAAATTTTACTGTCCACTAGCGGTGGCCACGATTAGAGTGGGGCCGAAAAAATAAACAAATTAGCCCTATATTCGTTCATAATATCTGAAAAGTTTCGTAACATACAGGTTTTGACCATTAGACCAACCATTTGAGACTCGTCAAAGGTGTATTTGAACACCTACAAGTTCTTTAACAGCATAATGAGATTTAGAACATGAGCTGCTAATGTCAAGGGGATGACTTTTTTTTATTATAAATCAAAGTGTTCAGACTAATTTACAAGTATTTTGACTGATTTTTGAGTGCCGAATTTTATTATCCATTAGCGGTGGCCACAGTTGAAGTCGGGGAAAATCTAGATAGATTAGCCCCATATTCGTTCATAATATCTAAGAAGTTTTCTACCAAGCCCTAACCATTAGACCAATTATTTAGGACTCGCCAAAGGTGTATTTGGAATGTTTATTAATTCAGGTGTTAGTGGGTTGAATGAATACTCTCAACATTTGAATATGTGACCTGCAAGGCCATAACCGATCAAAGGACCTACCACCGCAGTGGCGAGAAGGCACTTTAATGATTAAGTCCGATAACCTCACAAGAATAAATGTAAATCAAGTTAATATATATCCTCTATTAGTGCTTGAGCTAGAGTGTACTTTTCATCATGTATTTGAATATTTATTTATAGATTTTGTGACTTAACATTTCTAATCCTCTTACTATACTGACTCCCGATCAGAATTTGAGTTTAGATTGTCTTCTGATTAGCCACTAATGAGATAACTTCAATTTGATCCTTATCAAGAAGTTATCTTCTATCATTAGAGTTTCATTTGACTTAATATTCCTCATATAAATTGAACTGGTTTTGAATTTCTCATACATATCTATTTAGAACCTTTTCCCGACTTACCCTGAGTGCTTGAGAAAATGAATATTGTTTGAAGCGGAAGCCTTGGAAGAAGGAACGCATGGTGTACATGGGATCATGCATGATCTATCCAGAGATGGTTATGATCCTAGACAAGTACAGATATCTACTGAAAGTTTCAGAGGAAGGAATTACAGGAGAATTTCAGTTAACTTTGCTTATCTTTATTCTCCAACACTCTATTTTCATGGGTGTAATCAATAACATAATTATGAGTAGAAGAAATTCAATTGAGTTTGCAGGTTACCTTGTTACTATTATACTTTTTATTAATAATTGCAACTTTATTTTTTTAATTGATCTTTGTGTTCAAAACTACTTTACTAACATCATTTAAAATTTATTAAAGTCATCCAAAATTATTTACGACACACTCAAAATTTACTAAAAGTTTAACTAGAGTCACCAAAAACTACTTTTTTTAAAAAAAAAATTATTGCTATATCTCTTTGATTCTTTTAATGTATTATTGATCTAATTTTTTCTCAAAAGTTTGCCCCTAAAATATCGTACTTAGAATTCTTGTTATGACAATGAAAGCCTAACAATTTCGATCAAGTATCCTATGATAATTCCTGTTTGAATGGCTGTTGAAGGTTTAGCAATATACATATAACAAAAGTTAAGAGATTGGTCTCTCTATGCAAGTCTTAGGGACTAAAGTGAAACACAAGAGGAACTTAGAGAATTGAAAAGTGATAAAAAGTGATTAAAAAAATTAGATAATGTGATCTATAAAGGAGAGTTCACAGTGGAAATTTTATATAAAGGACAATAAATATCTCACATTCAGGCTTTAAATTCTAATTAGTTGTTAGGGCTATTTATTATATGCTTCCGATATTTTTAATTCTGTGTAGACTACATGTTCAGATTAGAACTTCTACCTTGGCAAGCATATTGTCTTTAGATCTTATGAAAAATGAATCGAAAATAATATTAGGTTGACTGTAATTCTTGAATTGGTCATTGATTACAGGTGATGGGTTACAGTACACAAATTCTAATGACAAGTCGAGTAAAATTGAATTTCAGTGAGCTATCAGGTAATCTCACATATCCAGAGTAATCCCAATTCAACCAAGTTCGATATAAGCACTCCATGTCAACCTTAGTTACAACAAAAGTGTGTTTCTCTGTCATAAAAAAGAACGTGCCAGATAAGGTGATATTTGAAGAAACAACAAGGATGCTAACTGTATTTTACCTTTTAATAGACAAAATTTAAGCTGGGGGTAGAACAAAAAAGAAACGTCGTGAGAAGCACAAACAAACAATAAACGGCGTTAGACATGGGAGTGAGAGCCGAGGTTACGCGCACGTAGCCGTTAGAGAGTGGGCCCTCATCACAGATTATAAAAGCGACGGTGTTTACGCGTTTCCAAAACCAAAATCCAAGCCTTTCTTCACACAGCCAGCTGTATCTCCTAATTAGGATTTGAAAATGGAGTTTGGATTCTCTCTCTCCGTCAAATGGTTTGGACGGTTCATTTTATTCAATTTTCAAACTCTTTTAGGGCAACTAATCATTTTTACAATTTATTAATAAAATTAATTACATTAAAATTTATTTTAATCAACAATATTATTTCGTATAATTTTAAAACAGTGGCGGGCCATAGAACGAGGAGCTGGCTAGTGCCACTCCCATTCCATTCTAAAAAACAAAAAATTCAATGCATAAACATTTTTTGTTTAGGAGGAATTATTCAATGCTTCTGAGACGCCCTCACAGTTGTTTCGAGTCCCCTTTTTATATGAAACTTATATTCACACCATATGTGGTGAAAAAAATATATATGCACCTCGTTGCAATATCCATGAAGTACGAAATAATTTTTTATTATTTAAATTAATTGATAAATCTACCCAATAGCGTGAAAAATAATAAATAGCTCGTATTATGAAATATAGTAAATCTATTGTAGTCCTTCAAGTTTATTTATTTATAATGAACATATCCGTAGAACTTTATCTATAAACAGGGATCTTAGATCTTAATAAAATCCAAGCCTTTATTTCGGACAATTTCGTTTACATATGGATTGATCCCTCTTTTTTTATTCGGTGGTCCATTTTGGAGAATTTCGTTTGTTAAAGAGACAAAATGATGAACTTTATATTCTTTAGTTTTTATAAAAGTACCCCTTAATTTATCAATTTGAAACTTAAAAGTGAAAAAGATTTCTCTTTGAAGTTGCCAAATCAATTAAAAAGACAACGAAAAAATTCGAAACGTCACGGAATTCTGCTTTCCTTTTTTATGAAGAGGAATTCTATTCTCTGAAACATTCTTACATATATATATATATATATATATATATATATGTGTGTGTGTGTGTGTGTGTGTGTGTGTGTGTGTAGAGAAAATTACTGACCAGTGAAAAGAGGTGGAAAAAAATTACAAAGACAAGGAATGAAAATTTGGTCAGATTATTTTACCCCCAAAAGGGCAAATCGACATTGTTTCTTTCCAAACATTAAACCCTAATTACTTGCTCTCTCTCTCAAATAGATTGGGCTCATAGTGCTACTTGTACTCAGGGGAGAAACTATATGGAGACCACGGGGAGCTCGGGTCCCATTAAAAATTTTAAAAAAATTTAAGACTTAAGTATAAATTTTAAAAATTATAAAAAATTATATTTTGACCCTCCCAAATGTATTCAGTCCCCGTCATTTCTCAATAAAAATATCTCGGCCTCCTTAATGCCAAACCCCGATTCCACCCTCCTTGTACATATGTTTAGAAACAAATCCTTTGCAGCTTAATGGGGTGACCCGCCTTGTCATCTATGAAGCCCATTGTATATTTTCAAAAATTGCACCCCACTAAAGTTTCACTGGTTCGAGTTGTCACCATTCTGCTAACTTAGGAAGCAAACCACTTGTTCCCTCTCTGAAATACAACAACTCGTTTGGCTCCCTCTTTCAACAGTATAATGCATCGTTAATTAAAAGTCTCAAGAAGGATACACTGGTCAGCTACAAATTACTAGACTCTATGTCAGTGCAATTAAGATGGAATTCTCAATCTCTATATCATGTCACTATGTCAGTGATATTATTTGTCTCTCATTTCACTGGTAAACAATATTCCCATGTAAACTAACAAATAAGGATGGCTTATATGAATCATATTGAAAGATGTTTAAATCAATGTGGTAATTTTTTATGGCTGATGTGGTAGGCCGGAAATACAAGTCAATGAGCCTTCGGCCTATGTGCACGTTTGACACATTTGTATTTGGATTGAGTTGGATCAGGTCTAAGGATAGATCTACTCGTGTTGGGCTGAGAGATTCGATAACGCCGTCTAGTGTGCCTCGAGCAGTTGTCAAGTGTACGACCTACCAGAGCGGGTTGAACCTCGTTCTCGATTGGCATATTACTCTGGGTCGTGCATTTCACAACTCACGACGTTCGGTCGTGCAACCAGGGGCACTACACTCCTCACAGCCAAGAGGTGACGTGTCCTCCATGTTGCGAGTAGTTGCTTTGGTAGACATGGGGGCGAGGCAGTTACAGAACATGCGAACATGTTCGTCCAATTCGGACGGACATGAGGCACGTGACGGTAGCATCGTGATTTGCGGTCCACAATGCGATATTTTCGGCCGGTGCTTCTGACATTCTGTTGGGAGTTCCTTCTATAAATAGTCCAAGGACACTTCACTCTCAAGTACACGTGCATTTACACTATTAGCTTTCAAGTTGCTTTTGATCTTTCTTTACAAACTAGCTTAAGCATTAGAGTGCTCGTTGGAGACCCAATCTCGATCAGCACTAACGTAGATTTGAGTATTTTACAGCAAATCGATGGGTGTGTATGAAAATCTAAAAGAAGCCTTAAAGTGGGATTCATGACTCTATAATTTGGCAACCACAATGGGAATCCCTCAAGCTTCTCACCTCAGTAATCAGCTCTTTTCCATCCTTCGAAGACATGAGACAAAAGTTGCGAACCATAAAGACGATCATGCAGATCCCAATTGAATGGGTGTAAAGACCCGGAAAATTTAAATTTTTATAATTAATATACGGGTTATAATTAATGTGGAGTATGTGAAAATTGGTGTAAAAGCATGATTTGGGGTCAATGTGATATAATGTAATAACCTTGGGGTCTTGTGGAAGCATGTTGTGAAACCTAGGGGTGTAAGTGTAATTTTTAGGTGTTGGGTTTAGTTGAAACCAGACAAATCCATTTGGTCCAAACTCAAACCCATTCTCCCTCTTCTCTCTCATACGGTTGAGCACTCTCTCAAAACCCATCCGAAAATCTTGCTCCAAACTTCGATTTCTTTCAAGATCCTACGCATTTCCCTCATCCTTGATTGATATCCGGTGATGGTTTGCAACCATTTGCTTGGAGGAGGTGTTCTTGGCATTTTACATCTTTTGGAAGCTAGAGCTTGAAGTTGGAGTTTGATTCTTGAACCCGGAAGTTGAGGTAGGGATTTCTCACACTTATTACGCGTATAGAACTTGATTTGGTTGTCATTTGATGCTTTGATGTTGAGTGGTAAAGCCTTAAGTTCATTGTTAAAATCTGTTGGAATTTGCCTTTGTTCGTGCTCGATGCACCGGTGCCTTATTTTTGGTGACACCGGTGCCAATTGCTCTCTGTATCTCAGATTTGTGCTTGACACCGGTGCCTTGATTTTGATACACCGGTGTCTCCCTTGGAAACTGCCTTCTGTATCACATACTTAGTACTTGACACCGGTGCCTTGATTTTTGATACACCGGTGTCTCCCTTTCAAATTCTCAGATTTTGGACTAAGCACCGGTGCCTTGTTTTCGGTGACACCGGTGTCACTTGCTCTCTGCACTTTGGTATTTCACTATGCACCGGTGCCTTATTTTTGGGCACATCGGTGTCTTCTCCTTTGAAACTTTTCATTGTTTTAGCTATGCTTTGGCACTTGTTTTGACGCATTTTTTTGTCAACATTGGAACTCCGTGAACACTTAAACTTACTTTTTTTGGACATTAAATGTTGACCTTTAATTATTGTTTTGGATCATGCCATAAATGAGAACAAAAGAAGTGAATCATGTGACACACATTGATATCGAACTTAGTGGATGAAAGTGATGAACTTTATGACTCGTGTGCACATTTTTACAATACGACACGAACGTTATGAGACACATGACATATGTGAACACTGTACTGGAATGCCTTCGGGAGTGCCAGGAATGTACTGGAATGCCTTCGGGAGTGCCAGGAATGACACTTTGATACATAACGAGGACAAATTGGTGACACACGATATTTTGGTGTATTGGAATTGAATGGATTAAAGAACCATGGTACACAAAAGAGTTATTTATATGTTCTCTCAATTGAATATTGCTTCCGTTTACTCTATCTCTCTTTGTGTTGATATAAATGTTCGTGTGACTCATCATATCATGTCATATGCATATAATACTTGTGTAGACTTTCCTACTGGGCTGTCGAGCTCAACCCTTCTTTCTTTTCAGGTACGACCTTGGAGTGATAGCATGGGATGATTGGCTTGCATGGATCAACATGCATACTTTTGAAAGCTGCATCGGATGAATTACTTAACATCTTTTATTTATCATTTTTGAAAAAATGTAATGTAACTCATACTTTATTTACTTCGGTTCAAATGATGTAAACTACTTAACTCCTTTTTGGCTTTGGAGATTATGATTTTTGGTCGAAGCGACTACTTTTGTAATGTCTTTCAAACTTATTTTGATTTACTCTATTATCAACGTACCTTTTGGGAAATTTGGTGAGATTGTGAGTCTTTATTAATGGTAAATGTATTATTAAATTATGTTTAAAATTGAAGGCGTGACAATAGGGAAGACCTAGTATGTTGGATCGGTTGAACCATCGGTCGTGCCTACTAACCTTCTCACCGAGCTTCACACTAGGTCTTACGTCGAGTGCACAGAGGCGCAGCTAGTAGAGAAAGATCAACTCCTCCAACTGGTGAGGAAGGAGGTAGCACATTGAAGATGGCAATCCAGCTTCTTCAAAATGGAGAAACCTCCTGCACTGGAGGACCTAGGGACAACGCCGAACGCCTTCCCCAGACAAAAGGGGGCATGCATGCAGGGCTGGTCCCAAGGTTAAAAAATTTTTGGGCCCTAGACAAGGTTAAAAAATAAGGCCCCTTGAAGAAATTTTTAAAAATAAAGTAAAATTTAATTAAAATTATAAAACGTAAAACATGTTTTGCTATTTCACATTAACTGATTGAATTTTAAACTTGCTACTATAAAATTTTACATATGTAATTCTATTAATCTAGTAGAGATTTCATAAAAAAAATTCAATTTTTTTGTATGATAGTTATGTCACTTATCACATAATTGACAAAATCTGAACCTTGTTATAAAAATTTGTTATCTGATAATGTTTATCAAAATTTATAAAACTATTATCACATCTAATTAAAAAATAATTTACTTTAAAAAACTATGAATATGTTAGCAAGTAAATATACAAAAGTTAAAAGTCATCTATATATTTACTTAATTTTGATAGTATCTCATGAATGAAATATTTGGTTTATTGGTGAGGATTGTGAGGTTTATACATTATGTTCTACGAGTTTTAATATGTTGAAAATTGAGGACGTGAAAACTCTCCAGAGCTTTAAAGAGGAAGAGGAAAATTCAGAGTCTAGATCATGGGTTGTAGGGGAGTTCTATCCAAATCCTTGGTGGACACTTGGAGAATCATCCAAAGAACATTCGAAGAAGGCATATAAATGGGAGGCTGAGTAAGTTTTGGAGAAAACCCTGTCGAAACCAACTATGTAATGGGATCCAGGATGCGGAGAAGGAATGTCAATAGAAGAAGGAAGTAGATGAGTCGGAGAATGCGAAAGAATAGAGAAAGTGAGGGAGGAGAGACGTTTTGGTGAAAATATCTCTTGTAGGAGGAGGTGTAGCATCTACACGAGGCAGAAAACGATGCAATAATTTGGGCCGTTGAAAATAGCTAGAATGAGCAGTAAGGATTAGGGATGGCAACGGGGCGGTTCGGGGCGGTTATCCGAATAACCGCCCCGATACCCGAATGGAGTACCCGAACCGAACCCGCCCCGATACCCGAATGGAGGAAGAGGGGGTGCTCCATAACCGAACCAAACGGGGTTCGGGTATTCCCCGAACCGAACGGGTACCCGAATGGGGTTATAAAATAATTAATATATATATATATATATATAGGACCTAGGGTTATAAAATAATTAATATAATATATATATATATATATATATATATATTATATATATATATATATATATAAATAAAACGACGTCGTTTAATTTCGGTTCGGTTCGGTTCGGTTCGGTTCGGGTAACAGTTCGGTTATTCTTCTAACCATAACCGAACCGAACCCGAACGGGTATTTGTTTGTTCCTACCATATCCATACCCACGGGGAAAAAAACGGTTACGTTTCGGGGAAAATTAAGCGGTTCGGTTCGGATAACCATCGGTTCGGTCCAAATTGCCATCCCTAGTAAGGATTGTGCCAAGTCGCCACACACGCACAGTTAATTGCCAAATACGAGCACGCTTTTCAAAGAGCTTGAGCACCCTACACGTGGACAGGCCAACAGTCACATTGAGGAAAGTGATTAGACGTGCATTAATTGCCAGCACTAACCGTCACTCCTCGAACTTTGAAATTATTCCATGTGCCTCAGCATGCACTTCGACAAAGGAATTGGGGAAAACTGATGAGCCCAATTTAGACCAGGACCGACCAACAATCGTACTGGGCACAATCTCTAGACTCGACCATGGCAGACTGACCGACTGACCCTATGCGTTCCTGACCAGACATTTTCTATCTAGACCTGTTCTTGGCATAACGACATGTGTAGGGAGGGGAGGAATAGTGTGCCCGCCCCATTCCCACTCAGACAATCCCGAAGATATCATCTCTGGTTGCTCAACATCCTATAGATTGCGCGCAAAGTCAAAGAGGGATCTTCCCAAAAAAGGAGCAATATGGACGCTGATTATGGTTGACAGGTCACCCCAGATCACTCTCATTACTCCTAAAGCAGTAAAACCATTATCCAACTAGAAGATAAGGTACACAACTATTCCTACTCGTGAACCTACATGCAATTTCGATTATCCTACATCATTCTAACTTGATCATCGGAAAAGGTTAGTGACTAGACAACTACGCCCTGCCATTGGACTTTTGTGGAAGAATCAGAATCCGATCTTGAAAGCGTTCAGCCATTTTCCGGCATCATCAATATTATTAAACAAAACAAAAAAACAGAACAACAACAATAACTCTATCAGCGTCTATCATGTATTATAAGCCTAAAAGGAAAAACATGTAGGAGATATATATAAGCCAAACAAAAATGAAAAAGAAAAAGAAAAAGAAAAAGAGAAATGGTGTAGGAGATGAGCATTGTTGAAGCCTGAAGGACATCCTAGAAGGTGAGACATGCTGGCATGTAAGCGTTGTTCAAAAGGATGATGCTAGTATGAATTGGGATAACAGGTACCAAGTGGTTAGAGCTACTAACTTCTTTGATTTCCAAGAATAAGTTATTGTAAGAAGATATGGTATTCACTATTCCCCCATAATATAATATATAGCATTCAGTTCTTTAATACTGTTTGGATTTTAAGGGCAATAAGTTCTCGTAGCTCTTTGGTGAACTGAACAGTCAGGTTGGTGCAGCCCATCATAATAAATTACTTCAATGATTTGACTAGTTTATTAATTTCTAGACTTTGACATATAACTTTTTTTTTTTTAAATTGAGAATATATGACTATGATCGTAGCTTTTATTTTCTATACAAAAAAGAACAAACACAGGAGTACCACAGCCACTACATGCAATTTATCTTCACTCCCATAGTGAGCCCCAGTTGTTAGGACTAATCCATCTCATGGACTGGAGAGGAGCTTGATCCAAAATCTTATCAAAACGAAATGCAATTTCTCTTATTTCAAACTCCCCACCCTCAATAATATACATTATATATATATATAGAAAAGAAATAAATTAACCCCCCATAAATTCCTTCAAAATTTTATTATCCGAACACTTAGATATTTCTAGATTAAGAAAAGTATCTAGAATAGAATATGAAAAAATACAAATCATTTTTTCAAGTAAATCGTCTTTAGAATATATGAAAGATGAATTTAAAATAATATTAGAATTTATCGTAATTCTTGAATTTGTCATTGGTGGCAGGTGGTGTGTTACTACTGACGAATTCAAATGACATGTCGAGTAAAATCAAGGCTCAATCTTGACTATTTTGCCCAATCTATGAGCTAGCGTGGAATTTCACACATCCAAGATAAAACCAAGCTTAGACATAAGGGCTCCATGTCAACCTTAGTAACAATATTGGGTTTCCCTGTCATAAAAAAGAAGTTGCAGATAAGGTGATATTTGAAGAAACAACAAGGACGCTAACTGTATTTTACCTTTTAAATGAGAAAATAGAAACAGAACGGGAACGTGAGAAGCACAAAGAAACAACAAACGGCGTTAGACATGGGAGTGAGAGCCGAGGTTACGTGCACGTAGCCGTTAGAGAGTGGGCCCTCATCACAGATCACAAAAAGGCATGGTGTTTCCGCGTTTCCACCACCAGCTGTATCTATCTATTATTTCCTAATTAGGATTTTAAAATGAGGGTCCATTTGGCCTGACTAGATTATTGGATTATGTTGGGTTCCGTAGAGAATAATCTAGCTCAAAGTGTTTGGACTAAATTATTTGTGGATTATGTTGACCACAAAATGTAGTTGTATTTATTTTGACTTAATCCAGGGTGGTTTGGGTGAACAATTTAGCCCAAATTGGCTAGATTATTTTCAAAATAATCCACATAATCCCAATAATATAGCTAAGCCAAATAGACCCTGAGTAATGCTAGGAACACATATCTTATAATACAATCGGGCACATTCACGTCCAGAATTGTTAAATTTATGTGATTTGTGTTCGGAATCGTTAGATACACGTTCTCATATGCATCTAACGATTCTGAACACATCTGTATCCGATTGTGTCTGTAGTAGGCCGGAATAATCATTAATGGGCCCCCGGCCCATGATCAGCTGCACCATATTCAGGGGCTCCACGAAGCCCAAACTCGCCTGGGTTGGGCCGAACACCCTACCGGCCGGAGCCTTTGCTCGGCCGTTCCGAACAGGTTTGGGTCTCGGCCCTGCCGAACAGTGGGATTGCAATCCGCACCGATCCTCGGCCAGAATCCCCTTTGGCGGGTTCTTGGCCAGGTCATCTCAAAGACATCCGGTAATTCGGTTCCCATAGCACGAACACACGTTCTCCGCTTCCTAAGGGACGTGCAAGCACACCCTTCCAACCCACTCAGGCATGGGACACGTGGCAACGTCCCCGCAGTCTTCGGATCACGTCCTACATACTGGGCCGAGCACTCCGGGAGACGGTTGGACTCCTACTCTATAAATATCCCAGCGGCACTCCTACTACAGGTACATGCATACTCGCGCTTAGAGCTTACTTTCAAGTTATTTCTTCTCTTCCTAAAGAGCTAACTTGATCGTCGGAGTGCCCACCGGAGATCCAACTCCCCCCCGGTGTGCACTAACTTAGTGTTGAGTATTTTGCAGATCGAAGATCCGATTCTACAACCCGAGAAGTCAAGAGTGGATTCCAGACTCCACAATTTGGCGACCACAGTGGGAGATCCTTCTGACTTCTCAACTTCAAAACACTCACAGTAAGGCTTTACCAGAACCTTCAACCCAACCAACAATGGTGATCACCGGAACAGAACCTTCAGTCCTACCAGCCATTCCACCTCCTCCTCCTGCTGACCTGAGGGACAGAGCGTATGTCGAGCGCCTGGAGGCTCGACTGGCAGAGCGAGACCAGCTGCTTCACCTGGTCAGAGAAGAGATTGCACAACTCAAGGTTGCCATCAAACCCAACCAGAATGGCGAAACATCGCAGGCTCGGCGACGAAGGCGCCACAGGACACGCTCTCCAGAGCGAAAAGAAAGAAATAAGCGTCCGGCCCTCGAACGGCTGGGAGCCGAAACCGAGGTCGACGCGATCAACGATACACGGGGCCAGGGCCGAACCCGAACCGCACCATCCGCAAACTGTTCGGATTCCGAACGAGGAGCTCGGAGGATCTCGGTTCACAGAAGGTTGGGAGCCCAGCCAGTTAGTAGCACCCAGTCGTACTCTCCTCCGACAACACCTTCGGACGACACCCCGACCCATGAAACTGAAATGGATCGGAGGTATGGCGGCCGAAGGGATCAATCCCCATCCAGACGTCATAACTATCGAGGGCGTTCCCCTCGATACCACGGTGGGCAAGACCTCAGACCACAACTGGTGGCTAGGAAGGGGGGGAGAGCCGAGCAGGGTCCTCGGCCAGCACGTTCGCAGTGCGACATCATCCACGATCAGCTCATCTCTTCTCCCTTTACCAGGGAGATAGATGGAGTGCGTCCACCGCGTGGCTTCAATTCCCCAAAATTCAGTAAGTATGACCCAAAAACCGACGCCTACCTGCACTTAGTGCACTTTCGTCAGATGATGTCTCTCTACAGCACCGATGACGCCTTGATGTGCAAGCTGTTCCCTTCCAGCTTGGGGGAACTGGGGCTCCTCTGGTTCGACAAATTACCGAAGGGTTCCATCCCTTCTTTCAAGGACCTATCTCTCGCCTTCCTGGCTCGGTTCGTCACCAGCAGCAGGCAGAAGAAAGGAGTCGACTCCCTCCTCGCACTTCGGAAGTCGGCAAATGAGTCTCTCAGGCAGTACGCTGCTAGGTACTGGGAACTCTTCAATGAGATTCAAGGCTGTGACCCTGCTATTGCTGTGACTTCATTCAAGCTCGGGTTGGATCACCGAAGCAGGTTGTTCGAGGACCTCATGTTATCCAATCCTACCGACATGGATGACCTCATGGCCCGGATCGACAACCACTGCCGGTTGGAGGAGGCACGCAGCGAGCGGCGTCAGGCCGAACAAAACCATCCCCGCCAGGGGGAAGGGAACAAACATACACCACACGGCTCGCGCCGGAGTGTGAACGTGGTGTCCTCTGGGAAGAATAAGGGACCTCGGGCGTTCGAGTTTGCTGCGGTGAAGACGGTCTTCAAAATCCCGACGTACGAGATCCTCAAGAAGATACAGAATGAGCCGTACTTTGAGTGGCCGAGGCGGCCAATGGGAGAACAGCGGAAGACGCCGGATTCTCCGTACCGTTGCTCCTACCACAGGGAAAAGGGTCACTTGACCACACGTTGCCGAGCGTGGAAGGATTTCCTGGAACGGCTGGTATCGCAGGGACTCCTCAAAGAATTCATCAACGAGGAGAAAACACAAGCCGGACCACAGACAGAACCGGAAAAAGAGAACAGTGGGGAAGTCCGGGTGATCGATGTCATCCACGGAATGGTGGATGCAGCGGCCGAGGAAACTCTCCGGGCCGAGATCAGGCGGGCGGCGTGCGGCAAGCAGGTCATGTCCGTAACTGCGGGAAGCAAGCGTCCGCATCTCGACAGTCATACTGGGGGGAACCTGTCATTTTCTGATCAGGACCTTCAACGACTCCAGATGCCGCATAATGACGCGTTGGTCGTCTCTCTCACCCTCGGCAACTCGCTGGTTCGCCGAATACTGGTCGACCAGGGGAGTTCGGCCGAGGTCATGTATTACCCTCTGTTCAAAGCATTGCACTTACAGGAGGCCGACCTCACACCTACCGAGGTGCCGCTGGTAGGGTTCAACTCGGCTCCTGTATGGCCCCTTGGTAAGATCACGCTCCCTATCCGCACGGGCACAAGGACCGTGGAGGTCGAGTTTGTGGTCGTCGATGTGCCGAGCCCATACAACGCCATCGTCGGCCGCATCTGGCTACACAAACTTGGGGCCGTAGCCTCAACTTATCATCAAGTACTTCGCTTCAATGGGATGTGGGGACCCGAAGAGGTGCTAGGTGATCAATTAGCCGCCAAAAAATGCTATGTGGCGGCGATCAAGAGCAAGGTCTGCCCTGAGCAGGTCCAATGGGTGGAGGCGCCGGACGCTCCCCTCCTGGACGACGTCGGCACACCAGCTGCCGAAAAAGCAGTTGAGGATTTGATCACAGTACCGGCCGACGACATCAATACCGACAGGACTTTCTTGTTGGGATCAACCCTATCACCGGCCGAGCGGGAATCCATGACCTCCTTCCTCAAGAAAAACATTGAGGTGTTCGCATGGACACCATATGAGATGCCGGGCATCGATCCAGACTTCATCTGTCACCACCTCAACGTGGACAGATCTCGCCGACCCATCATTCAAAAACCGCGACGTTCGGCCACAATCCATACCGACGCGGTCATCGAGGAGGTCGACCGACTGCTGGAAGCTGGGGCAATCAAGGAGGTACAGTACCCCACTTGGTTGGCCAATACCGTCGTTGTGAAAAAGAAAAATGGTAAGTGGCGCGTCTGCGTCGACTATACAAATTTGAACGATGCCTGCCCCAAGGATTGCTTCCCTGTACCGAGGATCGACCGCCTCGTCGACGCTACATCTGGGCACGCTCGGTTTAGTTTCATGGACGCCTACCGGGGGTACCATCAGATTGCCATGCACGGTCCGGATATGGAAAAGACTGCCTTCATCAGTCCCCGTGGTTTGTACTGTTATCGGGTCATGCCCTTCGGTCTCAAGAACGCGGGGGCCACGTACCAACGGATGGTCACAAAGATGTTTGCCAAACAGATCGGAGATACGATGGAGGCATACATTGACGATATGGTGGTAAAAAGCAAATTTGAGGCTGAGCACCTTAAGCACCTACAGGAGGTATTCGACATTTTGAAGGCGCACAAGCTCCGTCTCAACGCCGACAAATGTGCCTTCGGGGTCGGCTCTGGGAAATTTCTTGGGTACCTTGTCACCAGAAGGGGCATCGAGGCCGATCCGAACCAAATCGCTGCCGTCAACAACTTAGCAGCGCCGTACAGTATCAAGGGGGTTCAGAAGTTAACAGGTATGGCGGCCGCTTTGAATAGGTTCATCAGCCGATCTTCGGACAAGTGTCGTCCATTCTTCGCACTCCTGAAAAAGTGCAGCCGAAGGAGCTTCGAATGGAGTCCAGACTGTGATCAGGCGCTTCTGGATCTGAAGGCCTACTTGTCTTCGGCGCCACTACTCTCGACGCCGAAGGACAAGGAACCACTGTTCATCTATCTGGCCGTGTCTCCGCACGCGGTCAGTTCTGTTCTTGTTCGGCAGGATGACCGAGCTCATCTGCCTATCTACTACACCAGCAAAACACTGGTCAGTGCCGAGACCAGATATCTGCCTTTGGAGAAACTAGCATTAGCACTGGTCTCCGCTTCTAGGAAGCTTGCGCCATATTTCCAAGCGCACCCCATCACGGTTTTGACTTCACAACCTCTAAAAAGCCTGTTCCGTAAGGCTGATCTGTCTAACCGAATCTCAAAGTGGGCCGTGGAATTGGCCAACTTTGACATACAATACCAGCCGAGGACGGCGATCAAGGGGCAGGTTCTGGCGGATTTCATCGCCGAGTTCACGCCGGATTCAGAGCCAACTCTGCCGAACAAAGAGTCGGCAGGATCATTTGAATGGCAACTATTCCATGGCAATTCTTGGAGGATGTTTGTGGACGGCGCATCCAATAATCATGGTTCCGGAGCCGGGGTCGTTTTGATTTCACCAGAGGGAATTGTCCACGAATTGGCAATCCGGCTTGACTTCCTCGCCTCGAACAATGAGGCCGAATACGAGGCCGTACTTGCCGGTCTTCGTTTCGCAGCAGACCTCGGTTCGGAGCACATTAAAGCTTACAGCGACTCTCAGTTGGTAGTTCACCAACTCTCCGGCGAGTATGAAGCTCGCGACGACCGAATGTCCCGCTACCTTACCGCTTTACAACACGCCAGCAAACAGTTCCGCACTTTTTCATTGGAGCAAATTTCTAGAGAACACAACGCCCATGCCGACGCTTTAGCCGGTCTCGCGTCGGCCACGGACGCTGGGGGGCAGAGGACCGTATCTATCGATATCCTCCCACAGCCGAGCATCGAGAAATCTGCGGCCGAGCCAGTATATTGCGTCTCACAGGAACCCAGTTGGATGGACCCCATTGTAGCGTACCTTCAGAACGAGGCGTTACCCGAAGACCGAAGGGAAGCACACAAAATCACTCACAAAGCCGCCCAATTCTGGCTGGGACCAGGTAACAAACTCTACCGGAGAGCTTTTTCGGCACCTTACCTGCTTTGCGTGCACCCCAAGCAGTCTGGGGCTATCCTTCAGGAATTACATTCCGGCAGCTGTGGGTATCACTCGGGGGGACGTTCGCTCGTGCATCGTGCTCTGACTCAAGGCTACTGGTGGCCGAACATGAAAAAAGAGGCCGATCTGATGGTAAAAAGCTGTGACCAATGCCAAAGGTTCTCTCCGCTCATACATCAGCCGGCCGAACAACTCAACCCCCTTTCCAGTCCATGGCCGTTCGCACAATGGGGGCTGGATATAGTCGGGAAGTTCCCCGTGGCCCCAGGAGGCTTTAAATTCCTGATCACCGCTACAGACTACTTCACAAAATGGATCGAGGCCGAACCATTGGTCAAAATTGAAGACAAAGATGTGAAGAGGTTTGTATGGCGGAATATCGTTTCAAGGTTCGGTATCCCCTATGCTTTCATATCAGACAACGGCACGCAGTTCGTTGGGGATCTATTTACCGACTTCTGCGCCGAGCACAGAATCCGCTTCTTCAATTCCACACCGTCATATCCTCAGTGTAACGGACAGGCCGAAGCTTCTAACAAAATCCTTTTGAACGGAATCAAAAAACGACTAATGGCAGCAAAGGGTAGATGGGCCGAAGAGCTGTACAGCGTTCTATGGGCTTATCGAACCACACCTCGCCGCTCTACTGGCCGAACACCATTCTCCTTGGCCTTTGGCATGGAAGCTGTCATACCTTTGGAAGCTGGCCTTCCGACAATGCGGACAGAAGAGTTCCATCCGGACACCAATGATAGAACTTTGTCAACGGCCTTAGACTTGGCCGAAGAACAGAGGGAAGCTGCTCGGATCCGAGTTGCCGCTTATCAGCAAACGATATCTCAGGGCTATAACGCCAGAGTTCGGCCCAGATCTTTTAAGCCAGATGATCTTGTTTTGAGAAAGGTCGTCGGCGCGAAACGTACAAATAAGCTCGGTCCTAATTGGGAAGGTCCCTACCGGGTGATCAAGATCGTTGGGGTAGGTTCTTACAAACTGGAAGATATGGATGGTACACCTATTCCCCGACCTTGGAATGCTCACAACTTAAGAAAGTACTTCCATTAAGTTCTCTTTCTGTTTGATGATGAGAAGTGCGTGGTCTACGGCCTCACTCTCTTCCATTTATTCATTTTTGGTTTATTTTTGTAATCATGACTTGTTATCAGTTTATGAAACTCCTCACGTTCGGTTTCATCTTTACTTAGTGAAATTTATGAAATTTCTCCAAACGTTCGGCGACTTGCTTCTATGTTATCCGTTACTGAACGGTTCGGTTTATTCTTTACTTAGTGAAATTTATGAAATTTCTCCAAACGTTCGGCGACTTGCCTCTGTGTTATCCGTTACTGAACGGTTCGGTTTATTCTTTACTTAGTGAAATTTATGAAATTTCTCCAAACGTTCGGCGACTTGCCTCTGTGTTATCCGTTACTGAACGGTTCGGTTTATTCTTTACTTGTGAAAATTTTGAAATTTCCGAATGTCCGGCATTGTGCCACTCTGTAATTCGTTACATGACGGTTCGGCATTAACCATGCAACTCGCACTGAAAAAGGAAAATAAACTGAAGTGTTTCGGTGATCAGAAACATAAGAGACAGTTGACAACAGTTCGGTTAACAATGGTGATTCTTCATATTCATTCAGAAGGATGAGTTCATTACATAACAAGTCTACGGCAATTGAAACGAAAGAAAGACGAAATATGGCACGCAGGCCCTACTACTAGTTCCTACTTATGAAGCCTGGCCGCCATCTTCGGCAACGGAAGAGTCGGGTGCTCGTTCCGTATCCGGGAGGGGAGTCTCTTCGGCCGGGGGCGGCATGTCGGCAGCAGGGTCAGTAGCCGCCTCGGCAGCAGCAGATGACTCTCCATACGAAGGGACATCCCTGTACAGGGAGGATCCATCCGGCACTTCGGCAGCTTGCAGTGCTTGGAGGTAGCCGCTGCGGAAGGCGCCCTGCAGTAGCTCGGCCAGCTGGGCATTGATGCCTTCCATTTGCTGCAGGAATTTGCCCTGCGCCTCGGCATACCCGTCATTGTAGCCCTTGGAGTCGGCCTCGTCGACCCTCCTCGCCATCTCCGCCCTTGTGGCTTCAAGGTCTGCGGCCACAGTTTTCTCCCTCTCCTCGGCCGCTGACAGGGCCGTGCGGGCGGCATCCCGCTCTTCTAGGGCGCGGTTCTTGGCCACGACCTCCTGCTCGTGCAGGGTCCTCAGGCTTCGGTACTGAGCGGCCTTCCGCATCAGCCCGTCAGATATCGGGATCAAATGCTGGGTCGTCTGCACAACAACCGAAGAAGAGTAAGTACGGTTTTACGAAAAACTTAGAAAATAACAAGGAAGAGACGAATGGAGAAGAAGAACACTTACCTTGACCATCAGCCGAGCCATTTCCAGGAAGGCCGCGTCCAAGTTTCTCGGCAGGGCTGCAGCATCCTTCGGGAGCGTCATTCCCCCGGCCAGCGTCAACGCCATGAAGGGGTCGGCATTGACAGTGTCAGCAATGTTCAACGGCCTGCCATCGAACATCAGCTTTGGGACGAAGACTGGGGGCAAGGAAGGGCCCATCATCTCGGTCCCTGCCGGGGATCGGCTCGTCTGCGGCGGGGCCACCGCATCACCCGTCTGGTGGGCCACCCCTTTTTGTCGGGAGTCCTCCATCCTCTCCCTTGGCTTCTTGGCCGCAGCGGAACTTTCTTCGGCGCCTTTCCTCTTCTTCTGAGGATCGGCTGCGCGAGTGGCCTTCGGTGCGGATCCGCCCACAGCAAGTTTGAGCGTAACCTCTTCCGGTGCCTTCCTCGGCATGGTGTTCCCCTCTGCAAGAACGTCGGCAAGATCTTGATCAGTGAACTCTACCGAAGAACAACTGAAACCGGACGAAGTCGCGGAAGAGCAGGTACCTGAGGATATGGGGATAACTTCGATCGGGCTTGGTGAGTCTCGTGGTTCTCTGATAACCCCGAGAGGAACGGTGTCTTCGGCCCGGTTCTCTTCTGGGGCTTCGGAGCTCTCACTACTGCTAGAGTCTCCTCGGCACTTCAGCTTGGATCGGTAGACTTCCACGTAACCGAGCAAGGCAGAGCAGTCTCTGTGCCTTCTCCGGATAGCGAATGCTCGGCTGATCCTGTCCCAGTTAGCCTTGCTCCGAAGACTGTCAACGACGGCTTTCCCTGCAAAAGAAAAGCAAAACTCAAACAAATTAGAGACCGAACAGATAAAAAGCGAAAGGCGAGCAGATTAATAGACCGAAGAAAAACTTACCGGCAAACCCAGGGACGCGCGGGATGGGGTAATAACGAAGTTCGCCTAACTCGAATTCAAATTCTCCCCGGACCACGACAAAGTCGCTGGCATATTTGTCGGAGTCCGGAAGGCCTCTGATCAACCTCCTCTGTCCGGTCCGGCAGCTGAGGTATTTTCTTCTCGCCACCTTGTTCTGGCTTACTAAGTAGAGGCCGAACAGGTCTTCAACCTCAAACTCGAGGTGGTATCTTTCCTTCAGTTCTATGACCCCTACTACTATACGGAAAAAATTGATGGTCACTTGGGAAGGGGTCAATTGAAGGGTATTCAGCACCCGCCGAAGAAAGGGGTGGAATGGGAAGCGTACGCCACCCTCGATGATAGCCATCAAGGGCAGCACAACCTGAAAATCGTTCGTCACTTCGTTCTCCCCCGGCCGAACGAGCTCTACTGATACGTTGTCCGGAATGCCGTAAGTGGCTCGGAAGTCCGCGAGGCTCTCTGGATCCTCGAAGAATCGGGAGTAACGGTTCCTCCCCGAATGAGTGGCCGAAGTCTTCGGCATCACCTCTGGGATTCCTGCCGAGCCGCTGGTTCCGGCTCGTTCGGCGCTAGAGGTCGACAGCTCCGCTGAGTCTGCTTCTGGTCCGGACATCCTATAAAGACGTGCACGGGTGTTAAACATAGAAAGGTGAGGTCCGGCCAGACTCAGCTGAAGCCTAAACTAATGGGACCGAGGCTTCGCAGCCCCTCAGGATGCCCTCGGCCAAAACATTCGTCGCTCGGCCAGAACATCCGTCGCTCGGCCAAGACGTTTTCCGTCCGGCCGGCTCCTGGGGTACGGACTGTGTACCCAGGTGAACGGGGATGCAGTGGCCACTCCTAATCTAGACCTATGTAGAAACTAAAACTATTGCAAAAAGGCAAGATCATGAAAAACTTACTCTGATGCACTGTGAAGCGGCTGAGATCCTTCTTAGCACAGGTGGTTGATGGCTTCGAAAACGCAGAAAGTTTAGAGAGAGAAGGAGTCACGAGAGTCTGGGAGTAAAAAGCTTTCGAAGTACCCCAGACCCTCTATTTATAAGAGGACTGTTGAGGCGGGAAACGGCCGGCGTGAAAAACGAGGCGCCCAGCGCAAGGATTTGAATCGTTCCGCCTTCTGCCGTCAGACGGGTGCCACGCGTCATCATCTCAGGTTCTGACGGATCGCGTGCGCCGCCCTTCAGCACCCCTTCCGCTCTACCGTCAGATGATTCCACGTGTCGCCATCTCATCGCCTGACGCTTCGCGTCCGCCGTTCTGCAGTGTCCTTTCGGCTCTGCCATTAAAGGAAGCCACATGTCACCATTTCATCGCTTGACGCTTCGCGTGCACCGTTCTGCAGTATCGCTTCGGCTCTGCCGTTGGATCGAACGCCACGTGTCGCAATCTCAGCTCCTGACGACTCACGTGCGGTTCAGACCCTCTTACCAAGCACCATGCAGCGTTCTTTCAAAGTCCGATGATTCCCCTCAGGGCCAACCTTGCTGGTCTGTTCGGTTCCGAACAGAATGCCCCAGGGCATCAATAACTTACACAAGTTCTTCACGGCCTTCAAGAAAAATCTGCCTTCATGACGGGGCTCGGCCACATAGTCAATTCCCCCGTACCAAGCTGCGTACGACTGAATTGAGGGGCTATTGTAGTAGGCCGGAATAATCATTAATGGGCCCCCGGCCCATGATCAGCTGCACCATATTCAGGGGCTCCACGAAGCCCAAACTCGCCTGGGTTGGGCCGAACACCCTACCGGCCGGAGCCTTTGCTCGGCCGTTCCGAACAGGTTTGGGTCTCGGCCCTGCCGAACAGTGGGATTGCAATCCGCACCGATCCTCGGCCAGAATCCCCTTTGGCGGGTTCTTGGCCAGGTCATCTCAAAGACATCCGGTAATTCGGTTCCCATAGCACGAACACACGTTCTCCGCTTCCTAAGGGACGTGCAAGCACACCCTTCCAACCCACTCAGGCATGGGACACGTGGCAACGTCCCCGCAGTCTTCGGATCACGTCCTACATACTGGGCCGAGCACTCCGGGAGACGGTTGGACTCCTACTCTATAAATATCCCAGCGGCACTCCTACTACAGGTACATGCATACTCGCGCTTAGAGCTTACTTTCAAGTTATTTCTTCTCTTCCTAAAGAGCTAACTTGATCGTCGGAGTGCCCACCGGAGATCCAACTCCCCCCCGGTGTGCACTAACTTAGTGTTGAGTATTTTGCAGATCGAAGATCCGATTCTACAACCCGAGAAGTCAAGAGTGGATTCCAGACTCCACAGTGTCTGTTCCTATATTTTTGTTGTAAAATAGAGTTTGAATTCCCTCTCTTCATCAAATGATTTGGAGGGTTCATTTTATTCAATTTTCGAACTCTTTTAGGCTCATCTCAATGATCCAAATTATTTATTTTTTAAAAATTACCAAAAATATCAATTACGTTAAAAATGATTTTGATCAGAGATATTATTTGAAAATAGACCAAATGTATACATACATCATATGATTACATTACTAAGAATCTTTCCCTTTATTCAGACATTGAAAAATTAATTGGAAACCTTCTCTCTCTTCCTAAGTCTTCCTAAATTTTATATTCAAAAACCCCTTTTTCCAAATAATTTTCTTTTTGTTATGAGATGGCTGACTTTTACGCTAACAAAAATGTATAATTGGTCTTCCTGGTAAAAAAAGGTATTGCATATAGTATAGTATGAAGTACAATAAAATACAACGCGTATTATGAGGAATAATGAATAGTTCTTGTTACGAAATATAATGAATACACTTTAATAGTCTTTTAAATTTATTATTTTACAAAGACAAATACCTATAACATCATCTATAATGAGGCCTTAAGTTTTTAATTTTATTCACTTAGAAATAGAAAAAAAATCCTTTATTTGAACTAGAAACCGATTATGTGCAAGATATATAATCTTTAAGCAAGGCACATACAAATAGTAGATTTTATATATGTCATTGCAATAACTTTTCATGGCACCCCAGTTTCAGTTTCAGGAAGGAACTGATCCTCTTCGGTCATTTAAATGGACAAGAGGGGTCTGGTTCAAGTCTTTTTTGAATTTTTTTAAGCCTATATACATATATATATATATATATATATATATATATAAAAGAGTGATTGGGTGGGTGGATTAGTTAGTGCTGGGGCAGGCAGGTAGCGCCTCTCATACTTTGCATTCTCTACATGGCCTGGAAAGATCTAGGTAGAAGCTTACGAACCGGGAAAGTGCATGGCAGGTCGGCTTGTCATGTCTTGCCTAGAAGGTTCTAGTCAGTCTAAAAAGCTTATTAGCTACTGGTCGAGCCAAATCCTAAACTGGGCTTAGTGTAGGGGACAATTCTTAAAACCAAAAAACGGCAATTACTTTAGGCATTTCAATCGCGTCCTTTCATTTCCCTAACATGGCCATCAGATCATCCACGTCTAATGATCTTTGTGCTCTCCCAAAAATTGCGCTTGCATCCTCACACGTGCTGATGTCACTACGACGTGGCGTGATCTCCGTTGTTCATCCTTTTTTGCCCAACAGTTAAGATCATTGCATCATTTTACGCTTCGTGTGTAAATTCTACCCCTTTTAAAGAGGCTTTTTTCATATGCCTCTTTATCTTCGCATCCTTTGAACCCTTTGTGTCCCTTTATATTCTACTCCCATTTCCATTCATTCACTGCGTCCCTTTGACTCCTACCTAGTTGAGCTCTTACCTTGCATCTTGGTCTCATGGTCGAAAATGAGTTTTAATACCTTGAGAAAATGAGCAATTCAAGGCAGGCAGGTTATTGCCATCAGCACTCACATTTTTTCCTAGGAAGATTGTCCCTTCCATCTTATGCGCTATCTTTGGGATGTCGAACGATCAAGGGAGCTATCCTCGAAATTATCCGAGCAATTAGGACAGGCATGTAGTGCCTCCCCTTCTCTACATTCTCTGCATGGTCTCGAAAAGATCTGGATAGAAGCATGTTGACTGAGAATGTGCATAACAAATCGATCGATCATGTCTTGTACCAAATGGTTCGAGTCTGTCTGGAAAACTTGCTAGCCGCTGGTTGGTCCTGGAAGAGGAGAAATGCTGGCATGAAAGCATTCAAAAGGATCATGCTAGTATGAATTAACATGCACCAAGTGGTTAAGGCTACTAACTCCTTTGATTTCCAAGAATAAGCTATTGTAAGAAGATTTGGTATTCACTATTCACTCATAATATTGCATTCAGTTCTAAAATATTGTTTGAATTTGGAGGGAGGAAAGAAAAAGGGATACTGAAGTGAAGAATGTAAAATAATTAATGAAGTTCGGGTAGGATATGGTCCTCTTTGGTAAAGTGAGCCCATAACAATTTATTGCTCAATTAAATGATTTGACTCGTTTATTTCTAGACATTGACATATAATTATTCAAAATAATTAACTTGGATTATATATCGATAATCATCTGATAGGAAAAAAATGGGTAAATTACACTCACCTCTCCTGAATTTTGATAAATACACGGATCTCTAATTTTGATAAATACACCTATATTTGTTGTAGTTTGAAAATTTGCTTCAATTTCTTTTACTTTTAAAACTAGTATCTTATTATTATTTTCTATCGTTAAAATTAGTCAAACGTCGTTAGTCAAGCTATTGAAACTTCAAGTTTGAGATTTGTTTTGACTAAATAAATTATAATATAATTTTTATCACATCCAAAATAGCATATGTTAAAATTTTAAAATTTTTCTTAAATCTAAACTCGATAAAATCCTAAAAATTCTGTCCAAATTTTGATCTTTAATTTTAAAAGAAAAACTCAAAATAAGCTATTTAGGACGTGATTGAAATTATATTGCAATTTATTTTATCAAAATAATTTGAAATTTGAAATTTAAATAGCTTGACTAAAGATATTTAATTAACTATAACAATAAAAAAATAATTGTATAATAGTTTCATAAACAAGGAGAGGTAAGTATATTTACAAGAAACTTTTAAAAAAAAAATCGATATGTAACTTGCCTTAAAAAATTCAATGGCCAAATAAATCAACTATCAAAACTTGCCTTATATCCTTTCAACTTAATTAAATAACCAGACCGGTGATGAGCCCCACAAGCCCCAATTGTCCAATCCATCCCATAAACTATAGAAGAGTCTGATTTTTTTTTTTTTTATATGGTGAATCAATTTAAAAAAATAAAAATGGATTTTTTAATCTAATAATTTATCCTGTAATCTCTCATGTAATGCAAATAGAACCCATCACAAACCATCTGATGATTTGAGCCATTCATTTTATAGGTTCTATTTTTTTATTCATCCATAAAAAAAATATTAGATCGATTGAATAATAATTTTCGTCTGTAGTCCTATTTAATTAGCACAATAAAAAAGATTGGCCAAAATTTAATTCTTCATTTCTTCTTAAACAAATATCATTAACCTGTCAACATCTAATCAAATTGGTCATTAGCACGTGACATAAACAAGAAAGTCGTCAATTGGGAATTGATGGGTTACCAGAAAATTGATTGGTTACCAAAAATTGGTATTAATATCATTTATGGTTTTCCATTACCCTTTTGAAATTTGAAGTCATCTATGAACATTGTGTGAGGTCACGAACTAGCTGCAAGAAACCATCATGTAGGAATCCGTATGGGATTTGGGGACCCCAAACCAACTTTTTATCTATTCCTTTATTTTTTAATTGTCTCAATGCACCCCTTGATATTTTTAAATGTAACGAAAGAAGCGTCGAAGAGGGCATCTTGGGTTACTGAGAAGAGTCGTCCGACTGCTCGGTGACCGAATCAGAGAGGTTTTTCCCGCTTTCTCTTCTCTCCAGCACTCTCGGACTGATCATCTTGCTGCAACAAAGCAAGCTTAGGAATGAATCTAATGGAAATTTAGGTCTCTGCCCGCTTGGAAGATTCTTCTTTCCTCTTCGGTGAAAGAGGGCAAAGGTGTGTGGGAGAAAGAATTCGAAAAGGAGAGAAGATTTCGTCCACCAAGCGGGACACAGTGCTACCCCTAAGCAATTGGAGGTTCTCGCTCATCTCTTGGGGTCCATATCATCTGAAAACTTTTCCTGTTCCATTAGAATAGCTAAATTGGAATAGGATGACTCAGCGTCAGGAAAAGTAAGCCCCCTTGCCTTGATTGAATTTGGCTTCGTTGCGCCCTGAATCAATCAAAAAGCATTCATCCTTTTTATATTGATGCAGTTAGCGAAGAATATGATAAATAATTATGTGTTTTAATTAAAAAATGATCGATTGTTACATTTAGAAAAATTTAAAGGTACATTGGGATAATTGAAAGATAAAGAGGATTAAGTGAGACTGAGTAATAGATGAAGGAGATTCTGTGTAAATACCCTATAAAATATATACAATAAAAAATTTCTATAAAAGAACCATCATAAAAACAATTTCATTACAAGAACAATATACAAATACCAGTACTCCAAGACAAATGATCATTTTAATAATTCAAAATACATCATTTGAATATACTCATTTCGCTTGTTTAGCTGCAAACGTTATTAATTAATATAAATTTTACTGACCTCCCGTGAGGTTTTCTAACAATCACATAGTCCTGTCTTACTTTACTTGATAATGTTGTCTGACCTTATCATAAACAGACATTAAATTTTGGACGAAAAAATAAAGAAAGCTGATGATATCATGCTTACACATAATTTAAATGTCTAAATTAACCTTCTTAGAATACACACTGACCTTTCTTCATTTTGTATTCACCTCCCTTGATTTTCATTTTAACTTCTATAAAATATATATATATATATATATATATATATATATATATATATATATATATATATATAAATTTGTGTCTCATAACTTTTTGATAGTTAAATTTTTCTTCCTAACAATTGAATGGGAAAGCATCAACAACTTTTTTTTATTTTTTGTATTTTCACATGGCATCATAATCTTTTATCGTTGCCAATGGATTCGTAATTAAGTTCAAGTTTATTTATATTTACTATATTCAAAAAAAAGTTAATTATTAAAGAAAGAAGTTGTTGTGTTTTTCTTTATAAATTACAAAGGGCCATTTAGGTCTCTTACGGCCTATTTTTTTCAATTTTTATATTATTCTCTTTTTAAATATTTTTTATTGGTATCGTATTTTGCGATAAATTATTCATTAATCATTCTTTTTGAAAAAATAATTCTAAAAAATTAAAAACATGGTAAAAAAATTCAAAAAAATACTAAATATGAAAATTTTAAAATGTCAATTTTCACTGTTTTCTTTGTCTTTAGCGTCATCTTATCTACATTTTTTTAAATTTTAATTTATATTTTTATATATTTTTTATTTCTTTCATCAATATGAAAGAGAGAATGCAAAAAAATTGACCCAAAAAAAAGGTAACGAAATATCAAATAATCTCAACTATTTTTAACAAAATTTAATCTAAACTCAACCTTAATATGTGTAAAAGTACTGTAGCAAAAAAAGTCCTAAGGGATTTGAATTGTAGGAAGGAGTTAAGTTTTTCCCTTATACATCACTATACAAAGAATTTTGAATTACAGTTATCTTTTTCCCTTATAAACCATGATTTTTTTAAGAAAATTGGAGAAGTTATGCTAGAGATTATGGAGTGAAATTATTTAATTAATTTAAAATTAAGTATTGGAACACAAAGCTTTACTAGAATAATGACAGAATCAAAAAGTCTCATCGTGAAAGGAAAAATAATAATTTCAACATAATATTGTAGATTTATTTAGTCTTTTATGAGATTTTGGATTCTCCCAATTGGCCTCACGTTTTTATTGTATCATTTTAAATCTATTTTAAGATTGTTAGAAAATTTGCACTCTTGAAAAAATGATTAGATATTTGTTTCATATGATTGAAGTACAAAGATCTGTGAAACTTCACTACCTGATATACCAGGACGAAATTCGTGAAATTTTACAACTGATAAGCAACAACAACGTAACAGATTAAGAGGGTGTTTGGCCACCTCTTTTTTGCATTTTTCCATTCTCATTTTTGAATTTTAACTGTTTGGGAGTCATATTCTCAGAATAAATTCTGCAGAACTCATTCTCCATTTTGGACTTTAATATCAAAAACTCAAAAGGAGGTCTAGAGCTTCTTTTTGTATTTTCATTCCCATTTAAAAAAAGCCAAAAAACCAAAAAGCCAAAAATAAAAAGCTAAAAAATAGGCTCCCAAACACTCCCTAAGAGAGAAATTGGTTTCTGGAAATGGAACAAAAACAAAAAAGTAAACCAAATTGAGGCCCATACTTTACACGGTGTTCTCAAAGCATATTCCACAGCTCCCTGATGGTGCTAAAGGCTTGGCGGTGTCTGTCTCCCAATATAAAACAGTTGTACAACAATCGCACTCACCACACTAGAACAGTTCAACGAACAAAACTATGAAAGTACCATCTCTCACTTGAAAAATGGAAACAGAAGACAGAACTATAATACTGAAATACAGCCGCCAATATATAGACAGTAAGACACCGGAATTGATGCAGCCTGAGCTTCAACTCCACGGCGACTAATTTTGATACTACACCTTTTGCAAATTTGAAGTAATGCATGCAACTAGTGACTGTTCAACCGAAGAGTTGTTCAATTTCAGAATATTTTGGTAGGAAGAAGTATGCTTTAAGGGCTCAAAATCCAAGACCAAACCACGGGCCACTACCCCAGCCCGCCGGCGATGCACGTTTAGTGATGAGCTAAGCCCACACAGTACCAAAGTTGTCCCCCCTTTCAAAATTTTGGTACCCCTCGGGGCCCAAATCCATTAAGAACATACAAAATGCACACCCACCAAACGTGACTACTCTACCTAATGTGAGATGGGTGACTTCTTGCCTTCTTCACACAGCTCAATTCAAAAGATTGCACTATTGAAACCGTTGCAGACACACACACCATTGCATAGCATCCAAGCAAGCCTCTGCCTCCACTATTGAAGCTAACAAAGCCCTCAGGCTCCTTTGGTTCTGACAGAATTAATTTTTTGTCTTTTGAGTTGAAAGACATCCAAGCAGCTGCTTTATGATGATTATCCTTGTCCCGTGCGCCATCCACCATAATTCTGACTTCCAGCTAGCTCATCACTGAAAATACAGTTGCATATATAAGGCCAAAAACAGCAAATACTACTGTCACAGCCCAAGACTACGGTAGATTAATCCTCTTCGCCTGATGCAACCACAGAACCACTAGTCAGGCCAATCGTGTACCAGGATAGGCCTACCAATACTGAAACTAAAACCAAATATAGACCAGCCCAAAGACATCTAGATAATTCACAATGAAACAAGAATAGCAGAATAGATTCTTCCAACCAATTGCATCTGGGGCACCAAAGATCCACATCCATACATCTACTTTGGAGGACACATTGGATTGGGATAAAATAATCCATCCGTTCCAAAATAATGATAAAATAATCTTGGCCAAGATGGACCATCTATTAGGCAAGGCTATCAACTACACAGATTTCACCCAAAAAAGCACCATATGTTCGCTTACATTCTTACAATAAACCCACGCTCTAACATTCTTCCACTTGGGATATATGTCTGCTGGCTTTAGGGTCTCAGACGGCAACATTCCACATGTAATAAACTGTACATAGCATTACGTCAATTCAGTCACCGGAATCATACTATTAGTAAACTGGGTTTATATAGCATTATGTCAATTCTGTCACCATAATCATCCTATGAGTGAAAAACCTAGTAATACAACATAGCTGTTTTTATGCACCAATACACTAGCAAATTGTTTAACAGTCATAAAAAGGACTGTACTTTATACATCCAACAATGCTGTACTTCACAAGTCCAACAATAATGTATTCCATCTAATACTACTCCTGATAACATCATTCATACACAGGTACATGCGCATTTAACGGAACATATCATAAACACATTTAACAATATCGCAAAATGTCAATTACTTCAAGAGCCATTCCGTTGCTATGAAATAGACACTTTTGGATTAGGAGCCCACCCAATAATCCATTACTGTCCAGATATGATCATACCTGGTGCAATAGAGTGGCAGTCTCCTCCACTATTGCTGGTGACCATTCCTCAATTTGTTTTTAATGGCCAATATAGCATAGTGTAGAAAATCGTGAAAGCAAATTGAGCACGTATGGCTGCGACCATATATTTTTGTAATGTCTCAATAAGAATTTATATGTCCCAGCAAAATAACATCCATAACATAGTTTGTAGTATTACATTTACATTTGACAAAAACAAACAAATGTAGACAAGTAAAACGAGATTTCAAACCCCAATTCAAAGGAAAGTAATTAGTAAATGCTTCAACCAAGTTTATTGACTTTGTTCAATTGCCAAGAATCTTGTACGAGAAAAAGTTCTTGAGAAAAATAAGTCAAACTACAAATAAGTGTACTAACAATTCAATTTTATCCTCTTCCCAGTTTACAAGAAGATACTACAGTAAGGAAAAATCTTATATTTCTTAAAGAGAAGTGCTAATGAGAAAAAAAATCCTTTATGAGAAGAAGTGATTATAGGGAGAAAAAAAAAACTCCTTTCTGAAAAACACTAGTGGTGAGACAATTTCTTTACAGGAACTAAACACGCCCAAAGGAAGGGAAAATTAATTGTCCGTGAATGGCAAAGCTTACCAACTCGTTGATCAGTATGGTTACTGGCTACAGCCTACATGCTTAACCACATGTGTTCCTCAGGCAATATGAACTCCACTCCACATCGGTGCAATAGTTGTTAAGCTTGATCACTCCTTCCCTTATTTCTAAGCGACCTCATTCATCATACCAGTAAACCACTCCAATGAAGCCTGCTTGCAAGTGACCTAGTAAAATAGGCTTGACTAGAGGCAAAAGGCTCTTTTATTACCCTTAACTCCGCACTCGACTTGTCTTTCTCCTATGTTCAGTTGCTCCTTGATGTTGTTGATCACACGGTTTGAACTTCCGAAGTCATCAAGTCACTGGTAGCAACCAACGACCAATCTGACCCCAAAACCCTAACGAAAGGGTCAAGTAATAGTGCCAAAAGAAATACAAGTCTAGATTAGTGCCCAAATCATCAATATTTTGAGAAGCTTTCCATCTTGTTCCACCATTTCCTAGATTTATCCCTGGATGATGATGAAGAGAATGCCGCCGGCAAATAAATAAAGGGTGAGAGTACTAAAAGGTATTGAAACTAATCAACTTCTTTAGGGTTTTCAGACAGTTTAGCTCATTCCAGTGGAACCATGGTTGGGCTAATGCGTAGCCATGAGCACCAGCATCCCACCAGTCCAACCGTTGGTGCACCAGTAACCGTCGTGGCTTCCTCTCATCAAAGATAGGTCCATTGCCTCGGACTCTCCACCAGTAGCATGGAGTATCCTGGGGAAGGACACGTACTTGTATGCTTACTGCAATTGCAATTGCAGAGACTACCTGAAGAAGTTATTCAAGTTGAAAGTAAGTGGGATAAAATTTACGCTGTCAAACACACTAAGCTTAATTACATTCGTTGGGTTTTCTAGCTAACTTGGAGTTGTGAAGAAAAAACTAGTAGCTTTATGACGTTAGATTTGACTGTTGGCTGTCATTCTTAAAGAAGTTCCGTAGATGATCATCATAAAATGATTTAGAAAACAAAAATATTCATTGTTTTTGTGTTAATTTTAAAGTGGATATAGTTTGCGATAATTTGAAAGCATCTTCTCAGTGCTTTCCTAAAAACTGAGTTGGTTTCTTCAGAACACAGGTTTCCAAAAATTGTTCACCCAATGGATATAAATCAGTGCTTTTCAAATTCAAGCAAAGTCCACTAAAGACCAAAAAGATCTGGTAAAGTTTGAAACAATAGGCTTTTGTATTTAGTGGACTTTTTACTCCATAACTATTTTACGTTTCCTAGTATAGAAGAACTACAATGTAAAAAACTAACCCAAAAATCCAGAAGGAAAGCCCAGTATTGACAAAAACCAGAAAAAAAAGCCCGACATTGTGGAGGATGCTTGCATTTGGAGAAGTGGGGGAGAAGCAGCCAGTTACCGTCTGGACGGACTCTAGCTGCAGACACATTCCCCTCAGCTCTTTTGCACCCAAACGGTGGTTAAGTATGCCCAGTCACTCCAGAACGTGAAATATATGTTATACATCCATTTTAGGATTTTATGGGCAGAAACTTGATAGTACGGAGAGGCACAATTGAGAGGGTGACTATTGAGAGTTTGTAAACCTTATTGCGTACTGTGGATTTGCCATCCTTCCTCCCGTGGACTTAGGCATTCAGTCTTGTGTTTGTTTGCTTTTGTCTTCTTTTTTGTTCTTGTTAAGTCGCATTTTCTAGTGTTATTGGATAACAAGTGGCATGGAGACCAGTTTTGGATTTTATTCTCTTGGTTACAATAAAGATTATCGTGCGTTTAAATGACATATATCTTGCGTGCATGCGTACGCATGTGTGTTTGTGTGTGTGTTGATTTAATTTTCTTTATTGTTCGTGTTAGGTCATGTTTTCTTGTATTGTTTGTAAAACAACTGGTATCAAAGCCCAAGTTAGCATTTTGATCTCTTAGTTACAACAAAGTGGATCGTGTCTTCAAATCACATATATCTTGTGTGTGTTTGCTATCATCTTATTTATTCTTCGTGTTAGTGTGAAATGTCATATTACGGTTTTTATGTCTTGGTTACAATAAAGGATAACTTCTTTCTCCTGCAGTGGCCGATGAAGGATCTATTGATGCAAACAAAGGGTTTCGAAGGCATTAATCAGAAAGGTGAACAAAGGGTTTTGAAGGCATTAATCAGAAAGGTGAAGAAGCCCAAGAAGATGGAAAATGATGCTCAGGATGGACTTGATGCAAAGGCTGTCAACTCATTAGCCTAAACCCAGGTGATGCGGTACCTTTTCATAATTTCTCAGATTGAGGAACATTATTGAGTCTGTTAAACACCCAACTCAAAATCAATTGTCAAGGAGTGTAGAGGCTGCCCAGGCTTACATGCTAGTGTTGGAGGTAATAGAACTTAATCAAAAGTGGTACAAACTCTCACTCTCACTCTCACGTTGAACTCTTGACCCACATGTGGAGAGGTAAACAACAGATCCATTATAGACTGACGACAACAAAACAAGGTGCATTTAAGGCACAAACAATGCAGCAATCAACCAGGGGAGTCTTATTCAAAAACTTCTGAAATCCTAACTCTGATACTATATTCAAGCATCCAACTCAAAACCAATTGGCAATAAGTTGAGAGGCCGTCCAGGCTCATATATAGTTTTGGTGGTAATAATTAATCAATATGGAACAAACTCTAATAAGTTACATGGATATATTCATACCCATACCATAGATTGGCAAAAGGCTATTAAACATATTCCTAAATTGGTTAAGACACCATTCTTGTACTTTTTCACGACATGATTCGAAATTATCAGACAACTTCTTTAAAAACATATCTTATTGTATCAATATCATTCTTTTTAAGTTAATGCTAATCGACGTACCTGTAAAGCATCGTATCTGTACCCAAAATCCGTGTCCAGGCTTGCTGCCCCGTCAATAAAAGTGAACACATTGGTCTACACGAGGTGAGACTGACCTATTCTCTTCCACACTAACACATGGTAATGGAGTATTATGCCTGAATAGCAAGTTTCACACGTCAATATGTTTGTTTCACAAATCCTTTGTCCATTACCACTCCAATAAACAAACTTCTATTGCCTAAAGAAATAACACCAGACAAGATGTGGATACTACCATATAGAATGATCCGTGTCTGATGCATAACCAATAGCAAATGAAAAAACAAAAACAGAAGCAAAAAGATAGATGAAAGAATGACCAGTTTACAAGCTATAGGAGAAATTTACTTTACAAACACGTGAAGCACACTTACATTAAATTATCTTTTTCTTCCAAATGGTCCACACTTTCCAGTCTCTGAACTTATTTATCTTTAATTTCAAAAAAGAAGAGAGAAATGAAAATGGAGTGGGGGCCATAGCAGTGCCAGATTAAGTTCTTGGCAACTGTACAGTAACCACAAGAACAGTGCCAGACTAAAAGTAGTTGCTTCTAAATCAGCCTAATCAATGAGAGACATAATTTCTGGAAAACTAATTTGTTCTAAAAGACTTGTAGTAGAAAGTTTCTGATCCAACTAGTCTCACAGAATGCAACTCAACCTTCAAAAGCTATTTTAATCAGAAAGTCACTGTGGCATTAAAGACTGAAAACAAGACATGGACCATATATAAAACTTGAGCGAGACATAGAATCAATTAAGGTCCCCATGAGATAACCATCTATGCAAAAGTAATGGACAGACCACTCCAGTTTCAACAGACAAAAGAAAACACCACTACAATACTGGCTATAATCCCCCTTTTTTCATTCTGTTTTGCCTCACGTAAATATGTGATAGTATGTGTGCATGTGGGAGTGCATTCTGTACCAAAGTAACAAGTATATGGACTACATCTAGGGTACTGAATTTTCAAATAAAAATTACAGAGCTTCAGTCAGGAAAATCAACCTCTACGTGTGCCAAATTGAGAACCAGAAGGAAATGGGTCCCTGACCAAAAGCACTGTCAAAATCTCCATGATGAGATAGCTGTCAAAATCATTATTTTCATACCCAGATTACCTAAGCCTAACCAAATTTAGCAGGATGCATAAAAAACTCACAATTAGCTAAATACATTTCCTGGCATGTTAAATTCTCAACAATAGTTCCCATATTTTAGGTGTCGAATGTTCAACCAAGAATCAGAAGAAAAAAGTGAGATGCCAACCTAGCAAAGACTATATTGAGTACGTTCAAAGAAACCTCCTTTGGGTTACCTCAATAGCCGCTTGGCCCGCTTTGACAACGGAGAGAAGAAGCAGGCATTTCCAATGTCATCACTAGAAATTCAACAAACAACAGGATGTCATTGTAAGTTTTAGATTGAAAATCCCACATGTTTTTCTACCATACAGAATTCTTTGAATGGATTTGCATTAGCAGCAACAAGAACAAAGTCGATGACAAAGGGTATGGTTTTTACCTCTATCAATCATCACTCGCATATAGTCAGTCCATAATGGTCACGGCGTCAACCGTCATGGATCATTCAACCCAAGGTAGAAAGGAGATACCTGAAAAATAAAAAAGAAGCTTCATTAAGTTTTGCTAATACGAGCAAATAAAAAAGGGATCAGCATTGTCGTCGTGACTAAAGGAAAGAACTAAACAAAGAGGAAATTTCATGTTTTCAATGTTCCAATAAATCCAGGACAAGACAAAGAAATGAAGTCTATTTTATGACGCATTCATTTTGCCCACTGTCCAAGTTATAAATACTGATTCTTCCACTGGAAAAAAAAATATATACACTATAATCCATAAAGTTCAAATGACAACCAGCTATTAACTGAATATATTTTATCCAGGTAAGTAGAATATATGTCACAAGGATTTGAGTTCAATAAAATTCAAGCAGGCTTTTCAGCCTCTCCTCTCTCCTCTCTCCTTGTAGCTCATCCTTTGTCTGGTGATCCAAGTAGGTACTCTAGAAAGCCAGGATATCCAGAAGGGACGCATGTACTTTAAACTACTCATCAACATTTGATAGTTTTTGTGATGATTCTAGCACCTATGTTAATTCCTGCAGCCTGACAAAATCAAGGACCAAATCTCTGGAAATTTGAGAGAGAATGATAAGAGCCTATGCTAGTTCTGTTTTTCAAATAAAGCCAGACCCCCGTACGAACGAGAGAGATAAAAACCAAATTTGTTTGAAAGATTTACGAAACCTCATATGATGCATTTAAGAGGCAGACCCTGTATGAACGATAAAAATACTTGAGTAGCTGAAGTAGAGCAATTAACAACTTGGAGACATGGCAATTCCAAGATAAAATATTCATTTTAATATTCTATCCAACAACATCAGAGCATCAACCTTCTTTCTTGGTTTTGCAGGGATAGGACTCAAATAACTTCTCTGCATCCACTCAGTATGGTTTTACTTAGCACCCCGTTCGGCTCTGACTGATTTGATAGCTTGCACCAGTCATTAATTACCAAGGAATAAGTAGAAGAATTAAGCGAGACCCCTCCAACTTGCATCTCATTCATAAGCTCACAAGCTTGCTTAGTCTTTCCCATGGCAGCAAAATCACTGAGAAGCGCATTGGAAGTGCTAGTTTGGGGAGGAACAAAGACTTTGGTTATCATTGCACAGCATATTTTCTGTATATTCCTAACTACCCATCTTTGCGAGACCAGAAACCCTGATATTATATGGCTCTCCATTATGGCAAAGCCTCATCCCTTGAATTCGTCAATTCATTCACCAGCCTCACGCATCCAACGAGTAGCCAAGGGCCTCCCTAAAAGAATATTTTAAGTTACCATACTAGTAGAAACTCCTTCGCTCAACAAATGCAATTACGTAACAAAAGCACTTTTTAAATGACGGCTTTTGCAGTATCTGCTTATAAGGGCATTGCAAGTGAAATTATCCAGAGATTTCCTCTACTACCGAATTTGTCTTTCTAGTCATCCCTAGTTGATGCAAGATAGTTGCGAGTTTTATAAGCTACCCAATAGAGTTTAAGTCCCATATGCACAAGCTTGTTAGATAGACTTCTAATAGCCTATGTAATATTGAAGTTGGAAACAGACTGTACAGAGTTCAAAAGATTTAAAAACCTCCCTATTTCATACCTCGTATGATGCATTTAAAAGCCAGACCCCCGTCTGAGACTGCAGTAGCTAAAATAGAGCGTTCAGTAACTGTGGAGAACTGGCAATTCCAAGACAAACTACTCCTTTTTTCCTCACTAATCTCTTACATGGTCTTTCTCTGGTACAATCCATCCAACAACCTCAAAGCATCAACCTTCTTTCCTGATTTTGCAAGGACTGGACTGATCCATTTTAAAGTAGTTTCGCAAGGAATAAAACCTTTCTCATTCATCTCCTTAAATAACTTCTTTGCCTCAGCACGATATGACTTTTTTAACACCCTATCCTGCTCTGATTGATTTGATAGCTTGCACCAGCCACTAATTAGGATATCGTAGGTCGAAGAATTAGGCGGGACCCTTCTGGCTTGCATCTCATTCATAAGCTCTCTAGCTTGCTTCATTCTTCCCAGTGCGGCAAAAACACTGATAAGGGCATTGTAAGTACTAGTTTGAGGGACAAAGCCTTTGGTTACCATTTCACAGTAAAATTTTATAGCTTCCTTCGTATTCTGCATCTTTGCATGCCCAGAAACCAAAACATTATATGTCCCACCATTAGGAACAAAGCCTCTTTCCTTCATTTCATCAACTAATTCAGAAACCTCACGTATCGCACCGGTAGCCAGGAGCCCTCCTAATAGAATATTGTATGTTACGATATTAGGAGAAACTCCTTCGCTCAACATTTGAGAATACGTGGCAAAAGCTCTTTTTAAATGGCTGCTTTTGCAGTAGCCACGTATAAAGGCATTGTAAGTGATAGTGTCTGCTGAAATGCCTTTTCCTGTCATTTCTTCTAGTACAGAATTTGCCTTTCTAGTCATCCCTAGTCGACATAAGATAGTTATGAGATTGTTATAAGCTACTCGATCCAGTTTAAGCCCCATATGTACAAGTTGTTCATGGATATTCAGAATCAGTTCAGCTCTTTTATTCACAGAAACTGCTTCAAGCACGAGTCTTTGAGTGGTTGAAGTAGGGTGAAACCCCCCCACCATCACTTCATTCAATAAATCCATTGCTTTATCAATCTGTCCTGCCTCACAAAGCCCTCTTAGCATAGTGTTACAAGTTATTAAATCAGGCATTAAGCCATTATTCTTCATTTCATCCCACAGTTTGAGAGCATTTCCCAAATTCCCTTCTTTACAATACGCATTAATCATCGTGTTGTACGTTGCAAGGTCTGGAGCTAAACCTGATTGCTTCATTCCAATATAAAGTGAATGTGGTTCGTATTTGTCAAGTCTCAGTAGTCCATTAATAAATACGTTGTATGCAATGGTGTCAAACCCTATATTCTTTTCTGTCATTTCTTCAGCCATCTTAACAGCAGCTGACTCCTTACCCACTTTGAAAAACAGATCCATTAGAGAAGTGTAGTTAGCCCGATCATTATATAATCCCTTGGACACCATATCTCCAACTACCACTTCAGCCTCATCCATTCTTCCTCTTCTTTTCAAATTGTTGACAAGTACGTCACGTATGAAGTTATTCTCCTCTACCCCTCTCAATTTCATGTCTTCATAGAAGTCAAAAGCACTTTCCTGTCTACCAGCCTTGAAATAACCATCAATCAGGATACAGTAAGTGAAGACATTTGGCACAACACTCTTTCGCACCATATCCCTCAGGACATTAGCAGCTTCATCAAGCATTCCCTTTCTGGTGTAGCCGTTAATAACAGAGGAATACGTTATGACGTTTGGATGAACATTTTGTGCCTCCATTACTTCCAGTACAGATTCCACCCCCTTCATATCACCTAATTTGCTGCGCCCATCAATCAATGCAGAATAAGATATCTGGCTAGGAATTAAGTTGAGATTCAAAAGAGAACGAAACATGTCCTCAGCCTCAAGATGCTTCCCAACCTTAAAGAGTCCATCCATCAATGTCGTAAACACGACCACATCAAAGGCAATTCCACGAGCTACCATTTGGCTTTGGAGGGCAAAGGCCCCCAAAAGATTTCTTCCTTTGAAGAAGGAATCAATGAAAATAGAATAGGAAACATGATTAGGATCCACACCCATTGTTTCCATTTCCTTGAAAAGTACTTCTGCTTGAGCTAACCTCCCATCTTTGCACAAGCCATTCATTAGGGAACTATAAGTTACTGAATCAGGCAACAACCCATTCGTAAGCATTTCATCATAAAAAGCAAGTGCTTCCTCAAGCTTTCTCCATTTACAGTACCCACTAATAACAGAGGTATAAGTGATAAGATCTCGTTTCAATCCTCCAACTGCAAAATCATGGTTTTCACCACCATCATTTTTCAAGCAACCACCAGCGTTGCCAATACTTCTCTGCGACAAATGCTCGTCGATGACAATGTTAGCCCCCACAAAATCCCCTATCTTACACAAACCATTAATCAGAGTGTTATAACTAACTGTGTCAGGGACTAGGCCTTCCTTTTGCATACTCTCCATCAATTCAATGGCTGCATTGACCTCACCGGCTTCACAATAACCATGAATCAAAGTATTGAAGCCCACAAGATCCCGACAAACACCCGCAATAACAAAATTATCCATGAGCATTTCAGCATATCCTAACTTCCCAATCTGGCAAAACCCTTTAACCAAAATATTGCAAGTAAAACAATCAACAGATACCCCCTTTTTAACCATCTCAGAAACCAACCCCAAAGCCTGATGGGCAAAGCCCAGTCTGCAAAATCCCCATATGACAGTGTTATAGCTAACAGTGTCGATTTCTATGTTGCTGGATTTAGTCCTGAGCAATTCTAAGGCCAAATTAAGCCTGCCAACTTTGCAGAGAGAGTGGATGACTATGTTACGAGTGGCCACATTTGGAACAAATCCACAAGAGAGCATATCGAAATAGACATGCCATACCTCCGAAACCAAGCCGGCGTCGTTGAATTCGCGCAGTAAGCTATTCCAGGAGGATCGGTTGGGTGGAACAAGGCCGTGGATCCTCCGCATTACAGCGAATGCCTCGACGGCTTTGGATAATCGGCCAGCGGAGAGGAAGAGTTGGATTAGAGTGCAGAAGAGCGAAGAACGGAAATTGGAACGGGTCTTCTGATCGAATTGTGAAGACGGGTAGGTTGCAAAGGAGGAGAAATTGAAGGAACGGAATGGTAAGAGGTGGTGGTAAAGGGAAAATGAAGGTGGTAGAGATGAGAGAGAGTGGTAGTGAGATGGGGAGAGGTTCCTCCCCGAATGTTTGATGAAATGCGTCATCGAAAATTTCGAACAAGTGGACGGCGGACCTGAAATTTGATGTAGTCTTTCTACATCGTCGTCGTCGTCAGTCCGAGAGTCGATCTTCGCCAATTTGCAGGGGTTAAACCCAGCGGCCCTTTTCGCCCTGCGAACACCAACAACTGATTTGAGAAGATGAATAAAACTGATGCTTCTATTTATAAATCATCTTCAGGTCATGTTTCCTCCTCAATATGCATGACAAGTTTTTCAATTGGCGTGTCCCAAAATTATGAACTAGTTCTTGAAACGTTGTAGTCGCTTTGGTAATAAATTCAAAGTTAATGTTTGAATAAATTTGTTAGACATCAATGTTGCCATTCTTTTAAAGGGCCGATTGGATGGGGGAAAGCCCTCCTCCAAAAATTATCACCCCTTATTAGGAGTTTTGGCATGATTTGGATGGAAAAAAGCCCCCCTCTAAAAATTATTACCCCCTCTTATCCCCTCCAAAAATTATTACCCCCTCTTAGATTTTCACCCCCTCCCAAAATTATATTTTTCTCTTTTTTATTATTAACTAAATTTTTCTCTTTTTCTCTTTTTTATTGTTAACTAAATTTACGCGAGCTAAATTATATTTTTCTTTTTTTAACTAAATTTTTTATTGTGGATTTATATTTTGTTGTTATTTTTCTCTTTTTTTTTGTTAATTGGTAAAACAAAATTAAAAAATCCTTAAATTATTCAAAAATATTCACACTCATCACATGTCGAGCTTAACTTTGGAGGAAAAAAAAGTGATCGACACGGCTCATTTGAATCTCTTTCAGTCGTGCTTTTCAAATTTTATTCTCGAAAAAATACTAAAAATTTATTGTTTACTTAAAAAATTATTTTAGGAATAACCGTGAACTCGAAATATTTTGATAAAAAAATTTTCAATTATGTTAAGATATTTATTGATTTATATTTTGTTGTTATTTTTCTCTTTTTTGTTAATTGATAAAACAAAATTATAAAAACTCTTAAATTATTCAAAAATGTTCACATTCATTACATGTCCTAATGGACCAAACTTTTGAGAAAAATGACCGACACCGCTCATTCATTACAAGGGTAAAATAGTCATTTGAGGGGCCGATTGGATAAGGGATTATAGGCCACATTTGGGCTATAGTTTTTATTTATTTGTTATTTTTGTCTTTATTTTTTTTTTTGCATTTGTTGTTTAAATCTCAATATTTTGTAGTTTATTAGTCCGTCTTGATGAAAGGAATCTAATGAGTATAAAATTATGTTCAAAAGTTAAAAAAAATCACTAAAGACGACGAATAAGTACAAAAAACTCTATTTTTTGATTTATTTTTGTCTTTTTTGAACTTTTTTCAAATTTAGCTGATGATTGATAACTTTTCTGAAAGCTCTTGTCGAGATGAATCAATAAATCAGAAAAAATTGATAAGTTATTGAGGGGATAAGATAAGAGGGGGTATTATTTTTAAAGGGTTGGCCCACATTGATGTGATATTTATAGAAAGTAATAAAAAGTAGATAGTTTGGATGAAATATTAAAAAATGGGGGATAAAATAGTACTTGATTTGGATGGAGGATAAAATAGGGGGATAAGGTTATTTTGTATTTGTAATGAGGAAGAAGGGGTATTATTCTTGGATAATACCCCCTCCCCTCTTTATCCCTCCCCTCTTGGATTATTTTTGGGCACCTTCCCCCCTACCCAAAAATTATCCCCCTTTATCCCTCTCCGGGGGATTATTTTTGGAGGGGTGAAAATTATCCCCCTACATTTTTTGTTCCCAAACCATGCTAAACATGTCACGTCGATCCTTTTACCCCCTCCAAAAATTATCCTCCTTCTTTTTTCCCCCATCCAAACGAGCAACAGTTTTTTTCCTTATCCACCCACTCTTATCCCCCTTTATCCCCTTGTTTAATCCCTCATACAAACCATCTACTTTTTTATACCCCTCTATAAATATCACATCAATGTGGGTCATCCATCCAAAAATAATACCCCCTCTTATCTTATACCCCCTCCAAAAATTATCCCCCTGAAAATAATACTCCATCCAATCGGGCCCTTAATGTGGATAAAAGAATCTGAGAGATATGTGCTTTATTCTGTCTTCTCTAATGAAGTCGCCTTTGATTTGTGTAATACGTGCGGAATTATTTTCATATAATACTGTTGGACTTTCTTTGACATAAGATAATTCATTTCTTTCTCGAATATGTGTGAAGCATGAATTTCAACCATATACATTCTTGGCTTGCTTCATGGATTTTGATGATTTGAGAATAATTGAAAAAGTGTCAATCAACGTTTGCTTTACAGAGTACGATGATATAGAGGTGCCACCACATGTAAATATATATATTGTGTGTGACTGAGCTTTGGGTGGAACTAACAAATAACCAACATTTGCATATAGTTACAATAGATACTCATGTTCGTTGACCCTTCAAGAGGGTAACACATATTTGACGTCATTCCAATATTAATTATTCGAGCCAAATAAATGGACTTTATTAAGCTGTGTGTAGTTGATAAGGTATATGAGTGCATCGATTGTAATCATATATGGTACTTGTGGTAGACCGGATTCGCATAACAGTGAGTTTTCGGTCCATGATTGCTCTCGGTCCATCTATGTTAAGCCTAGGCTGGGCTAGGCCCAAGGACAATTCCACTAATGATCGGCTAAGGGATTCAACAATGCCACCTGGTGTGCTTCGATCTTTGCCGAGGGCACGACAAGCTAGGTACAACCGAACCTTACTCTCATTCGATGTTGACTACCAATACTTGGCTTTTCTCAAGCGGAGACCTCTACTGAGGGCTCTACACTCGGCACGCCCACGTGGAGACATACTCCCCACACTGCGAATAGTTGCCAAAAAGAATGTAGGGGAGGCCGTTACAAGACATGCAAACATACCTGTCCGATCTGCTTGGACGTGGGGCACATGGCAGAAGCACTGTGATTCGTGGACCAAGGCGCGCGACATTCTCGGCCGACGTATCAAGCACATTATTGGGTTCTATCTCTATAAATATTGCCAGGGCACTCTAACCTCAAGTACATGCACTATTCACTCATACTCTTTCAAATTGCTTCATACTCTCTTCAAAAGATAACTTAAACGTCGGAGTGCCCGCAAAAGACCTAACCCCAGTCAGCACTAACCTAGTATTGACTATTTTGTAGACTTAGCGAAGGGTTAACCAAATTCAAGTGAGAAGCTTAAATCAATGGATTTCATACTCTACATTTTGACGACCACAGTGAGAGAATCCACTTGACTTCTCATTTCAGAAAACACTCCATCTCTTCAAACCCTTCCAAATCACAAAGGTAATTAGGCTGATCCCAGCTGAGTTGGAAAAATAATTTTGAATGTTGGGACAGTTGACCAAGCAGCTTTGCTGATAGCCCCACCCATAGGGCCTCCTGCTGAGCTCTAGGATCGAAAGTGTGTCGAGCATCTGAAGTCTTAGCTGGCAGAGAAAGACCAACTCCTCTAGCCGCCTGGGAAGAGGTAGCACAACTGAAGATGGCGATTAGGCTCCTTTAGAACAGGGAGGCTTCTCATAACGGACATCAAAAGGTGCCATCGAACCACCTCACATAACAAAAAAAGGCACAAAGCAAAGCAGAAGCGTTCGGTGCTGGAGCGCCCAGGGAATAAGCGCGAGGCCAGACACTGCGAGGGACGCCGGAGATAGGAGCATACCCGTACCCCTCCTCCCGAGTGGCGTCTTGGCGACGATCCCCTAGTTCTTTGAGTTTCGATCCACGAGAGGTTAGAAGCCCTCTCACTCAACAGCAACAACACGGCCTCGACTGTCACCCCCACTCATAAAGATGCAAATGGACAAGAGGAACAAAAGAAGAAAAGACCACTCCTCTTGGCACTACGACCGTCGGGAATGTTCTTCTCAGCCACGCAAAAGGGAGGACCTTGGGCATCAGCTCCTCAATAGGTGCGGGAGGCCAATCGATTGAGAGGCTCGGTCGACTAGGTCTCACCGCGACATCATAAACGATCAGCTCGTCCTCCCCATTCACCAGGGAGATCAACAAAATACGCCCTCCTCCTAGTTTTTGCCCACCAAAGTTCATAAAAATATGATCCGAAAACGAATGCCCACCTTCAACTTGTACACTTCAAGTAGATGACTGAAGACGGATTCATGTGCAAGCTCTTCTACGAAAGTCTGGGAAAGCTCGACCTCTTCTAGTTCAACAAGCTGCCGAAGAGGTCTGTCTCTTCCTTCAAGGAACTCTCTCTTGCCTTCCTTGCTCGATTCGTGATGAGCAATAGGCAGAAGATGGAAGTCGATTCCCTTCTCACCCTTAGGAAGTCAGCCAACGAATCTCTCTGCCAATACGCTGCCCGTTATTGGGAACTTTTCAACAAAATACAGGAATGTGACCCAATAATTACCGTCAATTCATTTAAGCTAGGCTTGGACCACTGATGCCAACTATTCGAGGACCTCATGTTGTCCAACTTTGTTGATGTGGACGATCTAATGAACCAAATAGATAGGCATTACCGGATGGAAGAAGCCCGCAGTGAACGAAGGCAAGCTAAATGGAGTTATCTCAAGTAAGGGGATGGAAATAGGAATGGACGCAACGACGGGGGACGCTACGACGTCAATGCAGTGGCGTCCAATTAGAAGAGGGGCCCTTGGCCCCATGAATATGTAGTCGTGAAAATAGTCTTTACTCTGCTAACCTACATGATCCTTAAGAAGATCCAGAATAAATCGTACTTCAAGTGGCCAAGGTTGCCGTTAGGGGATCAGAGGATACCAAATGATTCCCCTTATCGATGTTCTTACACAGGGAGAAAGGGAACCTAACAATATGGTGCCGAGCATGGAAAGATTTTCTTGAGAGGCTTGTAACCAATGGTCATCTCAAAGAATACATTGATGAGGAGAAGACTAAAACCAGACCTCCACCAGAACCAGAGAAGGAGGCCCATATTGAGGTTTGGGTAATAGACTTTAGCCATGGTATGGTGGACACAGCTGCAAAAGAGAGCCTCAGGGTAGAAATCAAATGGGCTGCCTCGGCTAAACAGGTCATGTCAGTAATCTCGAGCTCTAAACGCCCGCATTGGCCAAAGGAATAATCTCTTTCTCCTTTTCCGACCAAGATCTTGAGCGCCCCCGAATTGCTTGGTTCGCCGAATCTTAGAGGACCAGGGCAACTCAGCCGAGGTCATGTACTACTCCATGTTCAATGCGTTCCACCTTAAAGAAACTGATTTGGAACCAACTAAAGTTCCTTTGGTGGGTTTTAATTTGACCCCTATCTTGCCACGTGGTAAGATCATGCTTCCCATTCATATCGGCTCCAAAACAATTGAAGTAGAGTTTGTAGTGGTTGATGTGCCTAGCCCCTACAACACCATTGTCAACCGGGTGTGGTTGCATTAGTTGGGGGTCGTAGCTTCAACATATCATCAGGTCTGTTACTACATAGGGACCCACGAACAGGAAGAAGTACTGGGAAATCCACTTGTTGCCAAGAGGTGCTACGTGGCAACAGTCAAGAGCAAGGTAAGTCCAGAACAAGTGCACTGGTTGGAAGTATCGGATGCCCTCGTACTCGAAGAAGTTAGCATAGAGGTTGTGGACAAAGCTGTAGAAGATCTAGTCCTAGTGTTGGCTGACGATGCAAACCCTGACCGACTTTCTTGTTGGGGTTGGTCCAGCCTTATAGAGGCCGAACAAGAGGAAATGACATCCTTCCTTCTGCAAAACAGAGAGGTGTTCGCCTGGACACCATATGAGATGTCAGGGGTCTACCCCTCATTCATCAGCTATCAGCTCAACGTCGACCCTTCTTGACAAGTAATTATTCAAAAGCATCATCGCTGGGTGGTGGCCCACACTAAAGCTGTGATCGAAAAAGTCAATCGTTTGTTGGAGGATGGGACTGTGAAGGAGGTGCAATACCCGACATGACTTGCCAACACAGTCGTTGTTAAGAAGAAGAATGGCAAGTGGCATGTTTCTGTAGATTAAACAAACCTCAACGACGCTTTCCCCAAAGACTGCTTTCCCCTACTAAGGATCGATCAATTGGTCGCTTAACCGCTTTATGGATGTCTACCAAGGTTATCACCAGATTGCAATGCACGAACCAAATAAAGAGAATACGACGTTCATCAACCCGTGTGGGCTATTTTGTTAGGGGCTGATGCCCTTCGGCCTTAAAAATACTGGACACTCCGCACCAAAGGATGATCACTAAGATGTTCGACAGACAAATTGGTGACACCATGAAGACTTATAACGATAACATGGTCATCAAGAGCCGACAGGAGTCTGACCACCTTACTGACCTTCAGGAGACTTTCACTATTTTGAAACATTACAAACTCCACCTCAATACCGAAAAATGTACCTTCGACGTCAACTCGGGAAAGTTTCTGGGCTTCCTTGTCACTAGGAGACGTATTGTGACCAACCACTGCCAGATCACAACAATCAGGAACCTAAAGGCTCCCTATACTATCAAGGAATAGGAAAAGATAACATCCTAAATAGATTATAAAACATATCTCTCAAATCTTGCAAACAGGATTCTAATGCATACCCTTACTACCAGTAGTATCAGTCACTGTCCAAAAAATTAAAAACAATTACTACCTTCAGTTCCTTGCATTGCCCAAAAATAGTCCGCTTTTGAATTTAAGGCATTAACTCAACACAAACGGGCATTCCAGTGGGAGATCTTCACCTCGTAACATTCACATCACACATATATTGTATCTATGATCTTGTTCATTCCATCTCATCCAATTATAACTTGAAATTTAGTGAAATTATTTATCACTTGCGATTTTAAAATTTTTGTGATGATTTTTAGAGGTGCAATTGAATGAATGAAATCTCAGCAGTAAACAATGATTTTCATTCCTCTATTATTTTGGGAAGCCTCCATTAGTTCACAAACATGTAACATACAAATTAATGCTACAACAATAATTTTAGAACTTATTTTACTTATTTTTAGTTTGTTCAAAATCATTAAGAAATGAATAAAAAATTAATTCTAATAAATTTTCATATAATATTGGTTGAAGAAGTTCGAATAGAATTTATTTCATTTGAATTTTATTGTGTGAAATTGTATATAGTCTTTGACAATCTATTGGGATGACTAGTCATGTCATTTCTTTTAGTGTCTAGTCATTACCAACTATAGCAACTTTAGTAACGCCCCGATTTTCAAAAATATTAAAAAAAGAGCAAAATAAACAATATTTTAAATATTTAGTTAAATAAAGTTTAGTACAAACTGTTGTGCTTGACAAAATGCAACATAATGAAATAAAGTTCACAAAACGAATTTTCTTAAAAAAAAAAAAAACTTTACAAAAGAACATTAAAGTCTCGTTTGATAAACTTCTTTGTAACTTGAGATTCGCAAGGTGGTAAGATTAGGATTTGATTCGTAATACCAAGGGATTATTAAAACCAGCATTGTATGTTTGTTTGTACTCGAGATAGAATTAATAGTGCATAGTTGGTATTTGTTTGCAAAAGAGGAAGATGAAATAAAGTTCACAAAATGGATTTTCTTATTAAAAAAAAAAAGACTTTGCAAAAGAAAGTTAAGAGTATTCCTAAGCCTCCTCTAGGTAAATCATGGTTCAACTGTGTCTTCTTTGGGATACGTGTCTTTCTAGGTTGGGTATTCTGATTCAACTCCATCTTCGTCTGTACCAGACATGAAATGCCAAGGGCAAAGAAATACACCATGAACTATAGGACTCAATAAATTACCTTACTACCATTAGATTCTTTTTCTAGTGTTTAAGACAATAAGGTAAAATAGATATAAAACCATTAACACGTATGTACGAGAATAAATAAAGTGAAGTGAAGTGGCACCAAGTCTAGTTCCACTAGTGAAATCTTTCACGTGTTCAACATCAAATCTAAAGTATTCTCACAACTCGAGATATTTATAAAATTTCTCGATTCGATCATTAATTTTTAAAATGACCACACGTCATATCAACAATTTCCCATATGGGGTTCACGTCTGATAACGTTCCCAACTATTATATCAACCTTGTTCCCAACTATTACGTTTCCGACCATTGGTTTCCATCTGTCATGTCTCACCATTGTGCTCTTATTGATATGTTTTCTCATGCATCATGCCGATGCCAAAATATATCATAAGCACACTTTCATGACGACTAGAGTTTACGAGAAAATGACTCGGTATTACTAACGAACATAACCTGACTAAAGACACAACTTGGGTCAAACATGACTAATGATACAACTCAACTAATGATGCAACTCGGTTTATGACACCTTATGATTTAGGTCATATATAGCTTAGTTTAATGACGCATCACGGCTAAATGACACTCATAATATTCTCAGGGAGAACATAAACTCCATAACAGTTATTCCACGATTATGAAAAGCAGCAGCTGTTAGGCTTTCAGCATAAGTTGGCTGGGGGCAATGTTCAGAAAATTTGTTTTTCTCTTAGGTACCCATAAAAACATATTTTAAATATATTGAACAGTTCAAATTATCAAAATTTGATCAAGAAATAAGATATTCGTATTTTTGCGAAATCAGAGGTCCTTTATTAGAAGTTACGTGTGTGTACAGCTCCCCCAAATCCACGCAATGTACGTGTAAAATATACACAAAATAAAATGTATTTGAATAAAATATGTGGAAGGAATTTTTAAATTTCAGAAAAATATTATTTTTATTTATTTTATTTGGATTATTACAATCTTCCTTGACATGATCATAATGTAGGAAAAAATAAATTCTGAAATTTATTTAACTTCTGAAAAATACAATAATGCATAAAATTGAACAACAATAAAATTGAAATCGCAAACCGAGGCCCGTGAATCTCACGGTGTCCTTAAGACAAATTGCGCCGTCTCACCGGAGTGCTTGAGGATATGCTCGGCGTTTGTCTCCCAGGATACAATGGTTAAATTCGGGTTCGGTAGCACCTCCCGAAGACCGGCTTTCGAACTAATTCGCCTTGTACTCTCTCAAGACCGAAGAACACGAAGAACACACTTGAATTGTAGGAGGATCTCAGATTTTTTTTTGGTGTCTCAAAACCAAAGAAGGGGTGCTCAATTTATAGGACTAAGGGGGAGCCAAAACATTAATTTCATAATAAACCAAAATTAAATTCTAAAATTTATTTTCAAAATAAATTCTGTGGTTACAAATCTACAAATAAATTCTAGATTTAAAATCAGAATAAATTTTATACAATAAATCAAAATTTGAATTTGGTTTTAAATTAGAAATTAATTTTTGCTTTCAAAATTGATTTCCCACCTTAAATACACACCTATATGGGCTCAAACCCATTACGTGGCCCAAGCGAGCAAACCTAACATTTTGGGTTTAAGGGCCTAAGGACCACACTACACCAAGCCAAGCCAAGCCAAGCCAAGCCCAAACCTAGACCCATGACCCATGGACCAAGGCAAGCGGCGGCAGCGGCGGCGGCGTGCGTGACCTATCACCCTCCCGCATGGTGCATATTAGAGAATCAATTTCTCATTCAAACCTTAATGAATTTTAACCATTCTTTTCAAGGTTTAAACTCCTCATATGGAAGTACACAAACCCACTAAGACTCACCTCAAGTGGTCTTAAGGGACCCCTTAATCTTTGGGACAAAGTCACTAAAATTATGGATTAAAATCCATTTTTTTTCCAACACATAAAAGACTCCAAACTTGCAACGATCCCCGTGTAGACCAATTTTGTATCACTCCACCAAAGATTAATGGATCTCTAAATTGAACTTCGCAAGAAGATAATAAGATTATAGAAAACATCAACTGTACAACTCAAATCTCGAACCTTTTGATCACTCAAACTACTAATTAATTGGAAGTCATTTATCACTAGAAATCATACATTTTAAACTGTAGTACTGGCCTAGCCTCCATGTTACATATGTCAGCAAGCTCCACAACATGATATTCCTCTGCCTCCATTCAGTATGTCTCCAGACAAGAAATGTTCAAAGATCTACTTGCCTAACGTTAGTGCGCAAAAAACCATCGGAAAGGACAAAATCTAAAAAGAAGAAGAAGATGTGCACTGCAAAACGCATGCTGGATGTTTTCAATTTTGACGTTAACTGTTACGGCATGTCGGTGCAAATGTAGGACTCTCGAGTTTCTCTAGTAATTAATCAAAGTATATATAAATTGGATCGAACACTTTAGATTCAAACAACGTTGTTGTCAATAAGAGAAATCCATCGTTGATGTCGTCGGTCTTCCTTCTCTATCTGTTGTTGTCAATCCACCTCTTGGAGTGATTTCGTTCTTTAACTTTCTTTGGTCGATCGAGTGAAATCTTGTAATGTAAGTACTTTTGTTTTGAAGTGATCTTTCGTTTCTTTTTAGTAAGTTTCATTCGATTTCTCATGAATGTTTTATTTACTAACTCGTGGGAATTTTTTAAAAATAAATGTGACGTGGTTTAAAAACGTGTTTACATCAAAAGAGGTACCCAAATTTACAAATACATTTGTCAAACCTAGGCATACAAAATGAGAGAACTAAACACAAGTTCTTCTTGTTAGAACATTTTAATGAAAGCTAGCTAGTTTGCACTACAACAAAATAGACATTTCCGACGTTTGTTAAACCTCAGTAAAAGCTTCAAAAACGTTGGGAAAATATTTTTCCGGCATTTTTTTTTTGTGTATGCACGCAAATCGCACAACAAATGTTCATTCTAATATTTCCGGCCCATTAAATTATTTTTTGTTTAAAATTTTTATAGGTTAGAGGATACGTTCGACATACCTATATTTAGTCATCATGTTAACCATTGTCAAGTAGAGCAACATTTGCAATTTTCCCAACCAAATTCCAACACAAGTTTCTTTCATCCATCACTTTTCTCTCGGTTGCTTCTTCGAGTTTTTTGCGTAATGCGCTAGTATATAATTAATTTACGTGGAATGCACAAAGATTATGAGCTTGTTTTTCTAAACAAGTTTCATCTATAGGTCAACATTTTTTTTTTTTTTGCTATTTTTGTTTCAAATAAATACAATAATTTCCTCATCGACAAACGCACAATATAGTACAACTAAAATGTTATTCTCAATTAAATGCACAAAGAAAATTTAAGGAAAATGTCAAATAGGAGGAAGGGACAGAAAACGATCACTGTCTGGAGTGATAAAAGTGATTTCAATAATTCATGGAATCTTTTGATGTAAAGTACACATATACTTTACATTATTTTTCATATTCTTTCCCACGTCTCTCTCTCAAATTCTGTTCTAATTAATTTATACAGTACACTTGCGCCATGTATATGTAAACTACTTGCAGTATGCATGCTTAAAACTTGGGCCTTGTAAAAATAGGCTACTTGCATTATACATCTTACAAATACTTCTAAACAAGGATCCCTTATTTTGTTAAATGCAGATTTTTTATTTCTGATCAAATTTTGATAATTCGAATTGTTCAATATGTTTAAAATATATTTTTAAGGGTACTTTCGAGAAATCAGCTTAAAATATTACCGAGAATGATTTGATCCAATTAATTTTTTATAAAACTATTCATGTCATCATTTATAAAGAACTGTTTAGATCAAATCCTTCCTGATATTTGTTTAAAATTTGGAGGAGCTGTAGTGCATGTGTAATGCGGACAAAAATGACGTAGTTTTGCCGCTTTACCCTTGAAACTACATCGTTTTGATTCAATGTATTTTGATAATAATTTGCGTGATAAGTTAAAACAATATAGTTTTGAGGGCAAAGCAGGCAAAACTACGTCGCTTTGCCCGTATTATATACGCACTACAGAAAAGTACACTACAGCCTCGTTTGAGCCGATTTCTCGCGGATACCCTTAAAAATATGTTTTAAACACATTGGACAGTTCTGATCATCAAAATGTGATCAGGAAGTAGAAAGCCTGTATTTTAACAAAATAAGAAATCTCTCGTAAGAAAGGGACTGATACATCTTATATCGTTGTCTATTTGCATAACTATTCTCATCGTACTTGGAAAAAAAAAATACCAGTAATGTCAGTTAGAAATTTTTTTCAGTAAATTATATTTTCAAAAAAAAAAAACGTTTTCTTCAAATTAGTCAACTATTAGAATTTATATGCTTCTAACTATTTTCCTTTTTACATGAAATAATTTATAGTTTTCATTAATAGAAATGATTAAGTTGCACCAACAATATATAAAAATTTAAAAACCAATCTTAACGAGATTAGCTATTTGTAATAGTACAAAAACCTTCTTTTCACTTCCTTGAAAAACGACTGGTGACAAAAATATTATTTTATTCAAAAGAAGAAAAAAAAAAATCTCCATAGCTATCGTTTTATAACTTCATTATGTAGTATTTTTGGGGGGTAAACGTGATTACTCTTTCATTTATAAGAGGTTAATGTGATGGGAGTTAAAAAATATTAATAGGTAGATCAACAAACAAGACTTGCACTTGCTCGATCATACTATGAATTGTGTCATTCCATTCCAAAAGCAAGTTTTTAAAATAAGTTATTGTTGGTGCAGAATTTGAGATTTTCGGAATATGAACAGTGTGATGAACTTGCTTCGAAATGCATTATAATGTCGTTTTTTGAAAAACAATATTCATCCTCACTACTTGGTGTGCACCGAGTTGCAACGAATATGTTTCGAAGATACAACGATGCTTGATCGAATGATCTTCTTCTGCATATGTTTGCACAAACGAAGGACAGAGAATACCGAGCCAAAATGAAATCAAACGAATCAAGAAATTGTTAAATTTATTTTTGCAGAGTAACGAATTAACAACACAAGAAGAACAACTGTATAGAGTGAGAGTTTCGGGAATATTTTTGTGTATGAAATGGATGTGATTTGGGCTCTATTTAGACCCAAATGCACCCAATCACTTAAGTCTACACTTGTTCAAATATGGTTGTTAGATCATATCCTATGGTGCGAATTGCACCTTTTGAATGGACACACCCACACCCAGTCAAATGGGCATGTCCGATCACACCCCAACTGGTTCACACGAACGGGTACCAACCATGGGTCGCATACAATCCAACAAACACACCTCGTATGACTTAACCACCACGCATGTGCCATGTCAGCAACACTTTACTGCCAAGTCGCTATAAGAAAGTGTGCTTGCAAGGCGCTTTGCGCTGACGTGCTAAGTGCAAAGTGCTTCATCAAAATGCCACACAATCCACTACCACACTCAAGCACACACATGCGTGACGTGAGTGCCAGTGTGTGTGAAAGTGTGAAGAACACTGGCTTTGTCGGTTTACGATGCGATGTGTCTACTTTTATTGTAACCTATTTTGGAAATCCAAACATCATTGATATCAAGAATGACTTCTTGGGGTAATTTCGTAAATCTTGTGAAGATTTTGATACATATAAATGCATGGTTTATTATATTAAAAATTAAGGCGTGACATGTGAAATGCCAGGCATTGTACTTTTCCCTCGACTAGCATTATACACATGGATGCAGGCCTCTCACCCTGACTCAGCAAGCAGGGCAGGCGTCTTTAATGGTTCGTTCGATCTCTGGGATTACGTCACTGACTGCTCGACATTCTGAAAATGGCAGCCAAGGACAGAGCGACAATCTTCCCAAATTAGAGTCCGGGCATCATCGGCGGCAGCCTATCCGCCTTGGATTAGTTCTCTCCTCAAGGCATTAAAATCCATCCCCGGCCATCAGATCAAGTATGCTTTCATATGCAGTCCATACGCACTCGATTATCCTACTTCTACGTATCTTAACTTGATTATCAGAGGGTACTTGGCTGGACAATCACCCCTACCACCAGACTTATGTGAGGAGCCAAAAGCAAGAGTTTAGAGCGATCAGACTGCCAATTTCCGATACCATCAAACTCATTTCTCCCGACAATTAATTTGCTAATCATTGCCTTGTTGCGCTTGTACATGTTTCTACCACAAATCACTCCATCAAGCAAGCACCAGAACAATATTTTCATGAATTCAAGAACTCGGTAGCTGTTGGGTTTGTGGTCCACCAAAAGTGGGCCGGTTAGCCCATTAGTGGGCTAGGTCTAGGTTTTCTAGGTCTACTAGGTCTTCTTCTTTCCTCCCCTATATATAGGTGCTTATGTGTAGGGTTTTATTTAACGAGTGAGTGTGTCATTGTTTCGTAAGCGGAATTGTGCTGCGAATGATACACCGGTGAGATTGAGAGAAGATCTGTGCGAGTTGAGTGTCGAACACCGGATTTGGTTGTTCCTCTTCGCGGTCAGAGTTTTTGTAAGCTGTTTTAGTGGATTTTTTCTCTGTTCAATCTCTCTCGCTCTTGTGTGTGTGTTTGTTGGTGTTCGTGGGATTGGGGTTAATCCCAACAACTGGTATCAGAGCTTTGGTTCGGTGGCCGAACACGCCGGAGAAACACACGGTCCGTTTGAACGCGAAACGGACGGAGGCGCACGGATCGGACGACTGGGCTCGGGTCAAAACACATCGGTTTGGGATTTTGAGGACACGAGTGGGTTGATCTCGACGAGACGAGTTCAACGAAAGTCGAATGGTCGCGAAAGGACGCCGGACGCGCCCTCACGCGCGGATTGAAGGCGGCGCGTCGCTGTGACGCCGCCCAGTTTTTCCGGCCGGTTCAAGTCTTTTCCAGTGGCCGGTTCAGGCCCTTCCAGGCCGGTTCTCGGCCGGTTTGGACCGGTTCCTGACTCGTTTCGACGAGCCTGATCCATTTCCGCGATCCGTTTCTGCTGGTTCAACTCCTACAGTTCTGGTTTGGTAAGGTTTTACCGTTTTGGGCACTGTTTTGGAGTTTTTTGAGTTGAGGGTCAGTCCTGGGATTATTACTGCTGTGTTATTTTGCTGTTTGAGCGTTTAGCAAGATGACGGAGGTTGCCGTTAGTAGCTTGAGTTCAATGATTATGTTATCGGCACAGAATTTTGCAATTTGGAAGCCGAGAATGGAGGATCTGTTATACACGAAGGATTTGATGGATCCCATTGATTTCAAGGGGGTTAAACCGGAGGCAACGTCGGCTGAAAATTGGAGGAAGCTCAATCGAAAGGCTGTCGGACTTATTAGACAGTACGTCGGATTGGAGGTATTTCATCATATTTGCGAGGAGACTGATGCGTACACTCTCTGGACTACATTGCAGGAGAATTATCAGTCTAAGTTATCGCGGAACAAGGCGTTGTTGATGAGGCGACTTGTTGGTTTGAAACTCCGGAGTGGGATTTCTGTTGCCGTACACGTTAGTGGGTTTCAAAGTATGGTGAATGATCTAGCCAGTGTCAAGTTGAAGTTTGACGATGAGTTGCAGGCCCTATTGCTAATCAGTTCTTTGCCAGATGACTGGGAGACGGTGGTGGTTTCTCTCAGTAACTCAGCTCTTGACGGAAAGTTGACCATGAGCATGGTCACGGATGCTATGTTCAGTGAGGAGGCAAGGAGGAAGGAGATGAGCATTCACAGTCATGATGGAGGGCAAGCCTTCATCACTGAAGGGCGTGGAAGAACTCAGGAAAGGGCTGGAGGTTCTAATCACGGCAGGTCTGGGTCTTCGGGTCGCAAGTTTGTGGTCACCTGCTACCGGTGCGGCCAAGAAGGGCATATTCGGCGGAATTGTCCGAAGGGGAAAGGAGATAAAGCAGGGGGTGACGATTACACGGCAGGTATTGTGTATGATTCAGATGCACTTCTGGTCACTACTGCAGGCACTGAAATTGGGAGAAAGGACTGGGTGTTGGACTCAGGATGCTCAGCCCATATGTGCGCGGACAGGAAGAGTTTCACGGAATATCAAGCATGCGATGAGGGGAGTGCTAGGATGGCCAACGGAACAACTAGCAAGATTGTTGGCAAAGGGGCAGTCCAGTTTCGTATGTCAGATGGAAGACGGGTGAAACTCACGGATGTGCGACATGTTCCTGGGTTGAGGAAGAATGTTATTTCTCTGGGAGTGCTGGAGTCGAAGGGTAGTAGTTTTTCTGCTAGTGGGGGCGTTCTAAATGTTCGCAAGGAAAATGGGCCCTCACTACAGGGTAAGAAGATTGGGCATCTGTACAGGTTGGATGGGAGTGTTTGGACAGATGGAGCAACTGACAAACATGGTTCCAATGGAAAGGGAAAGCAACGGAGTAAACGGGAAGCAAGGAGGTCGCATCGACGTTCACGGAATTGGCGTAGGAAGAATCAGTGGGCCCAAAATGATTCTCCTGTGCTGGAATGTGAGCGTGGGCTTCGGGATGTTTACTAGAAAGCTCAAGAGGGCATTGAGACGAGGTCGTGTTTGAAAAAGTGCACTGGAATGGCGACCACGGAAACGACCAGGAAGCGTGTCTCATTTGCACCTGGTTTGATTAGTGACGGTTACACTTCTGAAAGATTGCGTGCACGCGTTGGAGAAGTGGAGTCACGGGCTGAAGAAGCAAGTCCTTGCGTGGCATCCGTTGAGGGGGTGCGGGCATCCGTCGAGGGGGTGTGGGCACTCCATTGTGGGGGTGCGGACTCTTTGACTTAAAGAGTAGTTTAACCGACAATTACCCACTTGTGGTGGAGGGGGTGAATTGTTGGGTTTGTGGTCCACCAAAAGTGGGCCGGTTAGCCCATTAGTGGGCTAGATCTAGGTTTTCTAGGTCTACTAGGTCTTCTTCTTTCCTCCCCTATATATAGGTGCTTATGTGTAGGGTTTTATTTAACGAGTGAGTGTGTCATTGTTTCGTAAGCGGAATTGTGCTGCGAATGATACACCGGTGAGATTGAGAGAAGATCTGTGCGAGTTGAGTGTCGAACACCGGATTTGGTTGTTCCTCTTCGCGGTCAGAGTTTTTGTAAGCTGTTTTAGTGGATTTTTTCTCTGTTCAATCTCTCTCGCTCTTGTGTGTGTGTTTGTTGGTGTTCGTGGGATTGGGGTTAATGCCAACAGTAGCCACCCCGGTCAATTTAGCTCCATCCCAAAAAAAAACATGGAATTCCAATTTATCCTCATATCTTGGCAAGAATTTGGTTGGATTTAGAAGTTGGAGCCGCTATTCAACTGCAGATTTCTATTCTGCTCGGTAGGGAAAGACTGGATTGGATTCAAATTCTTGACACTGAGACGGATCATCTCAAATGATCGTTCTATTTAATTTTTAATAGAATTATATAATTTTGTCCGCTCAATATTTTTTAACAAATCTAATACCCGTACATCTAAGATTTATTACAAACTTTAACAGCCGTCCTTCTAATTGGATAGTATGTACGTATTTGTAATCAATTAAACACTATGTTCAATGTTTTACCATTTTTAAACAGATTGTATGCACCTACAATTACGTGTGATTATATTTTTGTAATTCTATAATTTGATCTAACATACCTACATAAATATTTTTTATAATATTTTGGAATGATGTGTATTGACAAAAATTAATATTGTCTTTCATATGTTAATAAAATTTCAAAACAATTTTGCATCCATTTGGTAACATCAATTGAAAACTGAATTGAATTCTACGAGGAATTTTGTAGGTAACGACATGAATATTTTGAGAATCTCTCCATCAAATGCCATTGATGTTGTTACAAGAGAGAATATATACATTATTGCAATAAAATTGTTTATCGTGTAAAATTTTTGAAATAGGTTTATGTATATACAATACCGGAGTGATTGGATAATAACAAAGAGATGATTAGATCTTGTTTGACTTGAAGATATCGAACAACAAATACGGAATTTTTAGAAAAATTTTCAAAAAAAAAAAGTACACCTATCATGTGCTACCGAAGATAATCTAATTTTTTTGCATGAGACACCACTCGATGAGCATTGTTGTGATGTCCCGTCTCACATCGAAAGTCTACATTGGTGATCCTGGGTATATAAGGGACCATGTAAACTACTACTAAAAATTTGAGCTTAAAAATTTTGGGCTACGTGGTTGGGCTCCAACAAATTGTTGGGTCAGTGGTTTACATGAGGCGTTACAAATGGTATCAGAGCGACTCATGTACACGATCGAGTGTGGGGTCGGACTTTGTTTGGTCACTAGAGAACAGACCCGGGGTTAAGTCGTGGTGACTTTAGTATTCGACTCCCTACGAGGGCGCAAGGTCTTAAAGGTGGAGAGATTGTGATGTCCCGTCCCACATCGAAAGTCTATATGGGTGATCCTGGATATATAAGGAATCATGTGAACTACTACTAAAAACTTGGGTTTAAGCATTTTGGGCCACGTGGTTGGGTTCCAATAAGTTGTTGGGTCAGTGGTTTACATGAGACGTTACAATTGTCTATACGAGTCAGTCCATACAGAGCTTTTGTTTTGGTTTTAATTGAGATTCTCGCATGTGAACGGCAAAATTAGTCCCTTAAAAACTTATTGAGATGCGCGTAAATTAATCTAAATACTCTAAGTTATTAAAAAAATAAAAAAAACGAGCCTTGTTTATACACCCATAGTAACTTTAGTCTTCAATTAAGTGCAGAGAAAGGGTCAAATGCTTGTCAGGCATTTAAAAGCGACAATCTCGAGAAATGAACACACTCAAGGTGAGCTGTAGATAGAGTTCCATGAGGATTAAGGGCTCAATGGAACCTTGTTATTTGTAAGAACCAAGAAACCAAAAACAATGGATGAAAAAGGTTGTTCATTTGCACGGCAAAATATGTGGTAATAAAAAAGAAAAAGGTAACTGCCGACAATCCCAAAATCCAGGCCCCAAACAAGGCAAGGTAGGGGATTAGCCTATAGCTGGGCCTAGACTCAATTCAAGGTCAATTTTTGTCTTTAACTCTCTCGGGCAAGGCTATCAGCGTACCTACATAGGCGGTAGCGGTGGAAACTCTGGTCAATATATTGTCGGCCAAAAAACACTAACTACATTACGGTTGATAATAGGTACAAGATGCATCAATATTTGTAAGTAATGTATTAATATTTAATTAGTGGGCGGTGGTAAATAAGATCTATTTACAAAAAATAAAAGTCTAAAATCAAATCATAAGAGCAATAAGTGATTTTTTGGAAGTCACTTATTTCTTAAGTTTTGATTTCTAAACTGTAGATTATAGATCTTGGTTTATTATATTCAGAGTATGAAAAAGTATTTGAATAGTAATGCACATATAGATTTTATCGAGGGATACTATTAATTTTTATAGAGATTCTAGAATAACAAAATAAATTCTAGAAAAGTTTCTAATAAGCCTATACTGGATTCCGAACTGACTAGGCGACTAGTAAGCTCCAACTGGCTAGGCCTTCTCGAGCCGAGATGTAATCAACCAACTTGTCATGCGCACTCTTGGTATGTTGACTCCTACTCGGACCTGCCTTGAACCGTGCAACAATTAAGAGAAGGGGTTGCGTCACACGCCCTCCCCAAATTGCTCGAAAGATCTTGAGAATGGCGCTCCCGATTCCCCAGCATCCCATAGATGGCATGCGGAATCTAGGTGCGGATCTCCCAAGATGGAATGTGGCCATAAAAGACAACAACTTGCCCGTCTAGGATCACTCCTCTCCTCGATGCATTAAAATTCATTTCCAGTCAAGAGACCAGGTACGAAACCATTCTCATTCACGATCTACATTCTGTTATCCTCTCTCAAAATTATTCTAACTTGATTGTTGGAATGTCCTTAGCCGGACAAACCCCCACCCCACAGGCCACTGGACTTATGTGCATAAGCCAAAAGCAAGAGTTTAGAGCACATCACTATTTTTCGGCATTATCAGTTTGGCACTGTCTGTGAAAATGACAATCCTTCTCACCTAAACAAATTTAAGTGATCAACTGGAGATGACAGTGACTACATGTAAGATCTACCTCGGGAGGAAGACAAGAGGGTAACGTATCCCGTAGTGAAGGACGAAGGGACGACGCCGCACGAAATGAAAACCCACCAGAAAAGCAGGTGCAGAACTTCACTCAATTGGTAGCGACCCTAGTAAAGCAAAACAAAATTTTAGTGCAACGATTACACACGAGGGCTCCGCCACCGCATGTAGACCCAAAAGCAGAAGAGCAAATGGAGGAACTCGAGGACCAAGGGATTGACAGAGCACTTGCGGATGAGGAGGTCAACAATCACATAGTGGAGGACTAAGAGATGTCTCACGAAATGACAAAGAAAATATTGTCTTTATTGACCACTCGAGCAAGAGTAAGTAATCAACATAAAAAGGGGGACATAAAAGAAACACGGTTCAAGAGCCACTTAAGACATACATTAATTATAAATTTAGAGTCAAAACATATGGAAACTTTGATCTACAGAAGTCTTAACTACAAAGTCTCAGGCTAGCAAAAACAACATGCCTAAGAGGAGTCAACATCAAAGCCAGAATCATCCTCTGGCTTGAACTCTGAGATGTCCAATTCGGGATAGGCGTTAGACAACTTTCTTTTTAGACACTTGAAACTCGAATTAAAGAGAGAAGCCAAGTGAAACTGATGCTCCTTTAACTCTTTAAAAGCTCGAACAACGACATATGGGGTTGACTCCAGTCGAGCAGTAGCCAAGGCCAAATGATCACACATGTCTTGTCCCCTCTCTACAACAACTCGGCCGTCGCGCTGCACCTTGAGAAATTTGTCAAGTTCAAAGTGAACTCCTTTTACCTTCTTAGGAACTAAGATGCGCTTTGCCTCAACTTGGTAAATTTTATCTACGGTAGTGTCAGACTTCTCTCTCTTTCTCCATATTGCCTCTGGGCAGCCTTCAACTTGTCCTCAGCAACTTTCAGTGCCACCTGAGCTATATCTCTCTCCTCCAAAGATTTGTGCATTTGGTTAAGCACATTAGTCATCGAGTTTTAGAGGTTTTCCCTTTCTTGCTCAATTGCACTGAGTTTGCCCAAGGCCTCATCCCAGGCAACCATGACAAGATGTGCATCCCTGATCATAGTCCACATTTGTCCTTCAAAATTCATAGCATGCGGGGCTAGATTGATACTCTTGATGCAAATCTATGCTAGCAATGTTTGGATAAGAGCCAATAAAAGGTAAGAATGGAAGAAGACAAAAAAGAATCATGTCTACCCGGCTCGGGATCACTGTGAGATTTCTGGATAGAGTTATGATTAAGATCTAGTTCAGCATGCTCATCTTATTATCTACATGTGCACTGACACGTTCACGGCAAACTTCAGGATTCAGGAGAGCACTACTCTCAGAGACAGGGTTAGGAAAATTGAACAGGTAAGAAAGACCCGTGATCAACACCATAATCCTTTGGGCATCGGCCAAGGTAAATGAGCCCTCCGCTGAAGAAGGTCCAGCTCTACCCTCTTCTTCTCTCACTCCCATTTCTTTCCTAGGGTGGTGACTAGAAGTAGGAAAGTTGTATCTCGACTAACCACTCACCTCAATGCTCATCATCACGGTCTTCTCATTGTCTTTGAAGGTTACAACAGGGGTAATGAACAGGTCAGCAAGGCAAGCAAATTTAGGATCTTTTGGCTCCATGACAACTGACTCAGTTGGTAATATGGACTCCAAGATGATCAGCTCAACACCCTCTCGACTGGTTGGCATGGCAGGCGTCAGGGTAGCTCGGCCAACACCAGCCTCAGCCTTATCCTCAGTTTCCTAATCAATCCCCTATTTCGTGCACCACCACCTTTGGGTTCTTGGCCAAATGTTGCCAAAACTTATGCTTTTTGGCCACCTCGAGATCCAAACGTGACCTCTTGGGAGCTTTCTTCTTCTTGGATGAGCCCTCTCAAAGTTGAAAATCACCAATGTTAAATGATCTTGACAAGCAAGAAAGGAATCTTTAAGGCACAGTATAGTGCATGCATGGGATAGTAATATACCTTCTAGGTCAGGTCTGATTTCACAAACATGAAGAAAAGGAGTCATCAATGCCAGGTAGGCATAAGTAGCCCCTTTTTTCAACTTCTCGATAAAGGGCACTGCGTCTTTAGGAATCACTGGAGTGGTGGAGACCATCGTCTGGGTTAGGTTGCCTCATTGGCAAATCAAGCTAGTTGGGTTCTTCTTAGTCGATTCCTAGTACTTGGGTCCTTCTCGAAATTGTCAGTCCGTGTTTGGGAAGTCCCACGAGTCTAGGATCATGTCTCTTCTCTTGTTGCGTCCTGTGTTTCGTCCCCACTTGCTTCTTCGCGATGGGTCTCCTTGATTTAAATCTTGTTGTGAGTCATGGTTCAAATTTTGAGACAAATCGCAATTCAAGTTTTGCGCCCCATATCGAGGTAATTCTGGTTGGGGCTGGTGGTGGGATTTTTTACTTTTCTTTACCCATTGTCCCCTTGGCTTTTGGATCGTTCAGTGTTTTTGCCATGAGGTATAATCTTTTCCACAGATGGCGCCAATTGTAAGTGGGCATAAACTAATTACTTGAAAGATATTATCTCAATTATAGCAGTGTTTGATTCTATGGATCCTTTTTGTTTCTCGGCACAACTCACATGAGTAAGAGCGTACTTTTGCTGAGCTGACTGATACTTTAATAATTCAGTTCAAGAAAATTAAAATATTTTCTATTTCAGTTTTACATCCTTTGGAAACTTTAAATTTTTTTTGAATTTTAAAAACTCACAAACAAAAAAAAAAAAGCCTTCACACACACACCCCCTCCAACCACACCTCAACATCTATAAAAGTTATCACCTCCGCCGTATTAGAAATTAGGTAGCAACTCCTCTAAGAGTAGTGAGCCCAAGTTAAAAGATAGTGCCTCCTCTTAAAGGAGTGAAATCTGTTTACAATAAGTACACCTTTTCACATAATGAGTGTATGAGCTTAAGTGAGAGAAAGTGTGAGCGTAAAACTATTTTCCAAAAACATCTTAAATGATTATTCCTTTTGTCCCCATTTATTTCTTTATTTTTTAAAATTCAACTTATTAAGAGAAGACAATTAATTACTATTAAAAGGTTTAACTTTCAAGAATATCATTTGTGTGAGTTATGGTTAAACCATGGAAAATCCCAAGGGGTTCACTTAGTAGTCATAGATTTGAAACTTAAAGGTATATTCTCTTTTTAGTCTCAGTTTCAAAATATTTTAGGTGTTATCAATTCTTATAGCGTTAGTTCATACAGAACAAAGTTCTGACTTTAAATGAAACCTCCGCTAATGGACGATAAAATTAATCTCTCAAAAATTAATCGACAATAAATTAAAATACTCTTAAAATCAACCAAATATATTGACTATAAAAAAAAAATGGTTAAACCATGGGGACCCTTTTAGAAACATGGGATTCCAAGTAGCGGCTAAGCGAAGCCAATTGACCACTTGATATATATTTGCATTTCCGAGTTGTCGGTTTGGATCTGTCGAACTTCTCTCTCTCGTACTGGTTAGGTGAGAAACACCCTACGGCCCAACAGCCTGCAAGTAGAGGCAACAAAATATACTTTTTTTTCACACCAAACCATAAATGCTATTTATCCAATAACCTTAAAAATCACCACCACCGGCTAATTAGATGAGAAAAGAAAGAGCCATGTGTTGTAGTTGTCTCCCCTGTCTCACATAATTCCACATCAAAATCTTACTTTCTCCCTCCATGTAATCACATAATGGTGTATCATTTTCTGCATATGAACATCACATGAGAAAGTGATGGGCTCTCTGTCTCTCTCTTATAATAATGTGGGGTTGGCCAAAACTCAACGGTAGAAGTTCAACAAATTGATTGGGACCCATCAGAACACTTTTAGGATTTGTTGATGACTTTTTAGCTGCACAAAAAGTTTGATTTCAAATGCCAAAACCCATGAATCAAATTTCAAATCAAAAGATGGTTCAAAGTCTAAAAGCTCTTACTGAAACTGAAGAAGATGGAGGTGGGTGTGAGTGATGAAAAACCCAAAAACATGCTCAGCTTTTCTCTAACAGAAGGGATAAACAGAAGGTGAGGGACAAGGGGAAAGAGTCAAATATGTGTACTATGTGAAAAATGTGCCCCAAAAGAGAGGCTGAGAAACAGATTAAACTGTGTAATAGCAGAGGGTATTAATGGTGGAGAGAGAAGATAAGAAAACAGAGAACAGAAGAAATAAAGAAGGCCCAGGCTCAGGGGTTCCTTGGAGTAGCATTAAAGACTCTGCAATTCATCTTCTCCACAACCGCTGCTCCTAGTACTTTTCTCTTTCACATTAATAGGCAGAAAACAGAAAAAGTAGATTCATTTCTTGATGATTCTTTTGGGTTGAAATTGGAACATGGGTTTTGTCCCTATGATTCTCCTCGTGTTCTTCCTCATCATTTCTATGTTCTTATCATTCCAAAGTACCCACATTTTGGTAGTTGATGCTTCATTGATTGCAGCAGAGTATATCAATGGAGATAGGAGAGAGAATCACATTGAGAAAGTCTCAGGAGATGATGAGAGAGAAGAAAAGGAAGCCCTGGTCTTGGAAAAGTTCAGATTTTTACTTGGATTGAAAAATTTCCACGCCAGAACTCCATCCAATGGGGAAATTGAAGCTCCTGCTCCATCACCCACCATTGAAGCTCCAGCTCCAGCTCCAGCTCCAGCCCCATTGCACCCAGTACAGGTCCATCCCCACCGTCCATTTCACCGGCCACATTCCTGGCTCCACAAGACTCAAAATGAAAAGGGAGATCACAAAGGCAGATTCGAGAGGATTCTAATATCAGCTTCTGCATCTGTTGCAGCTATTTTTGTGGTATTTTCCATTGGGCTCATCTGGGTATGCAGAAAATCCAGAAGAGAGAGAAGGAGATCAACAAATCCAGTTTCTATTCAAACCTATGAGAGAGGAAATAGAAATGGGTCAGTGAAAAAGGTTAGCTCTGATCCTGGGTTAGACCTCTTTTACCTTGATTCAATTGAAGCTGCTTTAGAACCACCACATGCATTTCCACTTAAACAAGATCCTGAAATAGTAAATATTTCATTGGTATCCAATAAAAACACTCCAAGCAGTAAAGTGGATAAAAGAGAAGAATCAGAAAAAGAAACAGTAAGATCTGAGTCGGATGATAAATGTTCTGATGCTGGAGAAATTGTTTCTGTTCATGAAAGTGGAGAGTCTGTGAATTATGATTCTTCTGTTGAATTTAACAAAATAGAGAAAGTAGCATACTCATCAGATGATGAGTCTTTCCACTCTCTTTCTAATGCCTCAGTTGGTAGTCTTAATGACATAGCAGATGTTTTGTCCCAAAAAGGGGCAAATCTATCACCCCCTCAACCACCACCTCCTCCTCCGCCGCCGCCACCCCTGCCAATTCCATCTTCAAGTTTACACATTTTACCATCTCGTTCTTCCTCTTGTTCAACTAGTACCATGTCTAAAGCCTTAAATTCTTTAACATTGCCATCTTCATCTTCACCAAGGAATTCGGATTCTTCTTCCTCAGGGTCAAGCCAAACCCCCAAAAGGCAGTTTCCTCCTCCACCTCCTAATCCTCCTCCTAAGCCTTTAGTGGGTATTCCTCCACCTCCGTGTCCACCCACAATTTCAAAAGGATTTGGCAATAATTCCCTCAAAACACCACCCCCACAGCCATCTCAGCAATTTCACTTTATGCCATTGGGGAAAGACGGAGCTCCATTGCCAAAACTGAAACCGCTTCACTGGGACAAAGTTAGAGCCGTGCCAGATCGGTCTATGGTGTGGGACAAGCTGAGTTCGAGCTCATTCGAGTAAGATAATTTTTTGTCTTTTCCTAGGTTGTAATTCACTTTTTTTTGTATATCTTTACAATTGAGATTGAACGTTGATTTGTGAAATTGTTGAGGCAGATTTGATGAGGAGATGATTGAGTCACTTTTTGGATACAATATACAAAATTCTATGAAGAATGATGAAGCAAAGAGCAAGAGCCCTTCTCCAAGTAAGCATGTGCTTGATCCTAAGAGATTGCAAAACATGACCATATTGTCAAAAGCTTTGAATGTAACTGCTGAGCAAGTTTGTGATGTGCTTCTACAAGGTAAAACTCCCAAAACTCTATTGTGACTTTCTTTTTCATTGCAATGTGCTATGCTTCCATTCTGCTAAAAAAGGTTATTGAAACTGGAATTGTGATACAAACCGAATCCTCGCACCTCGGTGAGGCTATGGTGACGGGCTGTGTCCTCCCATGGGCAATGGTCAAATCCTACTTCTGTATAACTATCATATTCCCATGACTATATATTGATGTTTAACTAGAAACTCCAAATAAACAAGTTTCAGATTGCAGTTTATGAGCACGCACATTTTTCCAAAAAATAAGGTGTTTAATAAGCGTTCTAATTTTTGGAAATCTCTAAATGCAGGTGAGGGATTGTGCTTACAACAACTAGAAGCCCTGGTGAAGATGGTACCCACCAAGGAAGAAGTGGCCAAGCTCTCAAACTATAAAGGAGACATCAAAGAATTGGGATCAACTGAGAACTTTCTCAAGGCAATACTAAACATACCTTTCGCGTTCTTAAGAATTGAAGCGATGCTTTACAGAGAAACTTTCGAAGACGAGGTCATGCACCTCAGAAAATCTTTCTCAATGCTAGAGGTAATCATATAATCTGAACATTATAAAACCAGTTTATAGTGTAGCTATATTCAAGAGCTATGTCTAGGTGTCAGGTTCGAAAAATTCTCATATCGAGGACAAATTGACACGGCAAAATATTCTTGTTTCTTAATGTTTTTACATGTCTCAAGGTTGAATGATATAGCTGTCACAGAGCATTTCATTCAGAATATGGAGTTTTATGCTTGCTAGCAAATGTCCTAATAAACCCATAACCCTTGTCCGAATGTCAAGGCCTGACACATGCATTTTATACGTCCAGACTAGTTCATGCAAAACGTGCAGAGTAATACTACAAACCCTTAAAAAATTCACTGGAAAGCATCCAGATATCTTGCTGGAGGTTGCGCCTAATTCAGAATGAATGTCGTGCTACCAATACAGAATAGGTCACATTCTGAAAAATTTCAGGGTCCAAATTGTTGTCATAATTTGAAATGATTGATTGTTTCGGTTATTGTATTAGGAAGCCTGCAAGGAACTCAGATCAAGTCGGCTCTTTCTAAAACTGCTTGAAGCAGTCCTTAAAACAGGAAACAGGATGAATGTTGGAACCATAAGAGGAGGTGCCAGAGCTTTCAAGCTTGATGCCCTTCTGAAGCTTGCTGATGTCAAAGGAACTGATGGGAGAACAACACTTCTCCATTTTGTCGTCCAGGAAATCGTTCGTTCAGAAGGAATCCGAGTATCAGAAAGCATAATGGGAAAGATAAACCAGAAAAACAAGGCAAGAAATGCTGAAGAAAGAGAAAAAGATTACAGAAGGATGGGCCTAGACCTTGTTTCTGGTCTGACTATTGAACTCTGCAATGTTAAGAAGACCGCCGTGATAGACTTGGACGTTCTGGCAAGCTCAGTCTCAAATTTATCCGATGGAATGGCCAAGTTACAACAACTCGTGGGCAAGGACTTGTTTGGCGATGAAAAGAGCGGCAACTTTATGCACAAGATGAGATTTTTTCTTGGTTATGCTGAGAAGAACATAAAGGAGTTGCGGGAAGATGAAGGAAGAGTCCTTATACACGTTAAAGAGATAACAGAGTATTTTCATGGAAATGTAAGCAAGGACGAAGCCAACCCACTTCGGATTTTCGTGATTGTCAGGGACTTTTTGGGTATGTTAGATCATGTTTGTAAAGAGCTTAGAAGCTCAAAAGTACCTAGTAGTCCAAATCCTCTAGCTCCATTCAGATAGAGCTGTGCCTTTTTTTGTGTGTTTATAGCTTACACAAGTCCACTCGGTTACAACTTGATATCTGTATAACATATTGTAAAATTTTCAGTAGAATTTTGGAATGGTTAGATTGGGTGGCTTGAACCAGGGTGGTGAGAATCTGCACTCAAACTACAATGGACTTGATGAAACTGCTAAGTTCCAAAGTTTTGGCCTAATGAGGAACAACAGAAGTATTCAAAATAAATAAGATAAATACGACACATATATTAACATGTCCACACCAGTAGGCGACAGGTCGGATTTTTTGGATGGTAAGCCCACACCTATCAAGCATTCTTTTAGAATTAAGTTGTCCTAACCGAAAATGCCATAAAGTACAAGAGTCGACTATATAAGTACAGGCATTCATTTTATTGATATTAAGCTTTTACATTCTATCATACAGATATCCATCGCCAACAAACACCCCTCTACTTAGCAAAAAAAACAAACACCCCTCTCTTGGACAAAACAAACTTGTCTGAGTCGAGCAAGTTTGAAACCAAATTCGTTAAAAAGATTCCAAAAACCAATTCTTTCCAACTTGAGGCACATGCTAGACATCTGTAAAAGAGAGACACTTTTCAGGAGTAAACTACAAATCCACAGTCCCTTTGCCCTTGACTGCTGCAATGAACGAGTTACTCATGTAGAGAACGCTGCCATCCTCTACGGGTTCATAGTTCTTTAACTCCTGTCTTTGTACACGTCTCGTCGCACCCACATCAATCCACCATGCCCCATCATCTTTGAGGACATTCGCCTCGCATATCATAGCCACAAACTTGTTAGCAAATTCTGCCCTTTTTTGTTCTTTAAGCACACAACACTGATTTCTAAAGTGGCCTAGTTTGACGCAATAGAAGCAATGGTTTGGCTTATAATTCTGGTTCTGGTTTTTCCAGATTTCCAATCCTTCTTGTGTTTGCCATTTCCAGACTTAAGATGTTGTTTGGAAATTTCTCCTTCCTCCACCACATGGACCTTAAAGACTTGGCCATGCTCTTCATTATTGTCTCTATCCAAGAATTTCTCCTCAATGTAAAGATGGTTTCCTAACTCCTCAAAAGACAAGTCTTCCTTCCTGTGTGTTTCAGACTCTTTGTGTAGTCTTTTCATGTTGGTAGAAGTTTGTCAATTATTGTTGAAACAACAAGGAATTCATCCATTTTTATGTTTTGTTGATTGAGTTGGTCAAGGATATACATGAGTCATGAAATTATTCCATTATAGAACGATTGTCAAGCATCTTAAAATTAAAAAAGAAAAATAGAAGCAAGGAATTTCTGTGAATTCGGTTCGGTTCAGTTCGGTCCGGTCGGTTTTTCCTTCCATTACGGACCGAACCGATTGAATTTAATAAAAGAGGAAAAAACTCTTAAAAATCAAAACAAAAGAAAAAAGAGATTGAATTTGCTTCAGTTTGAAACTCTTAATGCCTACAAATAGTTGGTGTCTTATTCATTTTCATACACCTTCACTTTTTTCTTCTTCTTATTTATCCCAACTATCCAAGCCTCTAACTGTTGGTGTGTGTATATATGTTATGTATTTTATTTTCTATCTTAATTTTTTCACAACTTGTAATTCAAAAAAAATTAACTTTGATGTATTTTGATTCTGGTATATTTTACTAAGATTTATAAGACTTAGTATGTATTTTTATTTTTATTTTTTATTTTTTATTGATCCTTAATAGTTAAAAAAGTAGCTCATATTTAAATGAATAAACAAATTTTAAATTTTGTGAGTTTATTTACTAACATGTTCATAATTTTTAAAGTAAGTTATTCTTTGATTAGAGACTATAATTGTTTTTAAAAATTTAATAAACTTGCTACAAATAACAAATTTTCATAAAAAAATTCATATTTTGTCAATTATGTGATAAACAATTTAAATTATTTACAAAACTTTTGAATTTTTTTCTGAAATTTCTACTACATAAGTTTTTTAGTATCAAGTTCAGTTAATGTGAAGCAAAAAAGGGCGGGAGGTTCGTCTACTCTCTCTACAAATCAAGAAATTTCTGGAACGTCACCGGTCTCCTACGTGTCGATGTATCATTGGTTGGATTACGTGCAAGTACTGTAGTAGAAACGCGACCAACAAATCAAAAGAACAAAACGATTACGTGGCCGACCATCATTTGTCGGAATACTCTAGCAATACCCATGATCATCCATCACCGAACTCACACAAAAGCTATATATATTTCCCAACCTCCGTCTCCTTCCATTTACGAAACAGAGTTCATCAGCCTCACAATATTCGTCAATCACTGTAATCGTACACACAAACACACACATACAAAGAGGCTCTCTTGAATCAGAGAAGCTGAGAAAGGGAGAGAGCGCGGCCAATGAGAACTATGGGGTTGAAGACCAAAACATTGGCTCTTCTTCTGCTTTTCATAGCAGGTAACTAGTTTCTTCTCTCTTATTATGTAGAACTATGGGGTTACCTGCTAGGTTTATGTGTTACTCTGTTTGGCAGGGAGGGACTCTGTTGGGTGAAGTAGTTATGGTATCGTAATGACAGAGTTGTGTGATATCTCTACTATTTAGTTGTCTATTCTTGGTTTCCTTTTAAATTCATCAGTTGCTTCACAATTAAACCCTTCTACCGTTTGTTTGCTGATAAAATATATAAGACAAGTTGAAGTTCTGAATATGAGAATTTGTACAATGCCTACCTACAGGCATGCCCAATAGCCAAGATCAGCTAATAATTTTTGTTGAAAAACCATCATAATCTGTTTCAGCTTGCTGTTTGCTTTTTAATTCCCCTATTTGCTTGCATAAAAAAGTGGGATCTATAGCCTAAGGGTATGTTTGGATAACCGTGTTTGAATGGGTAGAGAGCTTTGTCCAAATAGCCGACATGAACAAATATTTTCACTTTGAAAAACAATCATTGTTTGTTCAGAGGAGTTGTTCGCTTTTGAATTGCCCAATTTGCTAGCTTGGGGAACTAGGGGTGTGTTTGGATCCGTTCTGTTTTATCAGGGGTAATTTATTCCGTTCTATTTTCCTACGCAAATTCCTTCTCAAATCCTTGATCCTAATATAGCCTATAGGGAAATGTAGCTATATTGGTCACCCAAAAGAAACTTTCTTTCTAACTCAACCTTTCATGTTTCTTCCATCGTGATATATGGTAAATATCACTTACTGTTTAAATCAATCTGAACATGATAATTTTTTTCATGGTGTTTTGAATGCTATTCTCTTGTCTAATTGCTTGTGTTCATTTTTGAAGAGTTTTGCCTAGGATTAACAATAGCTGCTGAGACTCCTAAACTTGGAACGGTGATTGGTATTGATCTGGGTACTACATATTCTTGTGTGGGTGTTTATCGAAATGGTCATGTTGAGATTATAGCGAATGATCAAGGGAATAGAATCACTCCATCGTGGGTCGCATTCACTGACACAGAGCGTCTGATTGGAGAGGCTGCAAAGAATCAGGCGGCTCTCAATGCAGAACGCACTATCTTCGATGTTAAGCGGCTAATTGGAAGAAAGTAAGTTACGTTTGTACAGTTTTTTGGCTCTATTTAACTGATAAATAAGAGAGTGTTTATTGGAGAATGATAAAAATCGATGGAAAGAGGAGAGATAAAAGAGCAAAATATTCATGGTTTGTTAAGCAAGAAAGTAGTAGACTATGCAAGAAAGGAGTGAGTTGTGCACAACCCTTTTTTTTGTTGGTTGTGGGGGGGGGGGGGGGGGGGGGGTTTGTAAATGATTTGTGCACAACCCGTTTAGCAAATAAACTTGGTTTTCTTTCCCTGCAAAAATTTAACACAAAATGCAAGAACTGGTCATTTACAATTTCTTCGATCTTTTCCTAGTTTTTATTGGTATGGCATTAGACAGTATAATTAGGGCCGTATAGATTGGCAGGAAGTTAAGAAAAAATTATTGACTCTCAAGCGTCTAAACTTGACAATAGAAATTTTTCAGAACTTTCCTGCACTTCACATGCTGGCCATTTTTTTTCCTTTTCATCATCTCTTCCTTTTGTTGATAGAAAGGACTGTACAGAGTATTCGCTGATATGGGTTTCATTTGTTTCTCTTGGTAGGTTTGATGAACCAGAGGTTCAGAGAGACCTGAAGTTGTTACCTTACAAGATTGTGAACAAAGATGGGAAGCCTTATATACAGGTGAAGATCAAGGATGGTGAGGTTAAAGTGTTTAGCCCTGAGGAAATCAGTGCTATGATATTGGGAAAAATGAAAGAGACAGCTGAATCATATTTGGGGAAGAAAATTAAGGATGCTGTGGTAACTGTTCCAGGTAGGACCAAAATTCCAGGCTTTTCTGTTTCTCTACATAATCTTTTGCCTTTTTTGTTTGTGTTACATTTTTGGTTTCTTCACGTATACAAGAGTTTGTGCACACACAATGCACATGGTTTGAAGATCTCAGTAACCAAATTGACAGGAACAAAATTGAAGCAATAGAAAGGGGTGAGAAAGGTCTAAAAGAGCTATTAATAAAAAACTCAACAGATGGGGAGCCCTTTCGGGGTAGAGAATAGAGTTATATTCCTCCAATGAAGTAGAGGAATTATCGCATTGTTTCTGTAGATTGCATTTCTTTGAATCGAATTGAAACAGAAGGTTCTATTCTCACTGTGCATGAGGGGAATTATCCAGTTAATATGTTACCAGAGTTGGTCTTCTTGTTTTTTTGATAAACAAAAAAGAGATGGTTTGAGTTCAACTTGTAAAATTGGTTGATGAGCTGGAGGTTACCTTGCCAAGTAGTGTGTAAGAATTTGTCTATGTATTCTGTTCAGATCAAAAAATATCGTACTGGATTGCAATTAATCCAAAATAATCCATGCAACATAGGGATTTCTTGTATATCTTGTTTCTTAAACTGCATACTCAAAACGGTTTTCTTGGCTTCTTTGCCGTAGCTTATTTCAACGACGCACAGAGACAGGCCACAAAGGACGCAGGTGTAATTTCTGGGCTAAATGTGGTTCGGATAATTAATGAACCAACTGCTGCAGCAATTGCCTACGGTCTAGACAAGAAAGGACAAGAAAAGAATATACTGGTTTATGATTTGGGTGGTGGTACATTTGATGTCAGCATCTTAGCAATTGACAATGGTGTTTTTGAGGTTCTTTCCACTAGTGGAGACACCCATTTGGGAGGAGAAGACTTTGATCACAGAGTGATGGACTATTTTATCAAGCTTATAAAGAAGAAATACAACAAAGACATAAGCAAAGACAATAAGGCCCTTGGGAAGCTCCGGAGGGAGTGTGAAAGAGCAAAGAGAGCACTAAGTAGCCAACACCAAGTCCGGGTTGAAATCGAGTCGCTTTTCGACGGGGTTGATTTTTCTGAGCCATTGACTAGGGCAAGGTTCGAAGAACTAAACATGGATTTGTTTAAGAAGACAATGGGACCGGTGAAGAAGGCAATGGAGGATGCTCGTTTGAAGAAATCGGATATTGGTGAAATTGTGCTTGTTGGAGGGAGTACTAGAATTCCTAAGGTGCAACAACTATTGAAGGATTACTTTGACGGTAAAGAACCATGTAAAGGTGTCAATCCGGATGAAGCTGTTGCCTATGGCGCTGCGGTTCAAGGAGGAATACTCAGTGGAGAAGGAGGGGAAGAAACTAAAGGTTTGACTTATTACCTGTTTTTTTTTTTAATTTCTTTAGTTTGGCCTAACTTATTCCGAGCGGTTTATTGTTGTCGTTCTTAAACTTTTCTTGGAAATTTTGGACCAAACACTAAAAGAACGTTCACTAAAGACGAAATAATCTCCTTATGGATAAGATAACTTCAGACAATCCTAACTCAGATTCGCAGTAGATATATGGCAATCTACAGAGGTAGCAGGAATTTACTTGAAAATATTTGAACTGCAGACATTATTTTGCTTGATGTTGCTCCCTTAAGTCTGGGAATCGAAACGGTTGGTGGGGTCATGACGAAACTGATCCCAAGGAACACAGTTATCCCGACCAAGAAATCTCAAGTCTTCACAACTTACCAAGATCAGCAACCAACAGTCACAATAAAGGTATATAGACCAAAGCTTAACTTTTCAGACACAAGTGTCCGTTTTCCTTGTTTATGGTTGTTGAAGGTATACGGGAAACGTTTCAGGTGTATGAAGGTGAAAGAAGCTTGACAAAGGATTGTCGTGAGCTTGGAAAATTCGACCTATCAGGCATACCGCCTGCTCCAAGGTAAGTTAAACATATACTTATGGAAGTTCCTCTGTTTGATATTGGTTCTGTTCTTGGTGTTTTCTGGGACACACACTGAAAAGTTTGAAAAAGTTAAAGACATGTTTCAAAATTTCTTCAAAGGGTCGTATCAAGGGTGAATAATTCCTAGAAAGTTAGTTTTAATACAAATTTGACAAATTATCACACACATTTTCATGCACCTTTTACATTTTTCAATAAACAATACCGATGTTATCTACCAGACTGCCACTCATGGGGTAGTGGTTGGCATTTCCCTTGTTTAAATCCAGTTTTTGGATGGCCAAAAACATTTTTTTGTACTTCCTGAAAAAGGTGAGTTGTTTCCATGGAATTTTCCGAACGCAATTTTCATAAAGAGGTCACACAAACGATTCTTTGCTTTCTAAAACGTGAAAACAGAAAAATGGGAAGCGAAAATGGTACCAGATCTCGAACGTGACATGAGTTACCAACTGTTTCCAAATTCCAACTCACGTGAATGCAAGATTACTCAAATTTCATACCAACATCTGCATTTGAGGAAATGAATTGTGTGAGAAATATTCTTAAATCTTACTGAGTACTGGCATCGCAATGTCAGGGGAGTGCCTCAAATTGAGGTTACATTTGAGGTGGATGCAAATGGCATATTACACGTGACAGCAGAGGACAAGGCAGCAAAGAACAAGCGAAGCATCACTATCACTAACGACAAGGGGCGTCTAAGCCAGGATGAGATTGACAGGATGGTGAAGGAAGCAGAGGAGTTTGCGGAAGAGGACAAGAAGGTTAAAGAGAGAATCGATGCCAGAAACAAGCTCGAGACTTACATCTACAACATGAAAAGCACCATTAACGAAAAAGACAAGCTTGCTGACAAGATTGATGCAGATGACAAAGAAAAGATTGAAACCGCATTGAAGGAAGCTTTGGAATGGTTGGATGATAACCAGAACGCTGAGAAAGACGAATATGAGGACAGAATGAAGGAAGTCGAAGCTGTGTGCAATCCTGTTATAAGACAGGCTTATGGGAAGAGTGGTGGTAGCTCTACGGATTCTGACAATGAAGAGTCAAACGACGAGTTGTAGAACAAGAAACGGTACTGATTTTTTCTTCTTCTTTTTTTTTTTTTTTTTTGTGGTTTCTTCTTTTTCATTTCTTATTTTTCCCTTTTGCGGTACCTTAAGAGATTCATGTTCCTGCGACAAGTTGAGTAGATAGTAAATGTTGTGCGAGGATGCTTCTGAATTATGCAGTTTACGGGTGGAATTTGATATTGGTTTCTTTACGTAACTAACAAGATTTGAACATTTCACCTATTCATTGAGAGTAGAACTTCTTACTGTTGGATCTGTATATTTTTTTATTGCACAGGATGACATATAAAATATTTAATACCTACTCAACTTTGGGGGCCCCAAAAATAGGGCCTAAAATAGGGGGCCCAAGGCGGTGGCCTGGTGGGCCTTGTTCTTGGGCCGGCCCTATTCGTGACAAGAGCTCAAATTGCAACCAAATATGACAAGGAAAGATTCACTAGAAGAATGCGTCAAGGATTTATCATTTGGTATGAAGAAAGAGTCAACAACTTGAAATTGATAAATATATTTTATTCTTTTTTCTTCGTATAAAATTTTTTCTCATTAGATTTTTTTAGTAAGATTTTAATGAAGTAATCTGAAGGTTTTTAACGAGATACTATTTTTCCTTAGCCAAAGGATTTTTCCACAAGATTTTTCTTACCAAGGTTTTAACGAGACATATTTTATGTGTGATTATCCAAAGAGGAGTGTTATAAAATGATGGTTATCATCTCCTAGCAACTTGGGAGACAAAATGTGATTGGTGAATAGTAAATTATGGATAGCATAGTAAAATTATAAATGCATGATTATGATATTTGTCTATATAACATCATATTTTTCAAAAAGAAATTTGTACTTCGAGAGAAGAAAAAAAAAGAGGTTGATAAGAGGAGAAAGACAAAAGAAAAAATACTGAATAAGATTGTAGATCCTGAAACTGTATTTTACTCTTGATAGTTCCTGAAATAACTATTTACTTTATACACTTGTGTCCATTTTTATTTTATACTTTGCACATTTGTTTATCGCCACACTAATTTTATAATACTCTGCACAATGTTCAAGCTCTTCAAAAAAATATAGTTTATTTAATGGTGGAATGATAAGTAACAAAAAAATAATTTTTTGTGTATTACTCTAGGAAGATTAGTTTCCACATTCATTTAGGAAATCCTGTCACAAAACAATTGCTTCAACAAAAATGCCACGAAATGCATACAACACAAACAAGTTTGGGGGTGTAACAATTTAGATTAGTTAAAAGCTGACTCGAAAAGTACAAATCAGAAGCATTAATTTACATAGTTATAGTAAAAATTTATACTTTGGAGTAAATTTATCAGATTTTAATGCTTAAGGTGTCGTCAAAATTACCCAATTTTTTTTTTATCAAAACGGACCAATTAGAATCCTACTTCAGCATCTTCTGTCGTCGGCAATTGGAATTAGAGAAGAAAGGTGGAGTAATTGGAATCGTTGCTGACCAAGTTCTTATCTTACTCAAATTCTTAAAATGCTAAAGCGATAGAACGATAATTATTTATTTTTACCACAAGATGAGTAAAATTTTAAGGACTAAAATTATACTTAAGCCCCTCTTAATGAAATAAAATTGCAATTAAGTCAATTTTTTACGATTTCTAGAAGATCTTAGATGGATGCTAGTAATTGGACTAGATAAAATCTGAATCTATTGTTTAGAGATAAACAAAATTAATAATTTAAGAATATTTTAAAAATTTTGGACATAATTTAAGAACAAAATAGATATTTTACTCCCGAAAGGTTCATAGGTTTCGTTACCCATTGGACCGAGACGACGTCGTTAAGTATCGTTGCGTGAAAGGTCCCCTCAATTCAAGAACCTAGTTTGGCGCGGTGATACAGGAGTGTTGATTTGAGACGATGATGCCTCAGTAGCTCCATTGCAACCCTCCCCAACCCCTGCCACTCCGCCGGTTCTCTGCTACTCTAGGGTTTCCAAATCGTTCTCTCCACCGTGGAATTGATTTCCGGTTTTTAAGGTAAATGTGAAACAATCTAAATCTTAAATCCTCATGCGGTAATTACATTCATAACAAATCGCTTCGCGGGTTGTTTGTTTTAATTCGATGTCACACGCTGTTTCGCTCCACGTGTTTCTACGACCCATTCTGTTCTGAGAAAATATTGTTAAAAAGGAACAAATTTGGAAAAGAAAACAGGTAAAATTAGGTCGCCACTCGGCTTGCACTTTGGGAATTTCTTTGTTTGCCTGATTTTCTGGTTTCATAGTGCGAACTGCGTAAAAATTGTTAGGCTTTAGGTTATGATTTTTTTTCTTTTGGAACAAGAATAGGACATTCTTCGAAGTATTGGTTTTCCTATATTTCTATCAGAATTATCTGTGTCCAAGCAGGGGTCTAATGTGATTCATCCAATTGTTGTTTTTTTGCAATAAAATGTTTTCCCATTTGAGGTTTTCAATACTTGGCCTTGGAGACAAGTAATGCAGTAAAATGAAAATTTAAGTGCCATGATGAGCTAGGAGGCTAGTACACAAGTAAAAGCTACTATACTAGCCTTCACTATCTTCAGATTTATGATTGTAATCATGCACCCACATTAGCATAGCTGGTCTACTTGGTGGTTCCCTAATTACGCAGTCGAGAATGTATAAAATTTTAAATCACACTATTAGGAGGCAAGAGGGGAACCATTAACCAGTTCTAGCTCCATTTCCAGTCCACCATTTTGATAACTGTGCACCGTGACGTTTACTTTCTGGTCATTGTAAATGTTGCTAAAGATGTTTAATTAAAAGAAAAACAAAAACTACTAAATTGTCTGGAGCATGGTAAGGAATGGGGTCCTAGCAGGTATGGAAGGCTTTATGTGTGAGTTTAAGAAAAGTTTGTCACTTCCTTTTACTGCTTGTGTCATTTGGTGCGTAAGAAAGGGAGAGCAATTGATATATGGAATAGATTACAGTACTATTTACTTGGTTTTTAGGGTGTTAACAAAATTATTGCAAAGATCCTTGATTTTGGAAGGGAAGACTGATTGCGGTTAAATGTTCACATGTTGGGGTTATTTTCCAATTAGTTTCAGAAAAACTATATATGCATGTTAATTAGAGTTTATAATGTCTTGCTTTGTATTTTGGTCAAAGGCAGAGGACGTCGATTAGTTTTTACAACTTGAAGTGGAAGAGTGAAAAGCCTGCCTCCAACTTTCCTATCCAAAGAGCAAACTGTAATAGTGCAAGATGGCGAATCTGGAAGGCCTCAACAAAAAGTTCACAGATTACGAAAGCCCTTACAGCACCTTGGAAAGAGTGGCAGATCATTAGCAAAGGTCTTGTTATGAGCCATGTAGATTAATGACACTCTCTCCCCCTCTCCCCTTCTTTTTGCACAAGGAACTCCCATCTAACACAAATTGACACCTCAAATTATCCGTTGTAAAATCATCTCTTGGATCGTCATCCCAGCACAGAAGGCAACCTTAGGAGGAGCGTTTAAGGCTAGGTGTATTTTCTGGTTTTACTGTGATACCTTCTTTCATGTATGAAGGGGCCAACGTGATGCAAACCATTTCCTTCTTATGATTTCGAATCTCACAGCACCTTGCATATTGTCTAACTTATCCATCATCAGAGTGATTGTAATCACAATTCTCTGATGTAGTAAACCTTATTTGCACTGGTTACATTTGTCATTCCGATGTTCTAGGTGATCCTTTGAGTTTAATTTCTCATATACTCCACTCTGTTATATTCATGTTTAGAAGGTTTTACAATTTATTTTTTGGCTTGCTCTTTCATGGAAACAGTACACACAACATGGGAGGACGTTGTGCCTCTCCTGACCAGGTTATCACTGAATTGATTGGAATGGGATTTGAGTTTTCTGATGTTACGGAAGCCTTAAAAGCTGCAGGGCCATCAGTCAAGGCTGCAGTTGAGTATATTTTGAATGGTTCTCGTCAAAATAGTGCTGTTGCATCAACCAGTTCTAAATCATCCATAAACAGTGCAAAAGCCCTGGGCAAAAGAAAAGTGTCAACCTCCTGTTCTCATCGAATGCGACAATCAACTATAACAGAACATCTCCAATCAGCAGGTAGACCCAAAAGAAACAAAACCGATAATGCATCTGATGTATCAGTCTCTGGATCACATCTATTGCCCAAACCTTTGAAAGAATCAGATGAGTCTTTTCATGCATTGGAATCTTGTTTGAAAATCACTTCAGATACATCTTTGCTGCCATCTATTGGACCCGGTTGGGAGCAGAAAGTTAACAATCTGTTACACAAGCATTTTGGATTTTCATCCTTGAAGAGTTTCCAAAAGGATGCCCTGGCAGCTTGGTTAGCCCAACGAGACTGCCTTGTCCTTGCAGCCACAGGATCTGGTACAATTTTTTCTTTTTGCAGTTTCGGTGTTTGCTTGGAACTAGGTTAATTCTGGTTTGGTATCAGATATGGGTGTATATCTAGGGGTTGGGCACCTCAAGCCTAAAAATAGTGGATACGTGGATATGTGTCCAATTTGGATCCGGATGCGAGGATGCACACAAATTTTTGGTTGTTCTCAGTACATTTTCTTATTTAAAAGAAAGACCCAGATGTTGATAGGCCCCCGAAAATTAGAGTTGAACAAGACTAAGAAGTCATAAAATTCATGACAAGTGGTAAAAGCATAAAGCTACAACATCTTAGATCTACAAGAATAAGGTACATGGTTATGCACGCGCCGGAAGTATTGTGGATCAAGTGGGGTCACTTGACCCCACTCAAT